>JAJMAW010000001.1:0-380444 GCA_030565085.1 Sugiyamaella pinicola | reverse complement strand
CAACAAAAACAGCGAGCGATAAGATTAGAAATAAATAAGAGCAATAAATAGTAATAATAAATAATAGCAATAAACAATAACACACAATACAAATAATGGCGGTAAACGTACACACACAATCAATCTTCTACTGCCATCCATCCAAATAAATTGTCGTGTTCTGCAACAGCTGCCTCATGCTCTAGATAAGCTCGTCTAACAATAGTGAGAACATGTGCGGAGGTTAATGCTTCGAAGTCAACGTTGTCATCGGCACCGTGGTCAGCTCGAAACGGTTGGTCTTCACCTCCTAAGGCTCTATCCAGAAAGACGGCTCGTGGGAGACAAATTGCTCCTGGACGGTCGTTTCTCCTCAGGTCAAAAATACACCAAGGGTCTTCTACCAAATGAGTCACTACATTACCATCTTCATCTCTTCGCACGTTTACCTGCACTGTATCGTGTTCAACTAATGCATGTTCCTGTCGTTCACGACGAACCATAGATGAGATGATCACCCCAGTAATGCCCTTTGAGTAGATGCCTGTATACGATTGACCATCCGCTTTAATTCGTGTAATATTGTCACGTCGAGGCTGAAAAAGAAATCGACTCACGATCATGCTGTCCACATTCACGTGAATGGTTCCATGAATAATTAAATCCATTGAAAACCAGGTGTTTATTTTTGCAATTAAGTTACCAACTGCTTCACAACTAGCAGCTTCTATGGCTAGGTTCGGTACCTTTATACGCCCGAGAGTGCGAAAAGAAGAACTGAATGAACCGTCTGGCTTAACTTTATTTTCATCAAAGACAACTGCAGTTTCTCCTCCAAGCAGATATCCGTGATTTGGAAACTCCTGTTCGAGCTGGTTCCACACATAATGGGCTATCTGCTTCTCCATGACTGAGTGAACGGGCCCTGGATTCTCTATGGCCATGTATGAGTCGCTATTGAAGGTGTGAAATTTAGTGTCTAACCCCTGCTTGTACACATTTTTGCAGATTTGCTCAACGTTTGTTTTCGATTTCGAATCAAGTTTCACCAAAACTACTTCTAATTCGAAAGGACGAGTTTTTTTTGTGAATAGATGTTCTATTTTTTCAACTAGCTTTTTTGCTGAGAAATCGCGAGAATGAAGGATTTCCTGGCGGGGATAAGATGCAATGAGATAATCAAACAGAGGGCAAGTCATTTTGTAGGATGCAGGTATATTGTAATCTGTTGGGAAATTTTTGTTTATGACGAGTCGTCTTTATAGATGGTATAGAGAAACCGGGTCAGCAGAGCAGGTAGTGTTATAAATAATAAATAATAGACGTTGACTTCTTCCTGCTGCGAATATGCTTCACTACGCCGCACTGGTGGACACTATTGAGATGTTTGCAAAACGTGGCTTTCATTGAGGAGGAGGAGGTGTGAGATTGACTGAGTAGCGCCACACGCGCATCTTACTTCAGGAGCGTCGACGCTCCTCCAACCGTCGACATATTGGGATACTATTCGAACAAGTCCTGCTCGGAATTGGATGAATGACCAGCTTAGACTTGCTCTACTCGAGAGTATTCTCGCGCGTTTGAGTGGTTTGAGTGAGGTGGTAACGCTCCATAGCTCTATAGTGCAGATCGACGCGAGTGCGGTTCTCTAAGTGCTCTACTTTGCACAACCACTTTTCTTAATGCGCGGGTCATTTAAATAACAAAATGGATTACTAGAAAATAGATGCATGTCTGCAGGGTCCTTGAAGCTCACAACCAATCCCGCATTATTAACATTTTGAATTTAATATACCGGTTTACGGATTATTCTTGCCTGCATTACTAGTGCAATAACCTCGCATGTACTGTACGTTAAACATCAAACAACCCGATCATTTCCTAAACAGGTATAACTATTGACGCAACTAATTGCTAATGAGCCTATAGCCTGCATAGAGTGTACTCAGGGCATCTTCCCGAAGACAGGCGCAATGAGGCTAGGATATGAGACATCGAGGCAGAGCCAATACCAAACATCTTGTGCTGGTCCATAACGCAGTAGCTACCATAGATAGCATGATCTTATATTTTGGAATTGAGATGCTGCTGACTCTGTTAAGTTGGAACATGGCCTTCCCCGCCTACCAACCTGCTCCCTACAGCCGTCATTAATTCTTTCAGGCTGTCTTTTGGTCGCTTTTGGACTTGATTTTTTGGACTTGTTGGTTTGTTTGCCTTTCACCATCGCTATTATTATGGACCTCGGACCGGAAAAAATCTAGCCGACATGTACGGCGTTAGCAGATAATGTTACGATAGGGGTCTTGGTGGGCAAGGGGGGATGGAGGGAATCAGATGTATATCCCAGTGAAGATAGAACACAAAGCTATATTCTTATACAGCTTATCTCATATCCCACCCCCTGCCACTTTAATCCCTCTTTTTAAGTCATCGTCGCTCCGTACTCTCGGCAATATATGAAGCCGTTTGCGGCGCAGGCAGCGCCTATCGGCAATTACTACCCCTCCCCCACTTCGGTCGGTGCGTTATCGGATCTTTTATTATTGATCCAAGCAACTAAATATCTCTTTCCTCTCGATGAATTGAATAATTATTAGATACTTTTTAGTTTCTTTCATCTTTCATAATAATGGCCGTATTTTCTAAACAACTTGTTGCTGGTGCTACAGGAGCTAGGGCCGTTGCTGCTGCCCCATTGTCTCCTTGGGGAAAGGCCGTTGCTGGAGCTCTAGCTGCCATGGTCGCCAATGCCTTGGTATATCCGCTTGATATTGTCAAAACCCGCCTCCAGGTTCAAACAGATGAAGTCGTCGAAGAAGATATTGAAGAAGGCAAGAAAAGAATAAGGTATAACTTAGATTAACGGCTCACCGTGTCCAGCAAACGAGATAAACTAACATGATACACTAGATACAATGGCACATTTGATGCTCTTCAGAAGATATATGCCCAGGATGGAATCCCCGGTCTTTACAATGGATTGCCAGGGTCTTTGATTGGCGTTGCCTCAACCAATTTCGCGTACTTTTACTGGTATGGCCTGATACGTGATACGTATATTAGACGGGCTACTAGAGCACGTGGTGGGCTTGCTCCGGCTCTTTCAACAGCCACTGAATTAATTTTAGGAGCGCTAGCTGGTGCACTCGCACAGATCTTCACCATACCTATATCAGTTGTGACTACTAAGCAGCAGACAGCAGATTCGCAGAATGGTTTAGTAGCCACTGCACATGAAGTGCTTGATGAAGACGGAATTTCTGGACTCTGGAGAGGCCTCAAGGCCTCTCTCGTCCTCGTAATCAACCCCTCCATTACTTACGGATCATTTGAACGATTAAAGAAGATATTATTCCCCACAAAAACATCACTTAATGCTGGTGAAAGCTTTCTTCTAGGAGCCATATCTAAAGCTATGGCAACAGTTGTGACCCAGCCAATGATTGTCGCTAAAGTTATGCAGCAGTCTTCAGACAAGCGTAGGCGCCAATATAAGTCATTCGTAGACGCATTAGCATACCTTGTCAAGAATGAAGGACTCAAGGGCTTATTCAAAGGGCTAGGACCCCAGATTTCCAAAGGAGTCTTGGTACAAGGTCTTCTGTTCATGGTCAAAGACCAAGTAGAACTGTTTTTGATTCTCTTCTTCAGACTAGTTAAACAGAGACTGCTATTGACATAAAAGGCATATACTGTGTATTTAAGAGAGAGAGATATCCATTCACTACGCTGCGAGTCGAGTGGTCTACCTCCGGCGGTCGCCCAGACCTGTAACTTGTTTCACTCGTTGCTGTGTGTCTTCATTCGTCGATAACTATAGCACATAGCATCGAGCGAGGAGACTGGACAGAACTCGGCCGCCGGAGGCAGAGAAGCAGAGCGAGCTATTTAATTCATTAAATTAGTGCGAAGATTTTTCCAGTCTATAACACACACCGAATTCATATCGCAATCATATAACTAGCCCCATATTACGACTTTTTTATCGACTCCTCCAGTAGCCACCATCTCTTTTCCGTCCACTTCACAGACGGCCAAAGTCCTGATCTTATCGCCGTGTCCCTTGAACTCACCCACGAGTTTGCCGTCAACGACCTGCACTCCTCTCAAAACACCATCGTCCCCAGTAACCCATAATCCCTGATACGTTAGTGTCTTGTCTCAAAAACAAAAAAAGACTAGATAAAGCCCACCGGCGACTCTTCACGCTCTCGAACCATCTACTCACCTTTCCTCCTGCACTCCAAGCCAACTGCGGGATGGAAAACTTATCTTGAGGTGCAAAAACAACCAGATTGTTAACAATCGACTCCTGCCCAATAATACCAGTGATTATCCTCATATATGGAATGTGATTTGTACTCACTGCATAGCGGTGGCGTTTGTTATCGACAGCTATATCCATTGGCGTGAAAGAGTCTGACCCATAGTCGGCATCACACAGATTGACCTTATTGATTTCTCGCAATGAGTTGAGCGAATAGTAAAACATATGAGTCGAATCCTGTCGGCAAAGAATTATCATCGGAATGCCGCCATTGAACACCGGCGGCGATGTCGAAGGCGAGCTTCCACGACTGCTACCGTTATAGTCTCCTATAAACGTACTAGACGGGTCGACAACCACTATTTTTGCACCTGTAGGAACTGATTCAACCAGTACTGAGGCCATGGTTTTAAGCGATCCATTATTATCAACAACTTTAAACACATTAACAGCTCTATCGTAGCCGGTGCTAACTACGTATCCTCCCCAAACGTCTAGACTCGTGATGTGTCTCGTGTGGGCCTTGAAAATAGCACTAACCTCCCCAGTTCTAAAACTCGACACTAGCAGCCTGCCATCAAGGCCCCCAGTAATAATATGACTGCTGTTCAACTTGCGAATAAATCGCACTGCAGAGCCACTATGAAGGTCATGGATTTTGCGCAGGAGCTTGCCACTCGTCATAGAGTAAAACCGGATACTCTTATCAGCGCATGAGATAATCAATGTACAATTGTCGCTGTCAGAACTGTCGTCTCCTTCCCAGATCATCATGCTAATAACCAGTGCTTCTACGTCAATACTGCTCAGTTGCTTGCCATCGCTTAAGCCGTAGAACAACATCTCAGGTGGTAAGTCCGTGATGACTCCATCATCACTTCGAAACTTTGGCCCAATACCCAACCGGCCCGCTAGCAATCTATCAAAATGTCAGTTGGCTGCGTTTGATCTGCTCGAGATCTGCCTCGTTACGGGTCTCTAGGCACCGTCAGAACCTCTATGCTTCGCAGATGGACTTCATCTACTTACTTCTCCAAAGAATCGACCTCATCCATTCGCTCCAGATGGTCTACTTTTAAATCCGCGTACAACCCTTCCAGTGCCTACAAATGTTAGTCTGAAAATTCCCCCGGTGTTCTTCTGGCGACTAGGCTCTGCTCGGACCCGTAGCTCGCTTCGCTCTGCTCGTACTTGGTTGTATCCACGCCTCTGTAGGTAATTGGCTACTAATGTATCCAACTCATTCTCCCTGGACATGGCTATGGAACATGCAAAACTCTGGTACACGTTGACACGGGAAATAAAAGCGGTAGAATCCAATTGCTTATGAAACGAGGGCTATCTTAATTATTATGCCACAGATAGAATAAGAATAATAATAATAATATGCAGTTATCAGCTGGTATCGAGTCAGCTATAGGACTTAACATGCAGGATCGATAAGGATGAACCTCACGAACTAGTAGGTTTGTAGAAACACTGGTCGTCAAAATTCAACGCTGGTGTCAGCTGCATAGGAATTCCATAAAAAGATGCCGGGCCAGGTAGATTGATGGCATTAAAAAACGAAAAGGGTTTATGCTAATTTCTTTTACAAAATTATGTGCGAGTATTTTAATACGCTACTATATAAATGATTGTCTCCTAAGCAGACTTTTGGAACTGAAAACAATGTTAGTTCACTCTGCCATCAATTCTGCTGTGATCGATCGTCGCGGGTATGAGCAGAGAACCCGCCTAATCAAACTTACCTTCCAAACGGAGTTGTTCTTGAATGCTTCAGGAGCAATGGGCTTATCAGACTGAGCGCGGAATTCGCCTGTCAGTCTATAATCTCTCTCCATTACTGCAAATGTTAGAACTTAGCACTACACCTTCTTTTCTGCGGAGCCCAGATCCGTTACTCGCTTCGCAGAGACGGTCCCTGCTGCTAGCCACCTTCCACAACCAGCCTAAGCAGAGCCCAGCCGCCGGAACCCTCCATGTAAACTTACATTGTCTCTCCCACTGGTCAAGACGCGTTCGATCTCTCTTACCGCCATTTCTGGCGCTATGAATGACACTCATGCCTCCACCGCCAATGGCAAACAACTAATCCGCCGCTTGTTAGCTACTAATCCTGTTTACTCCGGAGACCTCCCTCTGGCCAGCTGGTTATACTTCTCCCAGACCCTAGTTGCTCCGCAAAGGGTTCAGAAATCATACTCCCTAACACGGACGGAGACCGCGGTACCGTTTCTCCACAAAGTAGAGCAGCTACTGGCCTGAGCAGCGCCTAGTCGCCGAGGGGTAGGTCCCGGAGACAGGAACCACCCATGCCTCTTCTAGTGGCCGGCTCCATCTACACTTACAGTAAAGATAACACCATATGGCAGTAAAGCCTCAAAAGGAATCATGTTATATGTGGTGATTTATTTGTGGATTGACAGTGAACCGTGAATTCAGTTGAGAGATGCCACTACTATTGCGTTCACTTTTTATCAAATTGACTTATTTTACATCAATTCTAATTGCATGATTGGATACACTGTGCGGCCACAGCCCTCTGTAATGCGGCGCAGACTTCACGGTTAACTCGTCTGCCTCCGGCGGCGAGCTCCCAAGCCTGGGTTCTTGGGCTGCCGGCCTATACAGCTATACATAGACACGGGACCAAAGTAGCGAGTGGAGCGAGCTGGGTCTGGGCAGAGCCCAGCAACCGGCGGAGCAGGGCGTGAGCTGGTAATTTTTAATTTTTTTTATTCATTTCATTATCCTACACGTCGTATTAAAATTTAGATGTTGGAAGGGTAGAGCATGACACGAACGGTAGCACCGAAAGTCTTTGGTGGGAGGTTCTTTTTGAAGTTGGCACGGACAACACCAGAATTACCGTGAGTTCTGGTGACTTTTCCCCAAACAACTCTAATCTTGGTACCTCTGACTTCCTTGGAAGCACGGTAGACAAAAGCAACACGCTTTCCGAGGTAGAATTCAGCCTCCTTAGGTCCAGTAACACCCTCTGTGAATAGTTAGTATTGCTTCGCCGGATATTGTGAAGAGACCACGAGTAGACCATGTGAATACAGCAGCTGGCTGTGTAAGCAAAGCAAAAAGGCGGATAGCTAGCGAACTTGTGACAATACATCTGATGTTGATACTACTTGGAACCACTTATAACCAAAACATCAACATCAAATAGCATATGAACCGCAATGTCCATCTAATTCATGACAATGTGATCTATCCCGGCCAGATCGATGTCGATAAAAAAGTTATACAACTCGGATCTCTTTGCTAGCTCACACAGTTCACAGCTGGCTGACACATTTGTTCTGTATCGTCTATCTCCGGCCCGGGCTCCACCCAAACCCGTAGCTCGCTTCAATCGTTGTCCTATCCTAACTTACCAATCTTAATCAAAGAAGTGTTGGGGTTGTTGGTTCTCTTGGAACGTTGATAGGAAAGGTGCTTTCCCTTAACGTAGAGTCTGTGAGATTCAGTCATTCTGGCTATTGTGTAGGTTGTTGGTAGGTGTTGTATTTGTCGAAACACTAACTTAACGATGAAGTTGAATAGACTGATTGCCCGTGAGTATGAAGTGGGTAAGGGATGCTCAAGTGTGAGTGGGTCTACTTTTCAGACGATGAATCTGGCAATGTATGTGGTTGCAGCTGTAAGTGCGTGACTGTGTTTTACCACCCTCACCGTACTAATTGGGAATGTTCTGTTTATCCGACTTGGCTATGGCGCATAAAAGAATAAACTTGCTGCTTGTTCATTTAGGGAAAAACCAGGGGGAGGTTTCAACAGGACGCTGTTTGTGCTCGCTGCTTTGCCAGCAACGCTTTATAAGAATGGAAAGAACATTGTGGTAGATAGCCAGTTTGTGTGATTCTGGCGGTATACTTTATTTGACTCCAGTCGCTCGTCAACCACCCATATTGCTATAACTGAAACTTTTTGTCGCATTTAACCGGCGGTTCGCGAGCGCTTGTTGGGGCTCTCGCCCGTCTCATCTCAACTCTCTGGCCTGGCGCTCCCGCAGGACCCAAGAATGAGCCGAGCAATGGATCTGGTAAGCCCAGCCGCTGGCGTACTGAGGAGTTCATTATGCGGTCTCCCACCGTTTGGCGAGGAAATTTTTCACTGTGCTGAGTGTTGAGCGAGAACGTCGACCCTTGCCCCAGTGGGTATAAAAAAGCCATTGATCCCATTTCGTTTTTAGATTTTTTTCTTCTTTTTTTTCCTTATTGACGACGTACTTCATAGGATCATATCTATAGGTCACGTCCTTCTTTGAGCTCTTCTAAAGAGCCACAGAATCCAACTTGGTTGATGAGATGGATACCTGCGCACCCTAGAGTGAGGAATATGTTTGTTAGGTTATTGTCTTCGGGCATTACCTTCTTGCGAAGCCTTTCGATTTGCGAAGCCCCTGTTATTGTTGTCTAGGCGGCAGGACACCTTTTTTATACCGAAAGGTATAGAAAGATCCCGTTTGTTATTGGATAATTAGTACTTTGGCTTCCAGAAAGGAGCGATGATCTTGACCCTCTGTATGTGCTTCTTCGGAAGAGTTATATTGGGTGGGTGTGTATGGCTGTCTGACAAGTTCATTAGATACTTAAGTTTTGGTTTTTGTGGAGACGTCGTGTGTAGTATAGTTTTAGTTAAGAAGTAGTTGATAAGGAAAGTATGCTTTGTTAAAAACAAGAGAAGGAGGGGATCAGGTCAATCTCAACAGCTGGGCTCCGTCCAGACCTGGTTGTACCTCTTAAGGGAAGCTCGCGAAGCAAACGCGAAGGGTCAGGCAGAACTCGGTGGCTGGAGGCGCTACAGGGGCAATCGTGGGGGTTCTAGCCAATATGATACCGCGTATTACAGGCAGACGTGGGGGCAAGTCTCTCGAGCTTATATGCCGGAAACTGGCAGGCTCTTTTTTGGTTCCGACAGATCAGTAAATAGTTTTGATTGTTTATTCTCATAATGAAAAAGATCTCTTCTCAGGAAATTAGAAAACATACTTCCAAAGAGTCTTGTTGGGTGGTACTTCATGGCAAAGTTTATGATGTTACTGTCTTTTTGGCCAAACATCCGGGTGGCCAGAAAGCCATTTTACGGGTCGCTGGCAAAGATGCCAGCGAAGAATTCGATATCATTCATCCTGAGGGAACGTTGGCCTTATTAAGCTCTGATACTTGTCTAGGAGAAGTGGAAGACATTGAAGGCTTACAGGACACCACTACTACTACTACTACTACTACTACTACTACTACTACTACTACTACTGCAAACTCTTTTGCTTTACCGGCTCTAGATTCGATGCTTAATCTGGATGACTTTGAGAAGACCGCCCAGAAAACCATATCCCCAAAGGGGTGGGCATATTATTTCTCAGCGTCTGATGACTTGATTACAAAGAATTATAATAACCAGGTTTATAGAACAGTGCTATTAAGGCCACGCATCTTCAAAGACGTAGAAAAGGTATCTACTATCAGCTCGATTCAAGGGCTGAAGACTAGTCTTCCTCTGTTTGTCAGTCCTGCTGCTATGGCAAGACTAGCCCATTCTTCTGGTGAGAAAGGCATCGCCCATGCTTGCGGTTCAGAAGGCATTCTGCAGATGATTAGCAATAATGCCAGTATGAAATTCGAAGATATTGTTAATGATCCTATTGTACCAGACCAAAAATTCTTTTTCCAGTTATACGTTCAAAATGATAGAAAGATATCCGAAAAGGTTTTATCCAAAGTCATTGAAACTGGCAGATGCCATGCTATAGTTCTTACGTTAGATGCTCCTACTCCTGGTAAGAGGGAGGCTGACGAACGGGTTGCTAACGATGGTAAAACGTTTTCGGAAAATTCGGGCGGACTCGCTAAAACTGAGAATTCTGAAGGCCTTGGAAGAGCATTATTTGCGGGAACGTCTGCCAAGCTGACTTGGGAAGATCTTCATTGGCTGCGTGGCCAAATCCCCAGGGACATGCCGATTATTTTAAAGGGCCTTCAAACTTATGAAGATGCAGTAATTGCTGCAACATGGGCTCCCCATTTTGTTCAGGGAATCCTATTATCGAATCATGGGGGCCGCGCAATGGACCAAAGCCAACCTCCATTATTGGTTCTTCAAGAAATTAGAAGAAATGCTCCACAAGTATTTTCCTCTTTAGAAGTATATGTAGATGGTGGTATTCGTAGAGGAACTGATGTGGTTAAGGCACTCTGTTTAGGAGCAAAACAAGTAGGAATTGGCCGAGCAGCATTGTTTGGTTTGACTGGTTATGGAGAACAAGGTGTTCAACGAACGATTCAAATTTTAAGAGAAGAAATTGAAACTTGCATGAGATTATTAGGAGTAAACAATGTGCATGATCTGGGTCCTGAACATGTCAATACTCGGCAATTGGACAGTTTGGTTTATTCAAAGTTATAAATACTGATATAGATATAACAGATGTCACTCATATGGTTCTCACTATACCTTTTTATTCACTCGATGTTGACCTTCGGTTTAATTAATGCGGTTCCATCTCGTCAAACAACCTTTGCGCTGAGAGTCACCGTATGAAGGATTTCATGATGGGATAAGTTGCAATGAGAAAATCAAACAGCCATTTTAAAGAATGCAGGTATATTGTAATATGTCGGGAATTTCTTGTGGCGCGACCTTTACGGCTAGACGTGTGTGTATGTGGTGGTGTAAAGAAATCGGGGTCAGTAACAGTTAATCTTACGGATAATTGATATAAAAACGTTGTTGACTTCTTCTAATTCTAGTACGACAACTATGTCTCGCTATGCCTCACTATGCCGCACACATGCAAATTTCAGTGCGAGCTTACAAGAGCGGGTCAGTAGTAGGAAGCAGTGGGCAGACATTGCTGAACGATCAAAAAGTCCCTTGGACCACCACTGACGGGTGGGCTCCGCCACACCCCGTAGTGTAAGACCTATATCATTCAAATTCTGGCGCGGGCACAGCCGACGGCAGAGGCAAGTCAACAAGTCAACTGATTGGGTATGGACTGTGAGAGTACGTTAGCTAGGTGTTTACAGACGAGAGCAATCGATATGAAAATCAAACAATCCAAATATAATAATTGGAAGTCAGTGTAACTATGACATTAAAAGATCATTACGAAAAGCAGAGTCCACAGTCCCCAAGACGGAGAAAATAAACTCTATAGCCTCTTATGAGGTCGTTCGAGTAAACAAATAAGTTGTCCTCATTCTAACAATTATTGACAGTTTGATTTGCCGTAGATTGGCTTCTGTGCTTACTTACTTATTAAAAAGCGGGTCTACCATACGTTTGTTGTCACTCTCCCTGATTAACATCAAGGAAAGAGTGGGAAAAAACTTATATCCGTGAAATTTCAACGGTGGTAGGTGACCGAGAGCCGTACGTAGTGCGGCATTCAGATAAAATGGACAATATTGTCTACGTCGCTAGTTTCATGATGTATAATAGAGTAAATGAAGTTGTTGTGCTGTAATAGCCAGGTATATGGCAGACGCTCGCCATTGTGATCCAATAGTTAGTTATACATTATCTATATTGTTTATCATCTATAGAAGCCAAACGTTAATTTTCTTCTTCGAGATAGAATACCATTCCCGTTATGTAGAAACTTGGAGCGATTGAGAAGGTAATCCCAATTAAGGGCCTGGTCTGGCTGAAATAGGCTAAGTTGTGAATATGAATATGCAGGGCCGCCCCAGCCACTGTGAATATACTTCCCTTTACGCCTCCGGCGGGTTGGCTCTGCCTGGATAGGGTCCTATGCTATGCACTTACTATACTGCAGAAAAGATGGAACTCCAGTTATATTAAGCGCAGAGAAGGAACGGGGAGGAAGATAGATCATGACAATCGTTAGTATGTATACATGCAAAGGAGCCAGGATAACGTGGTCACGATCCAAAACTGTACACAGAACGAGCAGAGCATTGGGCCGCGACGGGCAGATCCATACAGATCAGGCGGACGCAGAGATTCCGCCAGAAGAAGGAGAAGCAAGTTGGAGGCATCGTAGACTGGATTCCAAGGCTTGTTGGTTGGCGTCACTATGGTCGTGATGGCGGAAAGCAGGTTTCCATGGAAAGTCAACAGCTTGGCCAAAGCCAGGCTCGCAGCGCCGTTTGAGATCGAAGCGAGTGTCGAACCAATCGAGAAGTTCGGGAAGATTATTGGACTCATTAAGACTTCGCTTCTGTTTTCGGGTGAATTCAAATTCAACCATTTCCGAGAGGTGATGTTGAATGAGACGAAATGGGAGTCCGTAGCTAGTGACATGGTCCCAGAACAGTTCGATGGCACCCCAGGGAGTTTTATTGTAACCACTGAAAAGGGCCGGGTTGGCTAAAATGCCTCTGGCAGACATGACGCCATCTACACCGGTCAAATGGGCAATTTTCTTAACGTCGTCCAGGGTAAAAGCATCGCCATTAGCAACTACGGGACAGCTGACAGACTCTTTGATGAGCTTTATAGCATGCCAGTTGGCAGGCTCGCTAGACCGCTGAGATTTCCGTCTACCATGAACAGTGATGAAATCCGCCCCTGCATCTTCAACCAGTTTGGCAAATCGTACCGTTTCCGTAAGATCGCTATGAATACGAATCTTGACTTCAACGCAGAATTCTTGTCCGCATTCTTTCTTCACAGCCCGCACCATCGACGCAACCCGCTCAGGGTTAGTCATAAGGGCAGCACCAATACCTTCACGAACTTGCTCCTTTATAGGGCATCCGCAGTTTAATCCTATACCATCTGTATAAGGCATAATAAGTCTAGCAGCTCGGGTAAGATCAAGTTCGTTATTAGCACCAAACTGGACTATCAGAGGAGTGTCCGCTCCATTCGTAGAGAAATCTGTTATGCGTGCATTCTGATTACGCACAAACTCTCTTGCTAACATCATAGGAGAATAAACGATATCGACGTTGTAATCACGCACCAACGCTCGAAATGGCAGTTTGGAGTACCTAACCATAGGGCCAGATATATGCGCAACCCTTCCTGCCTGCCTACATTTTTCGATTACTTTCAGCGGGTGATTATCTGGGTTTCTCCGGTTCATAGGATCAGTCGGCAGGCGTCACAGTTGGATATATGCTATCGTAAATGACAGTAAAAAAAATAGTAAATCGGCTTCACGTGAGTTCTCCTTATCACATGACAACCCGTGGCATAGCAGTCGTATACTACAATATTATCTCTTTACCAGCACGCCACACACCTCTGCAAGAGCTTATCGTACATAATCGCGACCATTTTAAACATAGATCATATATTACTATTCTTCTCCAATCAACCGAGAACTTCCTTATTTAATCCATCTCTGCAAACATGTCACCGCCATTAAACAATGGTTCTATTATTGGCAGCATATTCGGTAAAGGTACAGTTTATGATAATTTAGATACCGAAGAGGAGAATCTATCCAACTTGAATTTACATATAGGAGGCGTTGATGGCAATGATTCAACACAAAGTAGTGGCCGAGACAGAAGTAGGGACAGCGGTGGCAGAGGAGGTGGTTATCCGTTGCTGGCCGAGTCAATGAACTCTGAAAGCGAAGATAGTGAAGAAGAAAACGAAGATCCTACCGATGACATCCTGACCGAACAGCAACACCATAGTATTATGAATCCAAGAGGTAACAGGACAGGGCCATCGTTTCCAACCCATGAAGATAAATTATTATTAGAAGAAGAAGAAGACAAAGACGATGGAGAGGAAGCAGATATTCCAGAGTCGCTTATGGTCGAGCCACCCGCAGCGAGCAATGCCAAGCATGGTGCCACCCATACAGTCCGCCAACCAACAGCGCATTCCCGTAGAATAGTTTCAATGAGTGAACAGCCGAACAACCAGTTTATACCTACTTCTATTTCTACTTCCAATCCCGACCAAATTAATAATAATCAGATACGAATGTCGTCTCATAGCTCACCGATCCAACACACCAACCCTCTTCGTTCCGTGCTCCCGCTCTACAAAACCGACACTGCCACATACAACGACCCGCTGCCACGGACTGGTTGGATGGCAGCGCGGGCAGCCCATAATCTCATGATTGATCCCAAAGAAAAGGCTAAATGGAAATGGGCCAACGTCGACAATCTCGATATCTTCCTTCAGGAGGTAAGTACCCTCTCATCACTCCCGCTATATAGCAGTGAAGCGGTCTCGTAGAGCGTGGTATTTATGGCTCTATATATATCTAGGCGTCTTGGTGATAGGTCGGGCCGCCATAGAAAAAAAAAATACTAACGTTTAGGTCTACTCATACTTCCTGGGAAACGGTATTTATTGCATTCTACTAACCAGGCTATTGAATATGGTTACGATTTTATTTGTAGTTGGGTTTGCTACTTACCTAACTTCTTGCATTGATTATTCTATTCTCGGGACAAGTTCAAAGTTGAGCGAGATTCAGAAAGACAGATGTATTGCGAACATGGGATTTGTGCACAAGTTTCTGCTGTGGTTATTTATATTATTTTGGTTCATGAAACTGTTCCAGTACGCTACCGAGGTTCGAAGACTGATTGATCTTCGTGATTTCTACTTCTATATGCTTGGAATTTCCGATAATGACATGCAAACGATATCCTGGAAAAAAATCGTTGAGCAAATTGAACTGCTGAAGAACCAAAATCTCGGCACATCGGGTAAAGCTGCTTCAAAGGGAAGCTCCGTCAATTCGAGGCAGAAACTCGATAAACATTCAATTGCAAATCGAATCATGAGGAAGGAGAACTATCTCGTGGCAATGATTAATAAGGATATCTTGGACTTGAGAATCCCCCTTCCATATTTTCGTAACAAACAGTTCTTTACTAGAACCCTAGAATGGAATCTGAGCTTATGTATTATGGATTATGCATTTAATGAGCAGGGGGAATTACGTCCTATCTTTTTACGAGAATCCCAAAGACGATTGCTGTCTGATGGATTAAGAAGACGGTTTTTGTTTGCTGGAATCATGAACATATTTTGTGCCCCATTTATTATCGCTTATCTAACCCTATTGTACTTTTTCCGATATTTTAATGAATATCATCGGGACCCGAGTTCTATTGGAACTCGTCAATATACCCCTTTAGCGGAATGGAAGATGCGGGAATTGAATGAACTATCACATTTATTCCAAAATAGACTGAATATGAGCTATCCAGCTGCTTCTAGGTATATCAACCAATTCCCAAGAGAGAAGACGGTCTCATTGTTACGGTTCATTGCCTTTGTTTGTGGATCTTTTGCCGCCGTTCTAGGTATTATATCTCTAATTGACCCGGAGTTGTTCCTTGGGTTTGAAATCACAAAAGATCGAACTGTGCTTTTCTATATTGGAGTATTTGGCTCGATTGTTGCAATCAGCAGAAGTATGATTCCCGATGAGACTCTTGTGTTTGATCCAGTGACAAGCATGATGTATGTCGCTGAATTCACACATTACCTACCTAAAGAATGGGAGGGTCGACTTCATTCTGATTCTGTGAAGGTAGAATTTGCTGCACTATATGACCTGAAAATAATGATCATCTTGCAAGAGCTGGCGAGTGTCATAATCGCACCTTTCATACTGTGGTTTTCACTTCCTAATAGCTGCGATAGAGTCATAGATTTTTTCAGAGAGTTTTCAGTTCACGTTGATGGATTAGGATATGTATGCAGCTTTGCCATGTTCAATTTTGACAAGCTGCACAGAAAGAACGGAGTAAGTATGAAAACATAGGAAACCCTTATGTGACGTGGGCGGATGTAAGGAAGAAGATGTGGAGAGCTGTAATACTAACTAATATATAGAATTCGTCTATTGACGATGGTTTGCGTAATAATTATATGGATACAACAGATGGTAAGATGTTGAAATCGTATTTGACGTTTATGGATATGTATGGTGATGGAGAACAAAACGCATACCTAGCAAGAAGAAATCGCCAACAGCAACCTCATCATAATCATAATTATAATCAACATAGTACTTCGTTTCATTTTAAACATAAAGATATTCACCAAGATATGGAGCAGAGTGTTATGGGTAGATTCCACCGTCTTCAAGGGAGTATTTTGGCAAATAGGGGCGGTGCCGCGGGTTTAGGCGAGTCATTCGATGTCCGAGCAGGCGGCGCTGGACATGCTGCAACGACATCATCTTCTGGCCACCACAAGCTCTATGAAAACGAAGATTCATATGAATCAGTTTCAGAGCCAATAGAAAGAGCTGATGGAGATATGTCCGAGGTAGGGGATGGAGGTGTGTTGGGGCTTTTAAATCAGTTCTATAGACAAACGGAGGCTGCTGACACACGTAGGATATAAAAACAGCTACGGAGCATAACGATTTATGTAATTAATACTAAAATGATAATTATAATATACATATGCATAAAAGACGAGGAAAACGACACGATTTAAGTCTAGTGTTTTCTCTTTCTGGCTTGTCTTTCTCGTTCATACTTGTTTTTCTCTGCACCTTCTTCAGTCTGAATAGTTCTTTCCAACCGAGTAAGCTTTTCGTGATATTCCTTGTCAGATTGTCTTTTGGACTTGATTCTCTCTCTAGAAATGAATGCATTATCACGTCGTAAATCTCTAAGAGCTCCCTTTCTTTCTTTCTTAAGCTCAGCTCTCAGTTTGTTACTGTCGTTACGTTCTCTATCATGGTCATAAGACTTCTTATCAACATTATAGTTTTCTTCAAACTTGGGTGCATATGTCTGGATGGGAACAGGTCTATGGCTTTGTAAAGTCAATGGACTTCTTTCCTTGGCAGACACAGCTATTAATTTATCAAGTTTGCCTTTAGTTGACGTAACAGCAGGATGGATATCTCCATACATTCCTAAAAGCTTGCTAATAGGAGAAAAAATTTCAATGTATGCTAGTTTATCTCTCCACATATTACTAGCGTTAGAAATAATTTCCATGCAGTGTAAAAACATCTTTGCCCCAAGATTATGCGGGTTTTTCTTGAAATCCGAGAATCGTAATGTTGTGCTGTTGATCTCTCGTAAGGTCTTGATATCAAGGCGATACTGGAACTCAGAGGCGTCGACAAAAATATCTAAACTTTTAGCCAACTCCTGAACGTCATTGGTAGCGGCTGAAACCAGTAAACGCTCCAAAAATAGAGGAACTTCTGGGATATACCGTTGAGAAACCCTTTGATATGCTAATAAAGTGTCACAAATAAATATGTTTGTCAAAAGATCACTAAACGATCTAAGAGGGCACTGAGAGAGATGCTGAGCGAGAACTAGTGTAGCAGAGGTGACTACAAGATGAAAGTGGTCGGAGGTAGAGAAAACAAGCCCAATAAGAGTGAACAGAAGAAGGATGTCAGATGCAGCAGAGGAAGGTTTAGACCCGGACCTGATGCTGGACAAATGTTCTTCTGCTTCTAGAACCTTTTCACGACAAAAACTTGTCAACAATTCCACATGGTCACTTGATAGCTTTCTTAGATATTCAACTAATTTAGTAAAGGTCTGTGAATATTTAGGATCATAATAATTAGGAGCTTGTAACCACTGGAACAATACTGTAGTGAAAAAAGCCAATTTTTGTTTATTACCTTCGGCTTTACTAGGATGGTATATATCCATAATACTTTCAACCACCCTAGGATATTCACTCACAGAGCTCTGAGAATTGAAAAGCGCGTTGAGTTCATCAAGGGTCTGTGGACATTTGTAGACTGGTGTTGTAGTTGCTGTTTTTTTCTTTCTGTTAGGGTTGCTTATTCCATCTGCATTTTCATCTTCTTCATCTTCGAGCTCCTCTACTCCCTGTTCATCTTCTGACACATAATCATCACTGAAATTCTTGACATCTAGACCGAATTCGGCAGCGTCGTTCTGCTCATCATCATTTTCTTCTTCAGCTTCACTTTCACTCATGTCATTATCCTCATCATATGCTTCACCGTCCATTCTTGCTAAACGATCCTGCTCTAATTTACGAGTCCTGTCAGCCTTCTCCTTAGCTAGCTCCTCCTCAGTTTTTGTTCTATCGGACGGCTTAGCCCTTCTATCGAAGGCCATTTCTCTCACTCTTAGTTCGTATTCTTGATCGCGCTCTGCTAGTTCTGACTTTTGACCAGAGTATTGTCTATCAAAGGCAGTGAGATCTTCAAGCAGTGAATCGATATTTTCTTGTGCGTCTAGCTCGTCAATAATATTCAAATCGTCCTGCTTAGCCTGTTGACGTTCGTATTTATACATTTTAGATTTAGCAATAATTTCCTGCATTACTTCTTTTTTTGATTTAGGAGCGGATGAAGCATCCTCTTGCTGGTTTGCTTCCATCATCATCCTCCTTTTTCTGATTATTTCCCTAGTCTCTTCATCATCCTCATCGACCCCTAAATCATCTTCTTCGAAGTCATCTGTCAACGCCAACGATTGACCATAGTGGGTTAAAGTATCATCTTCTCCATCCTCATCTTCGAGATTAAACAAAGAATCCTTCTTTGATGACAGTCCAGTCAACTTCTCTCTGGTAAATCTGGCCAGCATTTTCTCTTCCGGAGTCATATCTAAATCATTTTCACCAAATCTTCGATCAATAATACCACCAGCCTTATTCTTTTTCGACATGACTTCGTATGCACGTCTTCTGTTTTCTTCTCCAACCTGTTTACTGATACCAGGCTTTCCCATGGCTCCCTGGACAGTCCTACCGATCACATCAAGTTTTTGCTTTGTCACTTTAACATCAAATGGATTGAATGCTTCTCTTATACTCTGAATAGCTTTCTCTCTATCCTTCCTATCATGAGTTGAGTTGGGCCTCCTCCCCTTTTTGCCAGAATTCGTCTGGCCTATCAGCCCGTTGGCTTTCAAACTCGCCTTAAGCTGTTTCAGTTGTGAGCCGGCCATTTTCTGTTAATGTGTCTACACTTCGTGTTCTCAACTATTGAGGATGGCAAAGATCAGTGTTCATTTACCACTCACTGCCAAAGTGAAAATTTCCACTGTCTATTTCTGCATGTTGCAAAGGGATCGCCAAAAAAATATATATCGTTGATCCCTACTCTATATAGCCTTATATGTATCACGTGATGTATGGCTGTCTTGTTCAGGGGGGTTTTGTTGCAGGAGCCTGACTGCCTCTGGCAGCTGGGTCTGCCTAGTCATCGGGATGGGGTTAGCATAGGTATAGGACCCTCTACACCCTTTGGTGGTAAAACAGCAAATAATTATATGCAAAATATTTTTATTAAATGCAGACACATGTTGTTATATAAATAAGTCATCGATTGTTGTCGATGATGCTACTACCTGGAGACCAGTTGTCTGACTGAACCAGGCCATTACGCCTTTTCCTCCATCTGGGCTTTGCCTGACTGCTTCCAGGAATGCCTCAATTTCAGCTCCGGTTCCTTCCATTTTTTCATCATAAGACGTAAATGCTTTAAAATATAATTCACAGAAGTTCAAAATAGCTCCTTCTGCTGATTTTGTATACTGAACGACGTGTTAGTACCGCAATAAATGGGTCTCACACCTTCTTTTGTACTTACTGAATGACTCGCAAATGTTAATATGTTTGTTCTGCTACCCTGACTATAAACCACAGAATAGCCGCGACCAGTCCAACTGAAGCTGGCCAAAGATGTTTCCAGTCTTCTTAATATTGACTGGCCATTCATAGATAATATCCTAGGTGATGGAACACTGAAATTAGGAAAATCGGCACCTTTGCTGGAATTGTACAATTGACACAACAGCCAAACCCCAAGCGTGAAATATTCTACTACTACAGCTCTTTGTTCAGATTTTTCAGATACCTGACCATCCGCTCTCTCAAGTCGTGCTCTCATAATAATGTTCATCGAATCGAAAAGATTGTAAATAATCCTCCAATAATTCACCGAATTCACATCAAATCCTTTGCTTGCGACAAATTTCAAGCCTTCTCCAAACATGCTTTGATACCTCTCAAAATCAAAATCCTCTGGCTGGACAATATCTAATTCTTTTGACAATACTTTGTTTATTGTCTGCAGAATAGTAGGAATGAAGAAAATAACTGCAGAATTGTGGTGGCAGACCAATGAGAACATAGAAGAAACAAAATCGTTCACAAAAAAGAACCATGTTGAGGTCTTATTGCCGTTCAATTCTTCACTAGCCACTCTGTTTATCACCTCTTCAAATTTATCACCACTATCGTTCATCAATGAAGATTCTAGGAAATTAATAAGGTAAATCCCCAGCCGATTAATATCCGACCGGAACCACGTTTTTGCACTTGCAATCTCTATAGCTAGAGGGTCAGCCAAGTCAAAATTAGACATATCTCGAAACCATGCTAGAGAATCACTCTTGAAACTGGGGAAATAGTCAGACACCCATCGTAAGATTTTGTTAATTAATGCCGCGTATGCCGTTTCCTGCTCACCACCTTTCACAATCTAAAAAAGAAGAAATCATGATTAGTATAACTGAACGGGCGCAATAAAGGGCACCTCACTACTATTATCTTACCTCGTATTGCTCCTTTCCTGATCCAAGTAATATCGTCAAGTACCTATTAGCATCATTTTTGTCAATCAGCACAAGGCGGGAAAAGATATCTAAAGTAGTTAATTTTCCATCCTTCTCGGTATACCCTGCCCTGCCTGCATCGTTTCACTTACGTTTGATATAATCCGACCTATAGAACCGCAGCGTTGTATGATCAAAATTTCCCACCTTTGTAAATCCATCAATCCATAAAATGTCCTTGGCAAAATGTCGAACCGAGTTGATATACATAAACTCATAGACAGTATCGGCTCGAACCAGATATATCAAAAACCTCTCCAAAAACACCTCTCGGTTTTGAACAAAGACTGCCGATGAATATGTCATTATATGAGACAACAACACTGGCTCAAACCGCTCCTTTCTAGGAGAGTGATTGAAAGCATCCCAAGAATACATTGTAAATAGGAACCATTCCCATTTCTAAGAAAATAAGTTAGTTTATCTTTTCTTTTCTCTGTATTCTCACGGCGAGCTGAGAGAAAGTACTTACAACATCTCTACTATTTCCTACAATAAAGGATGCCATCAACGCCCAAACTTCAACAGACTCTAGAATTATCATATCCGTTAATTCGCACTCTGGTTCGAAGCATTTTCTCAAGAACTTGAAATAGTTGTTCAGTAGCTTATCTCTAAAAGCACTAACCAACTGAGTTATGACATTTTCTATATTTGTTACTCCTGTCGTAACGAAGATTTCACTATCTGCTGAATCCATATTCAGTTGATTTATCAGATAACCTTCAGTAGACCGTATGTAATGTTTTATCAAAGTAAGGATGCTTGATATCACGTATTCTGGAATGTTGTCTGTCAATAGAATCGTGACACATGCTAAAATGGTTAGAACACAAAATACAATATAGAAGCACAAAAAAACAAACCATCAACTTACAAGTCGTCAGAAGATCCGCCCATCGCTGACACTTCACTACTATCGATTTGTCCGAAAGCAATTGTTCCAGGGACGAAATAGCCTTCTTGAAGAATTTCTGATATGTTACAACATTATGATCACCAAGCTTCCTCTCCAAATATGAACGGTATCCTCCCGTTTTCTCCACATCTTTTAATGCGCTATCTACAATCTCATTGAACCACTTAATAGGTTGATCAATATTTCCGTCCTCCTCGAGCAGCTGTTTTATAATCACAACCCATGTTTCCAGGCCTAAAAGTCTAGCTGATATGTGAGATTCGTCGAGAACAATAAAATGTCTTAACTGATCAATTGTTGGGCGGCTCTTTGGGGGGCAATATTTAAACTGAACTAGAAGTAAGGAGTACTGGTTTGCTAATGCTTCCAATTCTGATATCCTCAATTCTGAGGACATCGGATACAGACGCCCATTCAATGGGGTTATCTTGCCAGTAAACTTTCGAAGATCATTGTCGTCCGATGAATGGAAGTTTTGTAGCGTAGAAGCAACAAGCTTGAGAAAAATATCATACACAGTATCGGTAACCACGGATTCTTTATGAGAACCTTTTCCACTTAGAAAAGCTGTTAACTCGGAGCGGCCAGTATTTTCCAGGTTTGAAAACTTCTTGGACGCAAAGAATTTGTACCCCAGAACGCAGCCTTCGAGATTCCCACCCCAATTCCACATATTAACAAGGTTCAGGCAGCGAATAAAAAATACTCTACGATATCCTGTGGCCAAATTTTCTTGCAAAGGGTCGTCAGATTTGCTTAATGCTGACCTACCTAACGAATAAACGATATCCCAGTTAACCCTTTCTTGTTGACCTGGAAGCTTGTATATCGCACAAAACATAAATATAGCGTGCCATATTCGTTCTGAGTTTGTGATATCGTCAGGTGTTCTCAAGTTCGGCGGCACTTGAACGACACTATTTAAGACATCATGGAAAAACGAATCCGTTAATGATCGGTCCAAAACATAGATGGTAATATAGAGTACTTCAATGATATAGCTCTGTCTTGATATGATACGGTTCAAACTGTTTCTATGCGTTCGCATAGTGATATTTGCCTCATCTAAACAATTATCAACAACTATTAGTAATAACTTTCCACCGAGGTTTTTAATAGCATTGGAATGACTGTAGAATGCAGTTTTATCGTAAGTTACAACTTTCTGAAGTTTACGAAGGAGAATCAAGTTCAAAGAAGCAGTGATAAGTGTGAGTTTTGTAAATTCATGGGTAATAGATCTCAGCTGAGATCTTACAGATGGATTTAACCATATTTCTGTCACATCTGAAGCCAGAGCAAGAGATAGCCTGGACAGCTCTTCGATACAGTCTCTTCCCAACGAAGCTTCACACAATGGAAGTACAAACATGAAAAATTCGTACACATCAAGAGAGTAGTTGGAAGACGAGATAACAGGGTCATCAGACAGACAATTTTGTAACCAAGATTGAAATTTGAACAAGATCTTTTCAAGGTTGACAATCGTCTGGCTACCATCTTCTTTCTTCCTGATTTGAAGAAGTCCAATGCCGTTTCCTAAGTAAACGGAATCTCTGACAGCAGACGGCTTCTCGACTCCACCAAACATACTTGCTAGGAGACCGCTGCCAACGATAGTGTCACTAGAAAATGCAATATTAAGAGCGAACTTTTGAATATCAAAATGATGAGAATAGAAGGTATGTTTCTGGAAAGCGTGAGGCCGTTCAATTACTGGGATAACTTCTCCATTATTAACTTGATCTTCAATGAAAGGAGACGGTACGTAGTAACCACCTTGTGAATCATCTGCGTAGTCTGATCTCCTTTCTGGTGGTCGCATGATATCTTTCTTATTCCGATATTGACGAGGGGGTTGAATAGGTACATTCTTGTCATTAGACAGGTCTGTAGAGTAAGAAGGGGCAGCATATCGACGATGTTCCTTCGGTCTTCTTACAGCAAACACGCCACTATTATCTTCTAAAATCGTGGTTCTAAATCGTGCTCCTCTGGACTGATAGTAGGAGTTACCATGAGATACAACAGCCAGGTTCGGTCGAGCCCTCTTTTGCAATAATTTAGCGACCCTTGATGCAGGTTCTGATTTTGTTGGCGGATATACAGCAGTCGACAAGGGTTTAGTAGAGTGAGTACGGATTCTCGTTTGATTTTTCTGCCCATGATTGTCAATATTGTTTGTCTTGGTCAAAGTACCACGCTTCCATCTTCTCAAGGTCTTTAATTCTGGATGGGAAGGCTCACCATCATTGATGTTGATATACTTAGCAGCGTGAGAATCCTGGCGGTCTTGATCAGTTTTAAGACGTGCAGTTCTTTGGGCAATTAGTGAGAACCTAGGTAGCTTATCGAGATTTTTTGAATTGTTTACCATATCCACAATACTCATGCTTGGGGAAGTCTGGACGGGTATAATTTTATTTGCACCAGACCGAGACGCCGAGCCTTTGTTACTGACTCTTTTAGAGATTTTATTTTTCGCAAAAGTCGAAGTCGATTGCTGCTTTCTTCGCTTCATTCTAGAATCGGCCTTTATTGTAGACTGAGTTAGTCTCTTTTTACGGGCGCTACTACATATAGATTTACCGAAAATTGCATCGATATGGTCATCTTCCATGTCCGAAATATTCTCATTGTAGAGATCATCCAGGAACGGTGGTGAGCCTGGGGAATTTATTGGAGAGTCTATAAGCCGATTGTCTTCTTCATCTTCATGCGACAGGACATGCGTTGAGCTGGTGTGGGTTGAAGTAAGAGGATACGGGACGACCGATGTCGATGCCGGAGATGCAGATGATAGACGGTTGATGTTATTTAACTCTCTGTCTGCGAAGTCACCAGGAGGAGGAGAGGGGGAGGGGGCAGTCACCATTGCAGCCATTGTAGCTGGCTTCCCTACTTTCTTCCTTGCTACTCCCTTGTGATTCATGCCAATGTTCGATGCAAATTTTTTCCTTCTATCATTATTTTGTTTGTTTTTTTGGTTCTGTAGTGCGTAATCAATAGTGATGAATGAAGGTGGTAGAATCCCACGTACCTTTTTCTTTAGCTTTTCTAGCTCGATATCGGACTTCTTTGGGTCAGAGCTGGAGTCAGAGTCAGAGTCATCTGAGCCCTTTGATCCTGAGTCAGAGTTACTATGGGAATCCGAACCTGAGTCTGAATGAGAATCTGCATCAGGGTCGGAGTTGTCATATACAGGATATAGAACAGGATTTGTCTTGGTACCAACTTTCCTGCGACGAGGTGGGCTCTTTGCAAGAAGAACTCTGTTGATTTCATCTTCATTGTCTGAAGCGGATTCATTTTGCGCAAATAGCGCCTCATACTCATTCTCATCCTTATCGAACGACAGATTTCCTGGTCGCAAGTGCTGAGATTGAGAATGCAATAGAGGCCGAATAGGAGGTGGTGGTGACGAAAATGTGTTATTTCTTCGATCTGCATCATTCATCTCAATATCGCTATCAAACAGACCTAATTCTTCGTAATTGATATCTTCGGCATCGCTACTAGAAAAGCGAATAGCTTCATGTTCAACTATTGATGATTGCGAGTTTGAAGGTAGTTGTGATTGCGAGTCTGACTGCAATGGGTCACTTTCGGATAGTAGTGCTGCAGAATTATCATTACAACGATTTGGAACAACTACTGGGCGGATTCCTCTGCTTTTAAGAGACGTTCTGTACTGTTCATATTCCAATGTATAGGGATGCAGTTGAAGAACCGTTCGCTGTCGAAGATTACGTCCGGTTCTCGCTGCTATGATAGCAGTGGCGTTGAGATCAGCTTCATCGGGCAGTGGATGAGTAAGTGGTGCCCTTATGGATGTTGTATTTTCGGGGGAGACAGAAGCCGTCGTCAGATCTGGGGTTACTCCTGATATATGAAGCTGGTCAGATAGCAGGACACAGTCCTCATGTCGCTCTGAATTTGAGTCCAAATTACTACTAGCCGCCGATGTAGGCAATACCAATTCCTCATAGAAAGATCCTTCGGAATCGGAAATATAACCATCCTCAAACGTCATAATTCCATTTATAACTCAGGGATAAGCACTCTTCGGCTCTTTGGTTATTTATTTCATGTCATTTACATTTCGCGCGCGTCGAAGTCGCGTCCATATATTAGTAGCCGTGCGATGAGCTGATGTATACGCGTTCGCGGAAAAATCAGGGGTAGTGGGTTTTCTGCCCCCGGCAGCCGGGCTCTGCTCGAGATAGCTTACAGCAAGAAATTCGGATGACGCCTCTATTTGGCGACATTGGATCTAGGGTAAATAATTCTGGTTAATTCTGGTTCTTTTCGTATATTCCAACGTCCGTTTGAGCTACAATTACGATTTCATCTGCCTCTGGGCACTGGCTAACTCCGCTTCGCGGAGAGCTGAGAACGTATAAGTCGCCGGCAGCAGCGATAATATGTGGTCCTGGGCCTGAAATTCGCAATCGCACATTTCAGTCATTCAGCGGACAGTTGTAGCATACTCTTATTCAGATCCTGGCTATCGTTACTTCTCTACTATATCGGCTTGGCCGGCCTCCGGCTATTGATAGATTTCTACGTCATTTATCAATTTGCTGAATTAACGGCTCCGCTACGCTGCTGTTTTGGGCAGGGCTCCTTCAAGAAATAAGGCGCAGGGACTGGTGCAGGGCAGTGGGCTATCACATGACCACCGAAAAGGGCCATAATTGTGGTTATGGTAATCAAACTCCCAACCAATAATAATGCATATATACTGGAACTAGCCAATAAAAACACCTGTAATTAACGCTATGTACAGCCAAACAGGGAAATTATTCTGCCTAAAGTGTCTACTACCTGTAGTACAGAATTAATACACGAACTGTGATTGGTCTAATCGTTAATCATTTAACCTGCATCGCCTGATCTGATCGACTATATAAATAGAGGAAACTATCTCAACTGATCTGAATAGAAAAGTATCACTTCTGATTAATACTACCTACTACCACCACTAATATTGAAAATGACTTGTTGCGGAAAATCGTCTGGTTCTTGTGTCTGTGCCCAAGAAGCGCGTTGCTCGTGTGGACAACAACCTGCTCAAGCTTGCACTTGCTCCCGTGCTGCTATTGAAAATTCTAAAATTTCTGGTGAATCATGTTCTTGTGGAAAGAGAACTGCGAATTCTTGTACTTGTTCCAGATCAAAGCTAGAGAACTCCGGACTTCTTGAAGGAGAAGTTGATTTTACCAACATGAAATAATTTTACTCATGTTGTTGCATACCTATTTATTAAGATGTTTTTTCAGACAAAACATCAATTGTTTGTGTTGACTATTTATATTAATTAAAACTGTATTAAAAGTCGATTTGCAAAGTGTATGTGAATGTCAATCAGTCAGGGCCGGCTCTCTCTAGACAGCATATATATAAGATTAATATAATATTATAATAATCTTATAATAATCTTATCTAACATTATCGTGTAGCATAATCTTAATTAATCACGTGAACGGTAGATAGGTTATACGCCAAATATAGTATCTGTGCTCGAGACCGAAGAACAGCCGTACTCATGCGTCTTTATCGGCGATAAGCAGTGCACATGCGGCGATATACCGTACCAAATCTAGGATCGGCTGAACATTCGCCACAGGCCGATGCCGTTTTATATCGCGTCAAGCATTTATTTAACTGTTTATTTTTCCAGGCTTTTGATTTTTCTTTCCAACGACATATCTTTAGCTCATCTACTATGACAGAGGTTCAGCCAGTATCTGATCCAGACGCAGCCACAGATTCTATTGCTACTACCACTGGTTCTTCTTCTTCTCGGGTAAAGCCAAAGAAAAGTTATGTTCTCTCGTACAAGCAGTCATTTTTGCAGTGGCTGAAGGCCCCTTCTCAAGAAGAAGCAGAGAAGAATGTATTACGTTTACTTGGTTTCTTCCCCGAATCGGATGGAAAACGGTCTGCCAAAGTCAATAAAGTTGATATTGGAAACAAGTTACATATCAATGAGTTTGAGATTGTGAATATCGAAGATGATAGCGACGAAGCACCGTCGGAATATTCGAAAAACTTAGTTGTGTTACATGGGTACGGCGCTGGCTTGGCATTATTCTATCGTAACTTCCATGCCTGGAGCTCTATCAAAGGATCAAGGGTTCTGGCACTCGACTTGCTTGGATTTGGGCGGTCATCGAGACCCAAATTCTCTATTCCTACTAAAGATACTTCTGCTAGGGACCAAGATGGCCGTTTAAAAATGGTAGTGGAGACCGAAAATTGGTTTATTGATGCACTAGAAAGCTGGAGAATTGCTAAGAGATTAGATAAATTCACTCTGATGGGTCATTCTATGGGCGGATATCTTGCTGCCGCTTATGCGTTTAAATATCCTTCTCGTGTTGAGAGGCTGATCATGGTTTCACCGGCAGGTGTTGAGAGAGGATACTCGCCTGAACTAGACAACGTGACATTATTTGGCAAGCGTAAAGAAGACGAGCGTAAAAAGGATCGTGAAGCAGGCGCGTCCTCACCACCACCACCACCTGCTCCTCATCCACATATTAGTGAAGAGGTGTCAGTTTCTCAATCTGATATAACCCATCAGCATCACAATCAACTACACCCTTCTGCGTCACACTCATCTCTTACCAACGAAGCATCTACCACAAAACGCGATATGCCCAACTGGTTCTTGTATCTTTGGAACCGCCATATAAGTCCATTTGTTATTCTCCGAAGTACCGCTCTGTTTGGGCCTAGATTGGTGTCAAATTGGACAAGCCACAGATTTAGCGACGTCCCTGAAGCAGAACGAAGCGCTCTTCATATGTATGCCTACAAGACATTCACTGCCCCTGGTTCAGGCGAGTATGGTCTTACCCGCTTATTAGCAGCCGGTGCCATAGCCCGCGAGCCATTAGTCGACCGAGTAGTGAAAGGAATGCAATGCCCTAGCATCTGGATATATGGAGAAAACGACTGGATGAATATCCATGCTGGACAGGAAGCAGTCCTACGACTAAACAGACTTTCAACAACGCCATCTGCATCTAATGCAAAATGTCATGTCATTGACTACGCTGGCCATCATGTGTACCTTGACAACCCCTCTGATTTTGACAAAACCATTCTTAGATTTCTTAGGAAAACAAACAAATAGCCGAGCCCTGTCTCTTCATAAACGAGCACGAAGGTGTATGTAAACTACTACTAACAACGAGCATTGCATTTACCGCGTGGTTGCCTCCGGCCGGCTGGGCACCGCCCAGACCTGTTGTTCCGTACCAGACCTGATATTGATCAGGGGGCCTTATTACCCCTGAGTATGCAATCAGCACACTCAGAGACCCCCACCTCGTTGGGATCCTTCACGTGGGAATTTACCATCTGTGCGTGCGCGTGGGGTATGGGAGTAGCCGCCGTTATCTGTTCACGATCACGGCCTGTTCTTCTCATCCTTCGCCTGCCTTTTTTTTTTTATGAAATTTCATTCAGTTTCAAGTTTTGTATTCAAATCGCTGACTACCTCCTTCAATCAATTACTCGTTCGAAACATGTCATCATACGGATCTACCGCTGCCTCCAGAATCTCTGGCAAAACTGTTCTCATTACTGGGGCATCTGCTGGTATCGGCGAGGCCACTGCCTATGAATTGGCCGATGCTTCGGGCGGTGACCTCCGCCTGATCTTATCTGCTCGTAGAGTGGAGAATTTGGAAAAGACGAAGAAGGACTTGGAAGCCAAGTATCCCAATGTGAAGGTCCTGCCGTTGGCGCTCGACGTTTCGAAATATAAAGAGATTCCTCAATGGGTCAAAGATATTCCCACTGAATGGTCTAATGTCGATGTTTTAATTAACAATGCGTGCGTTTGTTGGCTCTCCCCTGTCGCCTTCGGCTGCCGAGTGCTACCTGGACCCGTTGTGTTCGCTTCGCGTGCCGAGTGGATTTTGAACACCAGCAGCGCCCGGCCACCGGAGGCGAACCATCCTCGTAGCATGAAGCGATGGATACTAACAATGTCTGTAGCGGCATGGTTCACGGAAACGACAAGGTCGGAGAGATTCTTGCTCAAGATATCGAGATCATGTATCACACCAATGTGTTGGGATTGATTACTCTCACCCAGCAGTTCATTCCCAAGTTCAAGGCCCAGGGCCATGGTGACGTAGTGAACATTGGCTCCATTGCCGGACGGGACCCTTATCCCGGCGGTGCCATCTACTGTTCGACCAAGGCTGCTCTGCGTTCGTTCACCGAGGCTCTTAGAAAGGAAACTATTGACACCCGAATCAGGGTCATTGAGATCCAACCAGGTGCTGTAGAGACAGAGTTCTCTAGTGAGTAGTCCGTGGATTTACCTCCGGTGGCGGGGCTCTGCTTAGACCTGTAGCTCTCTTCTTAGGGTGCACTGAAAGGCACTGTCTCTAAAAGAGGGAAGCCCGTCACGGGAGGCAGAATCGAGTTGTCGATTTACTAACGGCCTGTAGTTGTGAGAAATCGTGGAGACAAGTCCAAGGCGGATGCTGTCTATGCTGGGACCACCCCTCTTGTCGCCCAGGATATTGCTGAAGTTATTGTGTTTACCCGTAAGTTCATATTCTTCAGTTTCTTCTTATTTATACTAACAGATATAGTCACTCGTAAGCAGAATACTGTTATTGCAGAGACTTTGGTATTCCCAAGCCACCAGGCAGGCGCAGCTTATGTGCACAGAAAGTAGCTTGATCTTTGTGTATAGAAATATAAATAAAAAGACTGACCTACAATGACCTGCGCTAAGCGAAACTATGGGTCTGGGCAGAGCCCAGCCACCGGAGGTGAAGCCCGTTCAGTGTTGGGCACATAGTACCGAGGACTGATAAAACTAAAGCACCAGAGGGGAATTTATGCGTTGCCTACTTTTGTATGTTGTTACTTAGATAAAATCGTAGTCTGTAAATAAGGCCCTGTCGTCGAGTGAATCTGATCGTGTACATTTTACCATGATGTCTCGTAGCGTACAGCCACAATCATCACGAAATGGCTTTTTGTTACAGAAATGAAATCATTCTTATTAGAAATAGCCACGTGTTCCTTTAAAGCTTTTTCATTATGGATTTGCACGTCTCTAGAATCATAGCGAGCCAGCATCTGTTCCAAATGCCCTGACCTTTTTCCAACTATCAGAACCGAACCACGACAAAGTAGATTTCGGTTCACCATGAATGACTTGCCCTCTGTTTGATTATCTCATTGCAACTTATCCCCCTCAGGAAATCCTTCATTCGCGTGATTTCTCAGCAAAAAAGCTAGTTGAAAAAATAGAACATCTATTCACAAATAAAACTCGTCCTTTTGAATTAGAAGTAGTTTTGGTGAAACTTGATTCGAAATCGAAAACAAACGTTGAGCAAATCTGCAAAAATCTGTACAAGCAGGGGTTAGACACTAAATTTCACACCTTCAATAGCGGCTCATACATGGTAATAGAGAATCCAGGCCCGCTCACTCAGTCATGGAGAAGCGTATAGCCTATTATATGTGGAACCAGCTCGAACAGGAGTTTCTAAATCAGTGGTATGAGTTTGGAGGAAACACTGCAGTTGTCTTTGATGAAAATAAAGTTAAGCTAGACGGTTCTTCTTTGCGCAGACTCCGGCGTATAAAGGTACCGAACATTGCTATTGAGGTTGCTAGTTCTCAGGCAGTTGATAGCTTAATTGCAAAAATAAACACCTGGTTTTCAATGGATTTAATTATACATGGAACTGAAGCCCCTCCCATTCACGTGAATGTGGACAGCATGATCGATTCCTTTTTCTGCTTCGACGTGACAATATTACACGAATTAAAGCGGATTATCAACCGTATACAGGCATTTTCTCAAAGGAGATTATTGGGATGATCGTCTCATCTCTGGTCCGTCGTGAACGACGTGAAACATCTGTGAGAGCAGGCACGGAACATAGATTAGCTGAACACAATACAGTGCAGATAAACGTGCGTAGAGATCACGATGGCAATGTAGTGACTTATTTGGATGAAAACCCTTGGTGTATTTTTGACCTGAGGAGAAACGACCGTCCAGGAGCAATTTGTCTCCCACGAGCCGTCTTTCTGGATAGAGCCTTAGGAGGTGAAGACCAACCGTTTCGAGCTGACCACGGTGCCGATGACAACGTTGACTTCGAAGCATTAACCTCCGCACATGTTCTCACTATTGTTAGACGAGCTTATCTAGAGCATGAGGCAGCTGTTGCAGAACACGACAATTTATTTGGATGGATGGCAGTAGAAGATTGATTGTGTGTGCACGTTTACCGGCATTATTTGTATTGTATGTTATTGTTTATTGCTATTATTTATTATTAGTATTTATTGCTCTTACTTATGTCTAAAATTATCGTCAAGGTCGTAATATGGCACGATACTGCTACTGCAGCTAGCTCCGACTACTGGCTGGACTCTTCTACTCGGACGCATTACGCTCACTTAGTAAAGCACGGAGAGTATCGATAGAATCAATCCTTATACAACAACTTCGCTAGGATCCAGCAAACAGATCTCCCTAGAGCCCTGCCAACGGTAGTAGGCTATCTGTCTCGTACATGGACCCTGCGTTGCACGTGACAACGACCCATACAGCATCAAGAGCTAAGCGGTAAATCAATTATTTCAACGGAATTGAGAGTAATTCTTAAATAGTAATACAGAAAAAGGAGATCTAAAATCTGGTTCGAAACATTTCTTCACCCTATTTCGCAAGAAATGGCCCGGGGAATTGGAAAAAAGTAGTCGTGTAAAGTAGACAAAATGAGAGTCAATCCCATTCGTCGACGGTACGGCGTTATCTGGAACTTTTCAGCGGCAAGGGTTTCTGATATGCGCGGGTCGTTGATATTTTTTCTTCCCTCGCTTATCTTTCCTCTCTCTTCTTTCTCCTTTGCTCTGGAACTCATATATATACATTGGTCCGCCCTTTGGTATATTTTTATACTTTTTTAACCTCTCGAATCCTCGGATGAAAGTTGTTTCAATCTTCACTTGTCAAGTAAGTAATTGGTATTGATTGTCCTTATCAGTTGACAGTCTTCCACCTCTCTCTATTGATGACTCACTGACTCACTCAGTCCATTCACTCATCGACTGAGGCCGTATAACAACCACAGAAACACTAACCGTACTTCTAGGACTATCTATCTGGTAAGAACGAAGCAGTGGATGAAGTGTGGTAAAGTGTTGGATGTGCCGTCGACCTGAGTAGTATATAGTCTTGTCTGATCTGAGTCTTAGACTACCAGTTGGCTTAATATTTACTAGCGGTCTTGTTGTACTCTTGGAGTACGCTTGTGGTATAATCGTAGTCCTCTCTATTCTCCCCATGCTTCTTCACACGAATTAACTCCCATATTGGTTTTTTTCTAACTCTCTTTCTTTAGATCATATCTGGAAAACCAACCAATATTAAGACTATACGGCACTCACTTTCTTTTCACTGCTATTAGCTGATTTATTTCGTCGTTTCATATATATATATATTTTATTCGTTTGCTTCATCACGTCTTCTCAAAATGCTTCGTAATACTTTGTCGTTGGCCAAACCACTTTCTTCCGGACTAAACTTTAAATCATTATCCAAATTCTCCTCAATTGCTGCTAGATACTCGACTGTAAATACCGCTCTGTTCAATTCTCGTTCCGACCTTGATAGAGCTACTTTTACCATTCGTGATGGGCCTGTTTTCCATGGCAAGTCGTTTGGTGCCAATACCAATATCTCTGGGGAAGCTGTGTTCTCCACTGGTATGGTTGGCTATCCTGAGTCCATGACCGACCCTTCTTATCGTGGTCAGATTCTTGTCTTTACTCAACCCTTGATTGGCAATTATGGTGTTCCTTCTTCTACTGCTAGAGATCAATTTGGTCTTCTGAAATACTTTGAGTCTCCTCATTGTCAGTGTATCGGTGTTGTGGTCGCTGATGCTGCTATGCAGTACAGTCATTGGACCGCTGTTGAGTCTCTTGGTGAATGGTGTCAAAGAGAAGGTGTTGCTGCCATTACTGGCGTTGATACTCGTGCTATTGTCACTTATCTTCGTGAACAGGGTTCTTCGTTGGCTAGAATCACCATTGGTGAGGAGTATGATGCCGATGAGGACGAAGCGTTTGTTGACCCTGGTGCCATCAATCTTGTGCACAAGGTTTCTACCAAGCAGCCCTTCCACGTCCCTGCTGCCACTGTTCCTGGCCAGGAGAATATACACGTTGCTGTTATTGATTGTGGTGTCAAGGAGAACATTTTGAGGTCATTAGTTTCTCGTGGTGCGTCCATCACTGTTTTCCCATATGACTATCCAGTTCACAAGATTGCCCATCACTTTGACGGTATTTTCATTTCCAATGGACCGGGTGACCCAACCCACTGTTCGTCTACAGTCTACAACCTCAAGAAGACTATGGAGACCTATGATGGGCCCATTTTCGGCATCTGTTTAGGACACCAGCTTCTTGCCCTTGCTGCTGGAGCCAAAACAGTCAAACTCAAGTACGGTAACCGTGCACACAACATCCCTGCCTTGGATCTGTTGACAGGAAAGTGCCACATCACCTCGCAGAACCACGGTTATGCGGTTGATATCGAAACTTTGCCCACTGAGTTCAAGCCATATTTCATAAATCTCAACGATCAAAGTAACGAAGGTATGATCCACGTCTCAAAGCCAATCTTTTCCACCCAATTCCACCCTGAAGCCAAGGGAGGACCACTTGATTCTGCCTTCCTCTTTGATAAGTACCTCGACGACATCCGCGCTTTCAAGCAGAAGAAATCAGCTCAAGGTCTTGTAGATACTGCACCCTCGCCTCTCTTTGTTGACATCCTTCCCAAGGAGCGCGTCGGTGTTGAAATTAACCCTCAAGCTTAATTATAACGTCTAATAAAATAAATTTTGTTTTGTATACCTCCGGCGGATGCGAGGAAGATTGGGCTCTGCCCAGCTCTGCTTCGGGAAGGGTATGGGAGAGCTGACGTGAAAATTAGACGGACTCTGAAGAACGGTAATTGGGGCATATCAATTTAATTCATATTTCATAATACAGAGTAGATGAGAATATCTACAGGTGTCCCTTCATACAAATACTAGAAAACGAGGGAGAGAGAGAAAAAAAAAAAGGGCAGCAAATAAACAAACCTACCAATATATATAAAAATGTCTCTCAATTTATTGTCCTTTTTGTTTTAACCCTTAGTTATAACTCCATCCTTGACGTTGACCCTGTTGGCCAGAGTACTGACCGTATCCAGCATAACTGTAAAGGTTCTGCTGGACTGGGTACTGAGGCTGTTGAGGCAATCCCGCTTGGTGTTGTTGGGGTGAGCCAGGGGTCTGCTTAGAAGGGTCTTCTCTTTGAAGGAAGTCGGAGATACCGCTCAAGCCAGCAGCTTGACTAGCTTGGGCTTGGCCCTGTGGCTGCTGACCTTGAGCTCCTTGGAGCTGGCCTTGTTGTTGCTGGCCCTGAACTCCTTGAGGAAGCGCTTGCTGTTGTCCCTGAGCACCGGCAACTCCAGCAGTAGGCTGACGATAGTCGTAGTAGCTCTGTTGTTGGTTGAAGAAGCCCTTTTGCGGGCCAGTGGGAGTACCGTATTGAGCGGCCAACGCAGCCTGTTGGTTATAACCATAAGTCTGGTAATAATAAGCGGCATAGGCAGGTGACATATAGTAAGGGTTCATCGAAGGCTGTTGATAGACCCCGGCGGCAGCGGCAGCGGGCGAGTTAGCATTCGACGTTTGCGAAGCAGCACCAGGAGCGGCAACAGTACTGTTGGCACTGGAATCAGCGGCACCGGCTCCAGCACCGGCATAACGAGACGAATCAATTGAACCATTATTGTGTTGAGTTGGTTGAGCCTGCTGGCCTGCCGTTTGCTGCTGCTGCTGCTGTTGTTGCTGGCTGGCAGCGGCGGCCTGCTGTTGATAATAGTAATTGTTGTAAGTATTTCTTTGGTCAGTTACACCAGCAGCTCCGTAAGGACTCTGATAATCAGTAGGGACCGAGTAACCAGTAGCAAAGCCAGGATGAGATCCTGGGTGGGATCCAGGGTATACATAGTGATTTTGTTGAGAATAAGTGTCATAAGGTCTTTGTTGAACTGAGCCAGCAGTCTGAACTTGGGTTTGTTGAGCCTGTTGTTGTTGTTGCTGTTGTTGTCCATATCTGTAGTACGCAGGTTGGGCTTGAGAGGCGGCAGCAGCGGTGGTAGCAGATTGATCAATAGCCTGTTGTTCAGGGATCAAAGATTGTTGGGCAGAGGCAGACTCGGATCCACCAGATTGATGTTCAGAACCAAGTTGTTGTTGATGTTGATGCTGCTCGACTGGCGTCTGTTCGTTCAAATCGAGGCTTCCAAATTGGACACCAACGCGGTCCACAGTCCGGCTCACAGATCCAGGAAGAATAACAGGAACTTCTTGAGTCACCCGTCTAGATGTGTTGGTGGTGGTATTAACTGGTTCAGACTTGGATTCAAGGCCAGGGGGGATGGAAACAGATTCAGTAGCGTGTTCAACTGCTTGTTCGCTAGCTGATTCTTCAGCACTATATGTTCCTTCGGAAACAGCAGTTTGTTGTTGAACTGGGATGCTTTCACTACTAGTAGCAGCTGCTGGAGCTAGCACTTGCGCTGGCTTAGGAACGGTTTTCTTTTCTTCTTTTGGTTTTGCAATTGCAGCCCATGAAAGTTTTTGTGAAGTAACGGGCAAAGCAGGCACAGCAGTGACACGAGCAACAGATGGTACTACCGCTGTTGGAGCTTCAGTTATGGCAGCAGCTTCGTCTGCTTCTGCTGCTTGTCTAAGCGCATTCGCGATGACGCTGACAGCTTCGGCAGTGGCATTTTTAGTCTCTTCAATAAGCTCACGCTGTGATTGTTCTGGCTTGTGTTGTTGGTGGTGGTGTTTCTTCGATGCTACAGGAACTGACTTCTTAGCCAACGTATCAGCCCATGATTTGGCTTTAGGGGCGGACGTAGGAGCAGTCGTGGTAGTAGTATTCGTGGTAGTAATAGTTGCAGATGAAGAAATTTCAGATGGAATGGTAGCGGCAGCATCCCAACTAGACGGTGTAGAAGTAGCAGTAGCAGCATTGCTGTTGACAGCAGCAGCAGCAACAGCGGAAGTAGCAGCATTTGGAATACTGCCATTCACTCTCTTCGGTGCTCTACTCCTTCCTCTCTCACTTCTTTGGCCTCGAATTGAACCACCGGTACCAGTAGTAACCCCAGTACTAGCAGTAGTTCCATTAGGTCCGTGATGATGCGTCGACCCGTTACTATGACGATGGGTGCTAGAACCAGCAGTATCTTTAGCTTCAGGACCCTTTGATTTGCCCCTAGCGGTACTATCTCTAGTCTTCTTCTTGACTTGGTCCCATTGTGAAACGTGACCTTCAGCAATTAAAGTCACACTCTCCTCAACATCGCCGTTTGTTTCTTCGAGAACAGCCAATAAATCATCGTCCTTCCAACCGGGAAACAGCTCTCTTAAAGTAGCCAAGGCCGATGAGTATTTTTTTGAAGACGACATTATGTGTGTGTGATATGAAAAAACTCAACAATGATGATGAAAATGAGAAATAAATAAAAAAGATTATTGGCCTACTAGTATAGCAAAAAAGCAAAAAAAAAAGAACTTGGCTCCGACAAAGATTGCTCTTCGCTCTTTACCAATGATGTCTCTCGATCGTAACCTGTCGTCGTCCTAGTGGTCGTCCTCACTTTGTTCACAATTTCGTTCACTCGCCTTGTGTTTTGTCCCTCTTGGTCTTTTTTTTCCTGAAACCAAAGAAAAAATATTTATATATATTATATATATAGTCACAGACTCAAATTATGTCGGGACTATAAAATACAATAAGAAAAAAAAGTCCTAGAGAAAGAAGAAAAATCTAATACAGCGTTGTTGTTGTGTATGTGAAGTGAAATGGAATGCGATGGATGATTGATTTTTTTCACAGTAATTTTCTCTCCACCAAACAATGCACAACGCATACAACAAGATAATGTCCCAGCCCGCTGATGTCCCGCGCTGGCGGCTCGCTCTGTCGCCCCCCTTCTCCGCCCGCCGTCATCGGGCCAGCCAACCCTAGCCGTTCAGCTGTTGACGCCGTCGTCGCTCATCACGCGATCACGCTGCTTTTGTCCCTTGCCCCCCTTTTTGCTTCCAGCGGCTGCCCAGACCCATAGGGAGGATGTTAATATTGAGCCTGCCGCCGGTATCGCATCGTTCGCTCCCTCTTCGACCTGCCTATCCAAATCCCACAATCCAAGCACTCCGACAAGCGGAGCCACGGGTCTGGGCAGAGCCCAGCCGCTGGAGGCAGATCCCTGGCCAGCAGGCCGGCCCGATTGATGCCTGACAACCAACCTCCTCCTGCCATAATCTTCGCGGCCGCCCCATTGGCATACTTCTTCCGTTCCAACCTACACGAAGATGAGACCAGACGATATCGATCGCCATCGGCGTCCCATTTACCCGATTGACCCATTGCCCTATCCAGCTCCGTCAATCTTTCTGTGCCAGCCTTCTCACAAATTATAGTTTGACTGCTCGTGGCCCTGATCTGAACTTTAATAAATATATCAAGCGCGCCGCACACGCCGCACCAACTGCCGGAAACAGATTCAGGGGGTGGATGATATTATTTTTCTTCATGTGACCCCGGGAGAGACACTAGAATGTATATATATATTACATATAAGTGACTTTGGATAACTAAACAAAGAAGAGGAAATGGGAAGTTAAGTAGCAGCATCTCCTAATTTCGTACTGAGAAATGGCGTGATTGGAGGATTTGTGAGATATTTGAAGCTTGTGAATCCTGGCTTCTGCGCCCTCTATATATGGAAAACGACTTTCCTTGGACACAGCATATATATAGACAACAGTGGGCGCAATTATTAGTGTTATCAAAGGTCAAAACGTTGCTGACTCTTCCATATGTATACTCAGCCAATATATTCTTTATTTCATCTTCAATTTATTATATTTACTGTTATCCAAGTATTCAGGTAAGGCCCGGCTCCGTTGGGTAGGAATGTCAATAACGTAAATAAACATATGACTCGACTAGGGTATCTATCCACCCTTTTCTATCTTCTATCTGATCAACAACCTAACAACCAACCCGGGCTGGGAATCATGGGATATAGAATCCCACTAAACATTTGTCCAGCATATGCTCATAATTGACCCACGCATGCGTCGATTGGAACAACCGCGTACCGTCTTTCCCTGCACACCGAAGCACTTCTCGCTCACCACCCGGATGAAACTCCACATACGGAGTGATATTATACACCTTCCCTCCCAGTACCGTCCAGGCATCTCCAGGACTTGCATGTTTGACCAGCTCGTCGCGCGATATCCGCAACATCTGCGGTGAATCCACTCCCTGGGATGTTAGCATATGCTTGGTCTGCCTCCGACGTCTGGGTTCTGGTTCGCGGAGCTGCTGGAGACCGTGATCAAACTTACTCGAAGATTCATGCCTGACGCCCGGAGATTGGCCCAGTCGAGTGCAGAATGGCCGGGTTTCAGGGCTACCTTACTGCGCCTGCTAGCTCGTGGTGAAGCGCTGGCAGTTGCAGCTGATCCAGACACCCGTTGTGCTGAGTTTATGCCTGGGAAGAGTGTGGACTGCGCATTTCCAGGTGGTGGCGCCAAGCGCGATCGTGAAGAACCCGGCGGCAGCGACAGCGGCATCGGTTTGTCCATGGTCGCTGTTCTGTTGCGCTATTTTGTTATATAAGGAACGTATTCAGTTGCTGAAGCCAAAGGCAAAACTGTTTCTTCTTCTGCTGACAAAAATAGCCAACATGACTGGAGTGCATCTCAGGGGGCGGCGATTTATGTTCGACGCCGCGCCAGCCGCTCGGCGCCCGGTCTGCCTCCGGCGGCTGGGCTCCGCCCAGACCCGTAGCTCGCTTCGCTCGTGCTGGGACCCCAGGACTACTGCTGCACCACTATCCAAGCACGAGCGAAGCGAGCTACGGGTCTGGGCGGAACCCAGCCGCCGGAGGCAGACCGGGCGCCGAGCCACCTGAGCAGGGCAATGCGAAGCCTGCAATCCCATATAAAGATGCGATGCCATTATCCGCAGATCCCTGAGCCATCTGGGATTTCAGACCTTAACTATGTTAATGATTAGGTTAGATTGGTAAAGCCGGCTTCCGTAATAAAGAAATCAGGCTAGTAATTGTGTGACTGGGATTTTTTGTTTTTAGTCTTTTTCTGTTGACTTCAGAGCCACTACCGTACTTTTATTCGCTTTCGTCTCGGTCGAATTGATTTGTAGTCATAACTGTAACGTGAGATTTTGACGCCCGAGGTCGGAGCAGCGAGTGCTTGGCCATCAACATCAACATCGTACCGTTACCGCTATCATTGTCGCTCTGGAAAGATAGCAGTATAGCCTGGTATGACCCAGTATTCTTCGTCAATAGTTCCAGATGTAGAATACTGGACCAAGTCACTGATTTATTTATTCGGAATTGGTAGTCTCGCTTATATTATACTTCCTAGCATATACACCCAAGTGGACGCTTGGAATCCATTGAGTTTGGTGCTTCCGGTATTCGGGAGCAAACGAGGTCGGAAAATGAATGTACTAAGAAGGAAAAAGAAAACCGGCAAATACACGGTTGGACTGACGAATCGTGCCAACGACTGTTTTGCCAATTCAAATATCCAAGCCCTAGCGTCACTTCCTGTGTTGGTTGATTACTTACGAGAGCTCAATGGAGCGGCGCTGGCTGTTGCTACGAATGAATTGAGTTCGCCAACTTCACCTACGCTGTCATCTAGGGCAAGCCCACCTGCGGTGTCGACGGCTGCTCCAGCTGCGCCGCCAAAAACAGCATACGGAGCCACTTCTATAGCGCCCAGCGTCTCGTCATCATCACCACCACCACCACCGCAGGCCCCTCTTCTCTCTATTGCGCTGCTACAGATGATCAAAGAACTTAACGAACCGATTCTTGCACCAAAGACAATGTCGCCATGGACGTTTCTGGTAGTCTTAGAGAGAATATACAAGTCGCGAATCTCGCGGAACCAGCATGATGCGCACGAACTTCTTCATTTGATCTTAGAGACTCTAGAAAACGAGTACGACAGTATATTGAGAAGTGTAGGCTCAACAAAAACAGCTTCTGGAGTATACCGAACATCAAGCTCTGGCAGCAACCCGCGCAGCGAGAACAACGGGCCCGTGAGAGACATTCCACCTGCCCCAAAAACATTTGCATTTGCTGGGTCCACAATTGATAGAATCACATGTTCACGATGTGGGTACTCGCCACCAGCTACCCCGTCAGCATTCGTGGTGCTGTCATTAATGGTTCCACAGAAGAGATCTGCGGCATTAACTGATCTGCTGGACGGATTATCCAGTCCTGAATATATCCAGGATTATGGGTGTCAGCAATGTCGGTTGAAGCATGCAAGTTTGACGAAGAACGGAGAAGAGTTCAAGCCATACCTTGACGACCCTTCAAAAGTGCCTCCTGAATTGGAGGCTCAGTTACCAAAGAATGTCGTCAGCCCAATAGCCAAGTCCACCAAATTCCATAAATTGCCCAATGTGCTTGCCATTCATCTTTCGAGATCCATCTATGGCGGATTTGGGGCATCTAGAAACTCTTGTAAAGTATCGACCAAAGAAGAGATTGAGTTGGTGGAACAGGATAGTGGGAACATTGTAAAGTATAAGTTGATGGCGATGATCCGACACAAGGGCACACATCAAATGGGACATTATGAATGTTTCAGAAGGAAGAACTTGGCAGTATGGAAGGAGATGCTTCGAATGTTAGAGCAAGAAGAGGAGAGGCAAAAGGAATTGAAGGAGATATCCGAGCCGTCCCTGCAACCTTCGCCACAGCCATCTTCATCTAATAAAGATAGTCCAACAGAGACACCGACCCCTACTATCACCACGACTCCTTCATCGCCATCTGCGTCGTCCATCACCACCACTGCCCGTTCGTCATCGGCACAGGAAACCGCCTACTCGTCGTCGGCCACCACCGGCACCTTACATTCTCCAGTACCATCGCTTGCATCGGACTATATCACGCTCTCCAGCTCGTCGTCATCTATTTCCGGAATGTCGTCGTCATCTTCTCCCCGCTCGCTACCTCTACCTTACCCAGCGGACCGATCAATGCCATCGCCCGCCAGCCTTTCCACCAGTGAATTTGCATCTGCCGAAATCAGTGTCAACACAATTCGAGCAGCTGAAAACCTGCTTCCACCAACATCCGCACCCATGGTTGCCAATATCTCGCCGCCAAGTCACCACGAATGGTGGAAAATCAGCGATGACAAAGTATGGGAATGTACTACCAAAGAAGTTCTCCGTGAAGAATCCGGTGCATATCTTCTATTTTACGAAAGACTTTGTTAACTAATAATACACTTAGCCACGCTGTGCTCGCTGCGCAAGCGGTTTGGATCGCGGGGTCGTGGACATTGCCTCCGGCGGCTGGGCTCTGCCCAGACCCGTTGTGCTCGCTACGCGAGCGGTTTGGAGCGTGGAAGAAGGAACCAAGCCCTCCGCGAAGCGGAGCTACGGGTCTGGGCAGAGCCCAGCCGCCGGAGGCAGACAGGGGGATCGGCCTAAATAGGCAATTATGTTGGCCCCTGAAGAAGGCAAATGGGAAAACACACAGAAAAATAACATTAATAAAAACTAGACTAGGAACTAACCACACAATAATAATAATAATAAAATAATAAAAAAACCGTTAAAGAAAAAACCCCTTTGATTCCCATCATTTAAAAACAATACGACAAACAAATTTATAACAAGGTGGGTAAAAAAATCAATTATTTATTCGGAGTATTCCTGTTGCTTACTGGCATTGTAAGCAGCCTTTTCTTCTTCATAACGTTTCTTGTCTTGAGTGGCTTTAGTCTCGTATGGAACCTTTTGGGGTTCAGTCAGAGCCTTCCATTTCTCACCGAGAACCTTGCCGATTTGGCCAAAGGTGATGTCCGGGTTCTCGCTTCTAACATTGTCACGTTGCTCATTGGCAAAATACATGTAAGCAGAAAGGGCACGCTTGGGGGCGTTGGGATCCTTCTTCTTCTTGCGGATTTCCTCCTTGGTACGACGTCTTCCAGCTTCTTTAGGCATTTCTGAATGAAAGTTAGCAACCATGGTGGCACGAGAGAGAATTGAATGAGTAGAAGAAACGCATGTCGACGACGACACAGCAATTGCACGACGAGTTAATTGACGAAACATTTTTGGTGGTGGTGGTATGTTGGTAAAGAAGTATTATGCCCTGGTATATATATATATAGTAGTGAGGTAAAAGTCCCATCAGGGTACGGGCAGAACACGGGCGGGGGTAATTGATGATGACGACGCGTTCAGGTATATTGGGTGGTAAAGATTGATAGAGAGCAAGAGAAAAAGCGCGCTCATTCGCGTGCGACAGTCTGCGCACAAACGATGCGCACGCGAGTATTGCGTAGAAAATAGTACGAGAACGCAAGGCTGAATGTGCCGTACTAAATCACACACTCAACCTTGTACATCACAGAACAGTTCGGGGTGGTTGGGAGTTTGACCGGGATTGGCAGCGATCGCCTTTAAGGATATTTTGTGAGTGAAAGTCGGGTAGTAGCCTACGCCCCCTAAAAAAGGTGAACTCCTACGCTACTGCTTAGGAACAGCCAGCCGAAGTGGCAGTAATAATTAGGCATAAGACAGCCAGTGCAATTGCATGCCACTGAGTAGTGTAGCGTGGTAGCAGTGGTGATAGCGGTGATAGTGGCAATAGTGGTGATAGTGGTGATAGTGGTAATAACGGTAATAGTGGTAATAGTCGTATTAGTAGTGTAGTGGTAGTACTGATGGTGGTGGTGGCAGTAGTAGTAGTAGTAGTTTGGTATTCACAATAATGAAAGGTATCGGTAGAAGGGTATTCTCGCTTGAGCAAGTCAATTGTAGTCGTAATAGTCGCGTCTTTCTTCTCATTCTGATTCTCGTTTCGTTGAATTGGCCATCCAGCAGGCAATAGCAAGAGAACAATAGAATTCGCTCGAGTTCAGCAACAGCAACAACAACATAGTAGTAGTAGTAATAGTATCAATACCAGCAGTAGCAGCACCAGTTATACCATCCCGCTCAACTCAATTGACAACTACTGACCGTCATGAACCAACTACACGTCTTGTCAATTCACAAGAACCACTCACTACCGCAGACGACAACACCTACAAAAACATCACGACCTTGTTCGTCGTCGCCGTCGTCGTCGTCATCATCATCTTACAATTCCTTCCTTGTTGTTTGTGTTGTTGTTGTTTGCGTTGTTGTTGTTGCGTTGTTGTCGTGCTCGTCTCTTACTATGTCCCACTTGATGTTCAATCATTAACTTCATCACTACTTACCTTAATAATTTCGCAGGGCTTTGAAAGTAATGTTGTACTAACTGTTGTGTGTACTGTTCGTTGGTGGTGGTGGTGGTGTTGTAAAAAAAAGGTGGTAATTTTTACACTGTGGATATGGTAGCGTTTTTAAACTGTACTGTGCGTACGGCGACAAGCCTACTAAGTAGTAGCACAAGAGAGGTCTATGATATACGCCCATACTGTGATGTGCAGAAGGCTTCTTCTCTGAACAAACTCCCAACTGCGCGCGCGCTACAGCCTCTGGCGGCTGGGCTCTGCCCAGACCCGTAGCTCGAGCTTCGCTCGAGATGGCGCGAAGTAGTGAGCAGGGCTGTGTGACTGTTTATGGCCTGCGTACCGCGTAGCCTAGGAATGTAGTGAACCGGGCCAGCTGACCAGGGGTTCTCAGGCAATGAAGACCCTTGGTCATGTGATGACTGAATTGTGCCCACTATCGTCTTGTACTCGTTCTCAGATTCCGCTCCCGCTCCCGCTCCTTAATGGTGTAGTGATAATGTAGTGATAACAGCAATTGGTGCGACTGGCCTGGGTTCGTTCCTTGGCCAACGGGTCTGGCAGGCAAAAGGCACATGAAGACGGATTACGATATATGAAGATTACATAGTTAATGTATTGGATATTGGTGCGGAAAAACGTATCAGGGACTCCGTCGCCCAACCGCCCACTACTATTGAAATTCAGCCATCCTCTCTTCTTCCGATCTCAAATAGTTCATTTAAAGATTCTAAACAAAAATAATAACATACAATCTTTTGATAGAGGTTAGGGCTAGCATTGTAGAGAACGAGCGAGAAATGCGGAGTAACCCTAATATCTGAAATTTGGTACTTTTCGACGAAGGACCACGTTACTTTACCAATCTATCTGTGATTTTGGTTTGTATTTGTAAAAAAGAAAAAAGAAAAACTATGGTGGCTCCTCAACTTCTCGGTGCAAAAGTCAAGTCAGTCTTGTCCGGCGACACCATTGTTCTTGTCCCTGCCAAGGGAGGTGATCAAGAACGGTTATTAGCTTTGGCATATGTGTCGTCTCCTAGACTGAGCAGTAATGAGACGTTTGGTTTCGAGTCGAGAGAATATCTCCGGAAACTATTAGTCGGCAAGGTCATTCAATTCAAAATCCTGTATTCCATTAATGGCAGAGATTATGGTGATGTAATTTCTCCTGTATTTTCTAGCCTTGTAGAAAAAGCTGTTGCCGAAGGCATTGTCAAGTTACGCGATGATTCGTCCTCGAAAGATGGGTATGAAGATGACGCTGCCAGACTATTGGCCGCTCAGGAGAAAGCCCAAACTAGCCAATTGGGCCTCTGGAGTCCAAAGCTACCTTTACCAGTGTCTATAATCCCCAATCTCTCTAAAGACATTATAGAATCAAAGAAAGAATACCCTGCCATTATCGAAAGAGTTGTGTCGGGAGATCGAGTACAGATCCGTGCTTTTATTGATAACCAGAGTCATTTCCTTGGCAATGTGTTGATTGCTGGCATTCGTACTCCTAGATCAACATCCCCTGACGCCCCTGCTGAGCCTTATGGCGATGCTGCAAAGTTATTTGTTAGTTCTCGACTTTTACAAAGATCCGTTAGAGTGGCGTTTATTGCTCAATCAAATACTGGTGTTCCAATTGTTAATATATCCCACCCAGCTGGTGATATTGCTGATAATTTACTTCGCAATGGTCTTGCTTCAATTGCCGACTGGCAAAGCCAATACCTGGGGGCACAGAAGATGACCACCTTAAGAGGAGCTGAAAAGATTGCAAAACAGAACAATTTAAACTTATGGAAGGCTGCTGGTGAAGATTCTGCCAATGACCATAATAAATCTTTAAACACCTTCGAAGCAATCATTGCCAGGGTTATCTCCCCAGATACTTATGTCATTCGTCTTAGATCTGATGAAGAGCGCACTGTTCAGCTCGCATCGGTACGTGCTCCTCGTAAATCTGATCCATCGCCTTCTGATGTATATGCACCAATTGCTAAAGAATTTGCAAGATCCAAATTTATTGCTAAAAAGGTCAAAGTCACTGTCATTGCACTCCGCCCCAAAACAGAACAATTTGATGAACGTGAGTTAGTGACTTTGGAGCTACAGGGTAAAGATATCGCCCTTATCCTAGTTGAAAGTGGCTATGTTACTATCATTCGTCATAGAAAAGGTGATGACCACGACCGTTCTCCAATCTGGGATCAACTTCTTGAAAAGGAAACGGAAGCAATCTCCAAACAAATTGGAATCCATTCCAAGAAGCCTCCTCCACCACAAAGAATCGTAGATGCTTCTGAAAACCTCACAAGGGCAAAGGGATTCCTATCATCTTTAGAACGCCAAACGCGTATCCCTGCCGTTGTTGATTATATTTCTTCTGGGGGAAGACTGAGACTTGTATCTGCTAGAGAAAATATCATTTTAACCGTGGTTCTGGCAGGAATAAGAGTTCCTCGTCCACAAGAACCATTTGGAAACGAAGCTTTAGAATACGTAAGCAGGCGTCTTTGGCAGCGTGATGTCCAGTTTACTGTCACCAATGTTGATAAAACTGGTGGTTTTGTCGGTCATATATATCTCCCCGGTAGCTCGGTTCCACTCTCTATTGCTCTTGTCAAAGAAGGACTTGCTGAAGTTCATGGATTCTCTGCCCAACAAAGTGGGTTCCAACAAGTTTTGGACGATGCTCAGTCTGAAGCTAAGAAAGCAAAGAAGGGTTTATGGGTTGATTATGTGGAAGAAGAAGAAGAAGAAGAACAAATAGCGGCTGTAGCTGTTGATTCTACCACCTCATCCAAACGCTATATTGACATTTTTGTAACGGAGATTTCATCAACAGGTGAAATCTTTTTCCAAAATCAACAAGCAGTAGGTCAATTTTCCAAGCTTTCCGCTGAACTCGCGTCTTTCAATCTTTCTGCTTCGAATTCTGCTCAGTTTTCATTCAAGGCTCATGTAAAGAAAGGTGATTCCATTACTTTTATTCAGGGAAGCGGCAAATTTGCTAGAGGTAAAGTTTTAGCATTTGAAAAACCCGACAAGTATACCGTTGAACTGGTTGATACCGGTGCTACTAAAACAGTAAGTCTCGCCTCATTACGTCCGCTACCCTCGCAGTTTTCATTATCTACTATTCCTCCTTTGGCGAAACGTGCTGTTCTATCATTTGTTCAAACCCCTCCTGCCAGCTACCTTGCTGACTATGTTAGTTACCTAGTAACGTTTTTCAAGGGCAAACAGCTGGTTGCAAACATTGACTCTCCTGCAAATGTCTCACCCAGTTCGATCACCTTGTATGCTGCTAACTCTAAAGGTTCTAATGACTCGATAAACTATAGAGCTATTGCTAGCGGGTTTGTCTTCCTTTCTCCGGTACCCATTTGGGCCAGAGACCCTTCTTGGAACGCTACCTTAGAACCTCTCCGCGAGGCTGAGGATTTCGCCAGAGCAGATCACTTAGGTGTCTGGGAATACGGTGACCCAAGAGACTCCGAAGAATAGACGTAATTCATATCCATCATTAAAACGTTACATTTACATTATTTTACATATTTTTATTGACCATCACCGTAGAATTTCCTGAAAATAAAATGAAGTGTCAAATTCGTGTTCAATTTAACCATATCATCAAATAGTGAAATATGTTGAAGGTTGTTATACTGCTGGCCCAACAATTCGTCCAGAGTCAGCGCAGTTGATGCCCCCGGTAACACAATAAGACCATATGCCGCCTCAATATTAAACACCCCAACTTCATCAGATGAAAAGGTAAACGTCACTTGATTATATTGCCTATCAGAGTATCCATTCAACTCTACAAGAACCCCCTTTTCAAATAAATTCGATGCACTGTATTTATAAGAACCGAATTTTGGAACCTTGCCATTCTTTTGCAAATCTCGGATATGGAAATATTGCTTTGTAAATGGGAGGGCCAGTAGCTTCCGTTTGCCCTTTTTACTTTGCAATGTTGACATGGCTTGCTCAATATAATTATTGTATGTCTTCAACTGGGTTTGCAAATATGCTTCCTTTTCACTCAAGTGAGCCAATGTTTGTTTGATTCCTTCTGTCTCTCTTTCGCGAGATATCTGCCGATTTCTCTTTGATTTAATATCCAGGGCGATAGAGTTGAGGATATCTTGATAATTATTTTCTCTGGTAATACGGCCCAGGGATTCTAATTCAATTACTTTTTCAAGAGTCAATAGTTTAAGTTCCCGATACGACAATTTGGACAGATCTCCTAGGGCATTTTCTGAATAGGCAATGTTACGTTTTACCTTTTCAACCATCTCTTCTTTAAGTATTGCTTTATATTTCTCTTCATGCTCTGGAATGACTGGACTTAATAGAATTTCCAATAAATTAGCACCAGTTTGAACTCGTAAAACATATATCATGCACCGTTTTGTTGCAACAAACAACGATGTTATCTCCGCTTCGGGGTCTTCAACACGGCAGAAACTAGGATTCAGATCAAGCTTAATTTCTGTGAATCTTGCAATATTGAGAATTTCACTAGCATCATTTGGCAAGCTGCCTAACTGCCGTAGAACATCCCTTAAAGAATCATCCTCATTGGGAGCAATGACGTCCAGTTGTTGACATACTAACGAATGGATAGAGAAGATATCAGATGTCTTTAGATAGAGTTTAGGCTTTTGATGACATGTCAGATCGTCAAAAATATTCGTATTAAATTCCTGCTCAAGATCTTGAACATAAATGACCTTTTTGAAGAATGATCTCATTCTAGCAATGCAAACTTTTACGTGGTCGTTCAATGGTTGCAGATAAACATTGTCCTTGGAGAATGGCCTTAAAGATGCAATCTGTGATAGGATCTTTGCAACATCATTTAAATTCTTAGTCTGTTGGGCACTCAGAGCACTTCCAACAATACCGTAAGAATCAGACGCAATAACGGCAGGAATAAGATAATGGCTGAATAAAACATGTCCCACCACTGCTAGAAGCTTATCTTTTGTACTTTCTCGTATAGAGCTAGAAACGTCTCCAAATCTGCGCTTTGTGCAGTTGTAAATCTCTCTGGCAACATACCGAATATGATACGATATACTGTCAATATTGGCTTCTATATCATCTAAAAAGATAGTTGAAAGCTCTCGAAGATTCTGAAGATTAGTGATGAATATATTCCTTGTTTCAGGGTCTTGAATTGCTTCATCAACCGGAACATTAGGCGGCCTATCACTGAGGCGCCCAGTTGACAATTCCTCATTATTAACTGACGCTCTATAGATAGCTAATGGATCACTTTCCAAATCTAAATCATGAGCTTCAACGACTTTAGACACTGCATTACTAAGTAGCTCACGGAGTGATTTCCTTGCCTTTGTTCCCCTATTCAAAGCTGCCACAAGTTTCCACCAAATAAAGTTGCCACGGAGGAATGACTTGACACTCTCACCATTATCAATTTCTTCCTGAACACTTCTTCCAATCAACTGTAGTAAGAAGAATTCTTCACGACTCTTTTGAGCGTATCCATAGATATTCATTACCAATCCTTCAATATCCTTTGCTTCTTTTTCTACCATAACTCTATCATGAACTTTACGAAATAATCTAGCCAAGTATTGTGGCTGCGTCTGAATGATGTAAAAAAATCCTTGGTACAATTCGAGTCTACGACGGGACGTTTTGTTAAGTGCTTTAAGATCAAACATATCATTAGTGGAATTAACAGATACTCTGGCCTTGACACCTTTGTTACGGTGACGGACAAGCTCATCAAGGGTGATTTTATTCTTCAGCAATAAAGCGATTTTAACATCCAATTGAGTGATAAACTGTTCCAGAGTTTCATTGTTTCGAACCTCATCAATGACCCGTTTACGATTTTGTTCCAATACAATTTCCTGTTCAAAATCGAGGTCGCTGTCTGCCAGAAGGTGTACAAAGCTTTTAACTGTCGATAATGGTGGGTTCTGACCGGTGATCAGCGACTTATAGGCATCTCCTTGTTTCTTTGCACGAACAAAACTTTGAATTTTGATCACTTTGTCCATGTTCTTCTTGAAGAATTCCATGCGGTCATTGAATTCTTTGCGAACCATATACCCACGCACTCCTGCCTGCAGGGTGATGATCAATGGCTCTTCTTCTTCGAATTCTTCCAGCATTAACGCATATGCAAATCGAGTCACGATTCCTCTGAAAATTGATTGTAGTCGACTTATCGAAGGAGAGCAGAGATCCAATCGATAGAGAATTCCAGTAACATTGGCTCGTAGTGAATTGCCTCTAATTGCAGACTGAAGGGCGATAATTGACTGTTCGTCTTCTTTGAGGACATTTGTGATATGTGCCTGCTTACATCGTAACACGTATCCACGGGCAATAGATTGCAATTCAAGAGCCTGATCAGATGATGCATTTATCTGTATCTTGAAGAAATTGAATTCATTGCGGATAAGCCTTCCCCTTACTATAGATTGGAATTGTTTAATAATAGTTTCACTGTCATAGATATTATCCATTTTCGACTGAAATTTTCTTCTTATTTTAGCAGACCTGATTATTGATTGAAAAACGGAAACTTTATCGGTATGTTCGAGCAACAACCTGCTGTCTTTGCTCACTTGTTGGCGGACAGAGGTAGCACGGATTATTGACTGCAGTTGGGTTATACTGTCACTTGTAGCATTTCCACGGAGATAGGAAATTTTCTTGCTAGCTGCTCTCTGAATGGGAAGTGATCGAATCAACGACTGGAAGGCTACTACACTTTCAACTTCAGATTCGAGTACTTGACGGAGTCCTTCTTTCTTTTGCCGAAGAAGATGTCCTCGAACACATGCTTGCAGAATCGTTAAGAATTTAGATCCTGAATTAAACATTTCACTGGCAGTTGACAACTGTTTTCGAAGGTTAGCACCACGAATGAGCGATTGAAGCTCAAGTACGTCAGGTAATGCAAGAAATTTCAGATCATACTGTCTTTCTCTCATTTCAGATCTTAGCAATGCTGCTCTAGCACCAGCTTGCAGTTTCGACCATAAGATGAAGTGAGAATGCTGCTGTTGCTTTTGACGATGCAGTTTTGACCTATAATTAAACCCTCTCACACAAGACTGCAGAATTGCAATTTGACTAGCAGATCGTTCGAGAATATATTTGTCGGCATAGTGATCATACCGGAATAAAGAACCACGACAGATAGCCTGTAAAGCAACAATCTCTTGTAAACATGTCTTAATACGGCTATGATCTTTTCTAGCTAAGGCTCCTCTACATGCTGCCTGGAGCATCGTAAGTTCTTGCTCACAATTCTGAAGATCGATTCCCAGCTGCTCTTCTTCAGAAATAACCTGAGGCATCTCAAAATGTCTTGTCATTCCTGCGAAATTCGGAAGATTCACTCCTGAAGCATCCAGACCTCGTTGTGTATGGTAAATTTCGTCATCTGTAAATTCCAATTTTCCCACCAGGTTACCAATCGATGGAGCGAGGTTATCGGCCGACAGAATAAAAGATAATGCGTGGATGCAATAAATAACTTTTGGAATATTCTTCTTATCATACAGGTCAGTCAATTCAAAAGTGAACAGCTCTGGCATTCCGATCTGGTTCAAAAATGTGAAGAAATAGTTGATGTTCTCTGAATGTCTGAACTGCAACCTTGGAGATTCGAATATCTTCCTTACAACCTGAGGAGCGAACACCCGAGTAAGCTTAGCCAAAATCACGCCGTTTCTCAACGACTCTTCCAGGTTAACAATTGGAGGAATTTCTTCATCAATACAATTCTCAATCCATCTGATGCAAAGTTAGTGTACGTCTTTTTCTTACGTCTTTTTCTTGCTCCGTAAGTCGCGCATGGATACTTACTCTTTTGCTTCTCCAATATGACACAAATACTCGTATGCCTGTAAATTCTTTCGTTGCTTATCCATCCAGTTTTTTGACGCTACGGACGACGTCGTCGATTCCGACCGCTGGAGTTTAATTCTTCCTTGCAGTCCCGCTACATCCTCTGCCGCCCCATCAGTGATTCCTGGAATATGAATATCTCCGTCACTGATGTCTATCGACTTCTCGGCAGCCAGCGTTCGGAAATGACTCTGGCTACTAGACTTTAACTGTGAAATGTCATTTGACGACTCAAACAGATGATGATGATGCCTCGTGGGCGATGTAGACCTAGATCCTAAACCGGGACTTCCAGTGGCTGGTGATAGTATAGGATAATCTGCGTTGACTCTTGCCGGAGAGCGTGGCTTTAATGGACTGCCACCTCCATTACTTCCTAATGAATCAATATACCTGTCTGCAATAGATCCACCTCTAGAATGTCGATTAGAGCTGACAGGCGAATTATTTTCTGACCCTCCCCCGCTGCCGAATCTGCCTATTGGAGGTTTCGTAGGGCTTGCCGGCCGTTTATAACTGCTATAATCCATTGTTGGTAATATTGATGGTATTGGTATTCTGATATTCTGACTCAGTTAGTTAATTGTTTTGAACCTGATGATATCACATTTCACATTTCATATTTTACGTGTTAAACTTGCACTTACGACTAATTCAGGGCTTTAAAGGATATAATCACAATTTGGACTTTGAATAAAAGCAGAAAGCGTCGTTAATTAAATTAGTTTTTGAATGAATCAGTAATATTATTGAACATCAGATATGTAAATTAGAGACAAATATTCTATACAAAGCCATGTCTCTTAAATTACCGTTAATATATCGCTATAAGGAGGATCAGTTGCCTAGCAACGCGTAATATAAACAAACGCATGAATCACGTGTAATGCGAAACGCGCGTAGTTGACGATGTCTCCTATAAGCTGGGCGACGGGCCCTTTGTGATTGCTTCGTGAGCAGTTCGATGGGCTTGAGACAGAGCCATCAGCTGAAGTGCTCGGAAGCCAGCGACGGAAGGCGCACATGGGGTCACATTACCAGGATTTGCCGGACCCGTCGTACTCGCTCCGCTAGAATGGGCTTGTCTGAGCGGTCCAAGCTATATTTATTCGAAAGATGTTTTGTATGATCGACAAAAGATAAGATATTGTATTCGATAGTAGAATAGAGATATCAGTTGACATACAGACGAATTTATGAGACTCCGTTAAAGAAATATGGGGAGTCGCGCTCGCGCCTCAGATAGGAATCACGACATTATCAGATAACCAATCTCATGTTGGAAATTAGAAAAATAAGGAGTATTATACAAGATTTGCTCATCCACAAGCCACCGCATGCCATGCAGCAGCAACAAACAGACTTGCACAAGAAAATTCATCTCAACTCAGAAGATATTCGCTACATCAAAAACCAGTTCAACCAGTCAATTAAGTCGAGAATCGACCTGGATCTACCCAACAACGAAGATGATTCATTAAGGAACCAAGTTCTATCATATATCCAACAATTTATGGATGAAGCTTTTGAGTTAGCGCGGTATTCACTAGTCCTTGACGGTAAAGACATGGCAGTGTCAACCAATTCTCTGGAGTCCAGCTTAGCAGAAGGTAAACAGGAAATCGAGCCGTTTGATATCGAATTGAATGAACGACTACGACAGTTATACGCCAAAGTAGATGAGGAGACATTGAAAGTAACCGAACTACGGCGAAACATGGCTGAAGTGGCTGTTTCCAAGTACCAAGATAGGGTTGGCAAGGAACAGAAATTATTGCAACAGATTCTTGATTCAGTACGAAGTGATGCTGCTTCTACTGCCACATCCAGCTTTTCTCTCACGCCATCAGAAAACGAAATGCTTCGACGAATACAAGCGGAGTTTGACCTTGCACTGACAGACCTCGGCCCATTGCAACAAAAGGTCCCAGATACAAAAGCCGAATTATCCAAACTCGCTGACTCCATCAGATACCTGCAATAGGCCCTCCTGTAATCCCTGTATTAATCGGACCTTCGCGTCTAAGTCCTCCAAGGAGGGAACCAGAACCGCTCGTGAAGCGAACACAACGGATACGGGCAGCGCCCGGCCGCCGGAGGCAGTGTACCCCGCCCAGTCCCGAATCTCTCTTGGTCGCTCGTCAGCGGGAGCCAACATATACTTTACGACATTTTTTATGTTTCCTTTTCTATTAAATGTGACTAATACATTCTCTACTCCTCCTTGACGCCACCGACACCAGCAGTCTCGGCGTCAGAAATAGCCTTCTTATCAGTCTTGACTTCGTTGGATGCTCCAAACATGCTGGCGGCCTTAAAAGGACGCTTTAGATTGCCTGAGGCAGGTTTGCCAAAAACATGGATTTGAACAATGTTCTGCTCAATAGCAGACTTGACGGGCAAAATTGATTGAATGAGTAAAGGATTCGTGTACTTCATGTACAAATGCATGAAGGCCATCATGGCAATACCCTGGAAAACACCCTTGAGAGCAGCAGTAACCTGGCCAAGATCATACTCCTTGATAGTGGTGGTGACTAGCTTGGACTCGGTCTGACCGCTCATGGCAGCAGGAGGCTCAACATACTTCAAAGTAGTCAAATCGTTCTTCTTGGTGATTTGATACCGGGTGAAGAAATAAAGAGCAAAAATGAAGACGTTACTGGCAATATACAAGCCACGAACGCCAAGAAGGACAGTAGGATCCTCAAAGTCGATTTTCTTCGAAATTTGCATCATGGCAAGCATGATAACAAGATTAGATACAGCTGGGTTAACCATTTTTGTGATGTTTTAGTTTTATTTTTTTGTCTCGTGTTTCTAGGTGTGCAAAAATGGGGAAGGAGCAGTAGAAGCAATACAGGTAGAAGACGGCCGGTCGAACTGTTTGTTTGGAGATTTGGAGGAAGTAGAGGATAATGGAAGGAACGAGATCTGTAGCTGTGAAATATTATAATGCCAGCCTGTGACAGTGAGCGCCGTACGTCCTAATGCACCTCTGTCGTTATCATATGTCCCAACAGCCAGCCAGCCAGCCAGCGGGTGAAGATTTTTCACTGAGCATTAACGCCGTGCAGTCAGGGGGCGAGCACCCCCTGTAGGGTCTGACTGCTGGAGACCCTCTCTGTCTTGTGATGGCTGGTGAACTCGAACAAAGCTCGAGATACGGGTAGCCACGCCACTGGTCGCTGGCTCCGCCCAGACTTGCCTGGGCCCTCGTGAACTCGAGCGAATCTCGAGCCACGGTTCTGGGCAGGGCTCAGAGACAGAGCTCACTAACAGAGAAGCAGTAAAACTCGAGCAAAGCTCGAACAACCAAGAGGGGTAACTAATATACATATGCTATAAAGGTCCATAGGGAGATAAGTGTCAGGCTGAGGTAAGAGGTGATCTTGGCGGCCCACCAGATATGTTGCAGCCCAAGGGAACAGAGACTGAAGGAGAACTGCCAGGCAGAATTGGTGGAATTGAAGGAACCGGTGAGAAGCCCGCCGTTTCCTCCATATTCGCCCATCATGCTGCGGACCGTGACTTCACGTACGCCGGTACCGGTGACGGCTGAGGTGGCAGATGCGTTTGCCGCTGTGCTCACCCATTGACCGCTGGCTTTTTCGTATTCATAGTCCGTTATGCATCCTTCATGATCATGGCCAGTGAGAATTACTCCTCCATAAGGATTGCCCGGCCGGAATATAGAGTTGAGAAGCAGATCGGACGATTCTTTAGAAAGATGGTTCTGTTCTCGTAGCGTACCCCAAGAATAGTAATTGAAAAATGTAGAGTCTCTGCAAATAGGTCCTTCTTTATACAGAGGGACATGGGTAAACAGAATCGTAGGTCCGTGGAAGTCAGCCTCCTGGATAGTTTTGATGAATGCCAAGGTGTCTTCCTGGAACGTGGGTTCCAGTGCCGGCCCGTCGAGGGAGAGTGAATTGATAACAATATACCTCCACACAGGATCGCTAAACTGAGCAACATAATTCAACTTCCCATATACTTGTTGGTAGCGTTCCACTCGCTGATATGTCATCTCTCCATTGTATCCAATGTCATGATTGCCACTGATGTTGATAAATATTGGTTCATTTTTCACCGTCTGTTCTAGACTGTTACTCGTGAAGATTCGATGCTTGTACCGGTCAGCCCGTCGATAGAACTCGTCATCTGTAATCCACTGACTTGATACTAAATCTCCCATGACGGCAATATGAGTGGGCTTTAGATGATTCTTGAGTATGCTGTAGATATGTCCTAGAAAATGATCATTTCCATAAACATCTATTTTCTTCCTCAGAGTAGTATTCGCATTGGTGCCAGTGATTTGAGGGTCTCCAAATGCCAGCACTTTGATCGGACTGTCCACGGGCTCCCATTTGCACGACCATATCCTATCAAACTGATAGATATATACATTTAACATAACCGAGACTGAGATTAGCAACCCACAGAATATTTTAATCACTGATGCCAGACCCATTTTAGAACAGCTTGCTATAGCTGGTTAGATCACAGCACCCATACGTCTTCTCTTATCAGACCGATGTTGTCTCTGGTCTGCCTCCGGCGGCTGGGCTCTGCCCAAACCCGTAGCAGCTCGAGCCTGTTCGAGAATACTGTGTACGCCGCTCCGTGATCTAAACTGGAGGAGGGTGCCCCCGTAGTACGCCTTACTTACTTATTTATTCTTCAGCAGCGTCCATAAGCCCAGATCCTGAATTAGGGCTTTCTTGGTGGAGATTATTGTGATGAGATGAGATGAGATCCGTTGGAGGGAATGGTATAGATCTACTTCAAGCCGAGCTGCTGTTAGGATAACGCGGCTGGCTAGTGGCTGATCAGCGCTTACCCCTGAACTTGACAATTACCCAATAACCAACCACATGTAAACAGCTATTGGTGATGAAGACCCATGTCTCGAGGGAGGCTCAAGCAAACAACGGGTCTGGGCGGAGCCCAGCCGCCGAAGGTAGGAATCGCCGAACGAGCCCCTGGCAATGTGCGTAGATGACCAGCGATGTATAAAGTTTGAAACATGGTAATTTTAATAAATCCATTGTCTCATTTGATGCCTCTGACGTGGACTTTATAATTAGATCTAGAAAAGTCACCCATTATATATATGCTTGAATTAGATTTATTTGTCCTTGCTATCTACTCTCTCTCTCGTCCTTCCACTCTACCCTCAAATGCAATTTTTAGCCAAACTGATCAATCCATTCACTCCTCTGTTACGACCGTTCCTAAAACTCATACCGAGACCTGTAGAAAAGATTGGAATACTATTTTTAGGTGATGAAAAATGTTATGATGCTCTTTTCCGTAAATTAGACGTGACATCGAATCCAGGTTGTCTAACGCTGATATTCGTCCAGTTTTTTGCCTGGATCATGGTATTTGTCTCGTCAATAGTTAAAGTGCCACAGATATTATACATTGTACAATCTCAATCTACTGATTCTATTTCTACTATCGCTTACATCATGGAATCGATTGCTGATGTCATAAATACTTCATACAATTACAGAGTTGGCTACCCTATCCGGTCATACTTGGAAAGTGCTCTTATATCACTGCAAAATATTATCATTACCATGTTACTTTTAATCTACACTGGTAAGCGTGATCTGTCTGCCGCTTACGTAGCTACCATTTCAATATTTTCTTCGATAGTTATCAATCCAAATTCGGAAATCATTGATCATTGGAGTTTGGTCGCTATTCATAAAGCCATCATACCACTGCCGCTTATAAGCCGAATCGCTCAATTCTATGTTTTCTGGACAAGCGGATCCAATGGCCAGCTAAGCGGGATAGCTGTCGCAACCAATCTCATCACCAGCCTCGGGCGACTATTTATGATTGGTCAAGGAGGAGAACATACGTTACTGATGATTGTCACTGCTATCGCATTGGTCATCGATGGCATCTCGGCATATATCTACATCCAGCACCTACGTCAGGAAGAAAGTAATCGAAATATTTTCTCCCTCTGGCCCCCATCCAATTCCGAGAAGGCCTACAACTTACTCGACTAGCTGCCTGGAATTTAAAATAGGCTTCTTTTAACATTGGAGCTTCGCTTGTGGTACTTGTCTCGCGAGCCTTAGAATAAATATATCAACACCGTATACCTCATCAGAGAGCATACATCTCTCACATAATATATTTTACTCGAGTCGAGCGTTCAAGTGTCTCCGTAGTACTACGAGACGAAAGCAAGCATCGAGTCTGCATGAAGTACTTCCGAAGGAAATACTGTGCTCGGCTAATGGTACTGTGCTGCTTAGGAACAACAGAGCCTATTATTATTGTGTGAAGCTCGAGCTTGGCAGAACACACCTCGACATATTACCGTTCAACTAAGAACCTGTGGCTAGGGGTTGGTATAGACTTCAAAAACTCGAAAATATAAAAATATTCTTGCGTCTTTCAGATCCAATAATTAGCGTGTACCTGATTTAAGAGTACAATACTTTGTGAGTACTGTAGGCATCAATCAGGCTAATAGAAAAAAGAGTATATTGTATAAATCAGACAGAGGGCAAGTCATTTTGAAGAATGCAGGTATTGAAATCTGTTAGGTATAGCAGTTAATGCTATGAGCCATTGATATTGCAAAACGGTCCATTTCTTGTTAGACAACTACGCCGCACGCATGCATATTCCAGTGCGAACTTACAATTGCAGGTAGATGATGGACCGCTTGGAACAGGGTTTGGGCTTCAGCTTTTGGACTTGAAGTGAAACGAAAACGACCACCATTTTCTACAATTGTTTGCGAGAGAAAGGATTTTGTCCGAAGTTGAACTTTGTCAAGATCGGTGAAGGGGAGGAAGTTTCGAACCATTAGAGGCGAGAAAGACGGGAAAAAAATAAACAGAATCACAACCTTGTTGAGAAGTGCGATATTCAACAATGAGTGAGCCCAGACTTAAAAGTGAACTTAGCGACGACGAAGATGCTCCTGAGGTTTCAAATAACGCGCACGGCGAAGAAGCAGAGGAAGGAAGTGGAAGTGATGTGGGCGTGAATGACGACTCATCTGAAGAAGAAGAGGAAGATGACGAAGAAGAGATTGAAAAGGTGCGTAGAATTGTTGCAACGAACGAGTGAAAGTTACAGTACTGCTGCAGGCAGGATGAGATCTGCCCAGACCTGTAGGTCACTAATTTCGCTCGCTCGTCTTTGTATCACAGTGGGTCTGGGAGAAGGAAGCCCAGCCTCTGGAGGCTGGAGCAAGCGGACAGGCAGACTAACAGTTGGAAACAGGTCAGAAAAGGATTTATCGTGGATGACGATGAGGAGGAAGAGGAAGGAGAGAATGGTGATGGGCTATTAAGAAAAAAAAGAAGAAAGAAGAGAAGAAGAACAACCACATCTATTTCAGGGGATGAGGCAGATAGAAATGATGGCGGTGAAGAGGGAAGAGCAGAGAGACAAAGAAGCAGTCATGTCAGTGATGATGAACTAGATCAGGATGACCTCGATCTGCTACTGGAAAATACTGGAGGTTATAGACGAGAACAGGAAAAAAGATTTAAGCGACTGAAGAGAGCCGAAGGAGCAGATGAGGAGGACACTGGAAAGTCTTCTCGGGGCTTGACAGACATGTTCTCTGATGAGGAGGAGGATCGTGAAGAAGAGGATGATGAAGGCCAGGATCGGATTAGATCTCGATTGCCAGCTGATGAGTTTGATGATTTCATTGAAGAGGATGAGTTTTCTGATGAAGAGGCTCGGCGCCAAGAAGAGGCCGAAATTCGTACTGGAAGAGCTACGAAGGCAACTCGAGGTGGACCTGCTGCTTTGAGTAGCCAGTTGACAGGCATTGACGAAGACAAGTTGGGAGAGATTTACGAAGTGTTTGGTGATGGCGAGGAGTACGAATGGGCTTTGGAAGGTGAAGATGAAGGTGTGCTTTCTGGTGGAGAAGATAATGAATTTGGCGTCACTGCTCGAGAAGGAACTAGTAGAGATAAGTCGGGAGCTCCAGAGTTGAAGGATGTTTTTGAGCCCAGTGAATTAGCTGCTAGACTTCTAACTGATGAAGATAATGCGATCAGAGTTAAAGATATTCCAGAAAGATACCAGCTGTTGAGATCGGTGCTCAAGGCTAGTTATGAATTGAATGAAGAAGACTTCACTGCTGAACAGCAGTGGGTTGCTGACAAACTTAGCAGTTCAAAGACTTTGATGTTTATTGCCAAGCCACACCTTCGAGAACCATTTTTTAAGGCCGTTCATAAGGTTGTCGAGTTTATCTCTCGTGATCATCTTGAAGTGCCATTTATTTGGTTCCATCGAAAGGATTACCTGATCTATACCCGGTCAGTAGAACTGAAGAAAGAAACGTATGAACCGAACCATAGAGAATCCACTACCGAAACGTTGCTGAGTTTGGATGACCTATGGAGAATCGTGCTTCTTGATATTGAATTCCATGGTCTGGTGGAGAAACGGGATTCGGTTGATAGATTGTTCAAGTCTCTTAATGTCCACGATTCAGTATTTGAATCATTATTTAGACAGACAAAGAATCTAGTTGAATATCAAGATCTGACTGATTATCTTCAATTCAGATACTCTTCACTAATTAAAGATAATCTATCATCGTCTAAATATGACGAAGAGGCCCAACCTAACAATGGCAGTACCGCCAAACGTCATAGTAGATTTGCAAGGTTTGAAAGAATTAGAGAGGGCCCTATTTATAATGTTGTCCGAGCATTCTGTATCAGTGCCGATTATTTGGGTGAAAACATCTTATCCGATCAGAGGCTTTTCTTCTCTGAAGATCCTCCAGAGCGTCCTGAAGAACTGGCCCAAAAATACATCAAAGAAGGTGATGAAAGCACGAACTCCGATTATGTTCTTGATTCCGCTAGGTTAATGGCTGCAGAGGAGATATTCTATGACCCCAAGGTCCGTAAAAGTATCCGTGATAAATTTGCTCAGCAGGCTAAAATTGACATCATTTTAACTGATAAAGGAACTAAGAAAATTACTGAAGCCAGTCCTTACAGCGATTTTAAATATTCGATTAATCGTGGATTTGAAGAACTTCGTCTAAAACCAGAACTATTTTTAAGAATGTTACAAGCCGAGTCGGAAGGATTGGTCATAGTAAGAGTCAGTTATCCAGATTATAAAAATACTTTGTTTGAAAAGATCCTCACCAGATTTTTTATCTCTGATAATGTGTCGGATATTGCGGCCGCGTGGAATACAAATCGTAGAATCGTTCTTAAAGAAGCTTCTCGGAAATTTGTACCTTTGATCTGTCGTAATATTAAAGAAGACCTTAAAACTGACTGTTTAAGATCATTATATTTTGAAATTCGTAAGCAGTTTGGTGAAAAGCTCAATCAGGCTCCGTATAAGCCTCCTGGATACGTTGCTGGAACAACCGCAAGAGTTCTGGCTATTACTCCTGGAATGGGTAACTTTGCTAATGATGCAGTTCTTGCTATTTTAGTTGATGAAGAAGGTCAAGCAATTGAGTCTTTGAAGTTGGGCAATCCAAGACATGTTGAATTTCGCCAACAGTTGGTGGAACTAATTAAAAGGCGTACTCCCGATGTAATTGGAATGGCAGGATTTACTGTTAATTCTGCCAAATTCTTCCAAATCCTAGAAGAAATTGTCAAGGAAGAAGAGCTTGTTCCTGGCGGAGATGCCGACGAGGCAGAAAACTCACTTCTTCAAGTTGTTTGGGTTCAAGATGAAGTTGCCAGATTATACCAACATTCTAACAGAGCTTTGACAGAGTTCCCCGATCAGCCCAAACTAGGTCGTTACTGCATTGCCTTGGCCCGTTATCTTCAATCTCCATTGTGTGAATATGCTGCTTTAGGGAAAGAGATTACCGCCATTTCAATACATCCCTCACAAACTTTATTACCCGAACAGATGTTCCGAGAAGCAGTTGAAAGTGTTTTTGTCGATTATGTCAATCTAGTTGGTTTGGATGTGAACGAAGTTGTTCGAAATCAGTACACTGCAAATCTATTACCATACATATCCGGATTAGGTCCTCGTAAAGCATCTGGTATTTTACAGGGTGTTCAAGGGCACAATGGACAAATTGCCAATCGTGGAGAACTCATAACCGCTCATATTACGACCAAAAATGTATTTTTCAATTGTGCCAGTTTCTTGAGAATCCCTTACGATAAGCGTACTCTCAAGAACGAAGACAGTGAACCTTTAGATGCTACGCGGATTCACCCAGAGGATTACGATTTAGCGCGTAAAATGGCTGCCGATGCTCTTGAACTGGACGAGGAGGATTTAGCGCAACTGGAAAGTTCATCGGGTGGAGTTATTGCCCAACTTCTTAGTGATGATCTAGAAAAATTGAATGAACTTATTCTCGAACAATATGCAGTGGAGTTGGAACAGAAATATAATCGAAAGAAGAGTCATACATTAGAATTAATCAGAGAAGAACTTCACAACCATTATGGTGAGAAACGGGCACCACTTCAACCATTAACAGAATTCCAGATCTTCACAATGCTAACAGGTGAAACCAGGGAAAGTTTGCATAATGGCACGGTTGTTCCGGTTGTGGTCCGTCGTGTTAATGACCGAATGCTGAGTGTAGAATTAACTAGTGGCATCGAAGGCACTGTTGATAGCTTAGATATGACCGATGATAGAAATCTCTCGCACCCCGGCTCATTGTTTAGTTTTGGTATGACTATTCAAGCGGTTATTTTGAATATTGACTACAAATTTCTCACTGCTAGGTTAAGTACGAGACAACAAGCGATTCAAGATGCTCTGGAAAAGGCTAGGCGAAGCAGGACTAGAGATCCCAAGAAATGGAATATTGCTGCAGAAGATGCTGATAAAAGAAAAGTTGAATTGAAGCAAGAACAGGAGAAGAAATCCAGCCGTATCATTAAACATCCATTATTCAGGTTGTTCAACAGTAAGCAAGCAGAAGAATACTTGGCTCCTTTACAGCGAGGCGATTTAGTCATTCGTCCTTCGTCTAGAGGAAATGATCATATTGCTATAACGTGGAAAGTCTCTGAAATGCTGTTTCAACACTTGGACGTTCTTGAAGTAGACAAGCCTAATGAATATTCATTAGGACAAATTCTCTCAGTTGGCAAATCTAGATACAGTGATTTGGATGAACTCATAATAATGCATGTCCAAGCTATGGCGAGGAAGGTTGATGAAATGGTTGCCAGTGATAAATTCCAAAAAGGCTCTCGAGCTGATGTCGAAAAGTGGCTAACTGCTTATATGGATGTCGGTGCCAATCGCTCTGTTTATGCGTTCTGCTTTGATCACAAGCATCCAGGCTATTTTCTACTTTGCTTCAAGACAAGTAAAAATACCCCAGTTCAAACCTGGAATGTCAAGGTTATTCCCAATGGGTTTGAACTGATGAATAACAATTATGCCGATGTCCCTTCGCTATGCAATGGGTTTAAGAAGATTTTCATGTCTAGGGTCGCTGCAAGTGGAATGAGACGATAAAAAGATCGTTATTCGATTTGTTCATATTTTGATTTTGTACTATTATTATATTGTGTTATTGTTTTAATATCGCGCCTCATTCTGTGCCATCGACGGCGGGATTCCGGCTGAGCACTCGAAGCGGCAAAGTTTGTCTATCTCCGGAGGCTGTTCATCTTTCTTTTGTGCGAAGACGTGCCAACATATCTGGACGTCGGCAGGCGACGATTACTTGAAGAATGAAACTGAAACTGATAACCTTATAAAGGTGATCATGAGCTAAAAAGCTGTACTGTCGGCAAACTGGAAATATATGTTCTTTGGAAAATGTTTATTTAAAACTCTTCAGCGACATCCAGTCTAAGTGGGTTAGGAAATACCCTGTTACGGAAATTTCAGGGGATCAGTGCTGAAGTTCTGTCGAGGAGTCAAAAGATTCTATACCGCTAACTTTATTCCTATATACTTAGAGATAAAATTCCAAATTAAAGCTTTTAGAATTATGAAGAGGTTAGAAATTAGAAATTGCGCTATACCTCGTTTCAAAAGGTCTCGAGGGGTATTTGTATATCCTATATTCGGTCAATAGCCTTATAGAATAGAGCTGTTAGTTATACTTCGTTTGTTATTTATCTACTATTCAGGTATATTCCATTAATATGTCTTGAAATCTGTCTTCGTCATAGGTTTAATAATGATAATAGATAATCATGTCTTCCAAGGCATTCATTTCTTCTTCCGCTTACTGGCACGTGGTTATAGCGCCGTACTTCCCCTATTTTAGAGACTTATCGCCCCTGCTCTACCGGCATTATAGAAGGGGTTCTCCACCTCCGCAGTCACAATCTATCCGAACACTACTACGAAATATAAACCAACTAGTGATAAACATATCATTTCGCAATTTCATCGCGAATTCCATGTCGTATCTGTATCTGTTGAGATATATAGTTGAAATCGATAGTTTTCACTGAAGTAAAGCTAACTCCCCAAATGTTCATTTCTTTATGACGGCTTTTCCCTTGAACCTTTTCATCCTCTTTTGCTTCACAATGTCCTCTAGTGATGCGGGCCATCTTAGAATCTATCCTGTAGTAGGTATCATTCTTGCTATATGTGGCAATATCTTGATTAGCATTGCGTTGAATATTCAACGGTACGCACATGTGCGATTGGATAGTCATAAATGGGTAAGATGTGTTCAAAATGAAGATGATAGTAGGCATTCATTACCGCCTTCCTTTATTGGTGATGGCATATGGTGGCTAGGTATTGTAATTATGACGATTGGAGAAAGTGGTAACTTTTTGGCTTATGGAATTGCTCCTCCGTCTGTTGTTTCACCGTTGGGGGTGTTTGCCTTGATATCGAACTGCGTGATAGCGCCAGTTTTTTTTGATGAGAAAGTGAAACGAACTGATGTTATTGGGGTAGCTGTATCGATTGTGGGAATACTATTGATAATATTTTCTGTTAAACAACCAGACGATGATCGGGTTATTCAAGATCCATTGGATGATATTTATGAAGCAATACACCAGACTTCGTTCAGAATGTACGGATTGATAACGGTTGCAGCTATGACAGTGTTGGTATTGTTATTATCTGCTGATGAGAGACGAAGCTGGCGAGATAGTGGTGATAATCTTGGTGGTAATATGAGAACTTCCTATGGGGCAGTGACAAGACGTGATGCAAGATTGTATGATCCTAATCTATTGGATATAACTGCTGAGAGTGTGTCTGACAATGTTGCAGATACTTTGAACGATGACGAAAGTACTGATACATTCAGTGCAACGGCTGCTAGTCAGGCTCGAGGCGCTTTCAGCGACTCTCCTATTAGGAATCCCGCAGCTCATTCTACCGCAATTCCTATATGTTATAGTCCCGATTACTCCTTTAATTCTCACACCGGCTCCCGCACATCTAGTTTGGATCCTAAGACTCCACAAAACCTTCCGATTTTTTTCGGAAACATTTCATTAGTTGCTCTGCTAGGAGCTTATACTGCTTTGTCTACAAAGTGCTTAAGTAGCCTTTTGAGGTATAACATGCCACGAGCTCTGACTCTCACGGCGACCTACGTCCTGACAGTTTTTGTAATATTTACAGCAGCATTGCAGGTACTGTTTCTTAACCGAGCATTAAAGCTGTTTCCATCGACTTTGGTAATTCCAGTACATTTCGTATTTTTCACAATCTCAGTGATTACTGGGTCCGAGGTCGCCTTTCATGACTTCGATGATGACTATGATTTTTGCCATTCTATGATGTTCAGCGTGGGATGTATTTTTACATTTATAGGAGTATGGTTGATCGCGTCCAGTGCTACTAGAAGTACCACTATTAATGCTTATGGTGGTACAGCTATAGCTGACTATGAATCTACTACTAACATTGGCAGAGATTCTCTACAAGATTCGCCTAACATAGCTGTTGAAGACATCGGCACAGCGCCTCTTCTAGAGGAAACCCCCAGATTGTCATTGTATGAAAACCACTCTCATTCATGTATTCATTCGCATACCCATTCACAGCATCATCAATCTCAGAATTCATCATGGAGTAATGCTCATGAATCAGTTCCATTTGCATTAACAGCCCCTGGTGTCTGTATTGGACAGGTGCTCCATTCCAAGCGGAGTGTAGGATTTTACAATGCAGATGGAGACAGGATGGCATCCAATTTTGATCACAATTAAACTCTCTACGCCATAGCGAACGCTCAGAGCTGTGCTCCTAGTACGTGAGCCCGAAGTTCAAGCGACTGGTTCGGTAGCGACTACTGCTAATGCTCATAATTAGAAAGAGATATGTTCTTTCGTGCTGTTGTATATAGTAATGAGAAATCGCAGCATACCACTTCAATTTGATAAATTGGGGATGTGTAGTTACCCTCAACTCGCTCTGGTTCGCGAAGGACCTGCCTGTATCCCGCTAATTATGTAGAGCGAAGCATGAATGCCAATATTGCACCAATCGTTTAAGATTGGCGAAATAAATAGCCCCCGACTGCGCTCGTAGCCGCAAGAAAATTAAAGTTGTGTTAACTTTGAACCGCTCAACTAATGGTAATTACGTGTGAATGAAACATAGCTCGCCCACGACCTCTATCAATCATAGCAATCATAGTGTTTGGTCGAGCAGCTTGATAGGAAATGCTATAAAACAGTATTGACATGCCACACGCAACGAGAAGATGGTGAATAAAAAACTCAGGAGAAGAAAGACTACTCGAAACAGAAGAGACCAAGATGTAAATCTGATGAAGATTCCTCTGGCATCCGTGAAAAGTAGGACATAGATCAGGAGGAGCAGCTAGGAACTGCTACTGGTAGTGAAATGATTATGACTGAACAAGCAAATGGTGAAGGCAGTGAGCATGGAAATATAGAGAGGGAAGATTTTCTGAGACAGTGGAAAATTACAAGCGGAGTATACAAGCGCAGTAAACAAAGCACTCGAAATGGAGGAGCAGCTAGATAAAAAATATAGGAAGTGCTTAAAGCGAGGAGCATTTCCCGATGTTATAAGAGTGCAGTTTGCTTAACGGAGAATAAGAGAGATTGGTTGGATAAATCGCGGTCAAAGCGAGTAACCAGCTTATATCTTTCATTTCGATTAGAATGATGGTCCGTTCTATGATGCGTATATCTCCGATTTTAAAAGTTCTCAGTTAACTATGGCAGCGATTATTTAAATGTACGACATGTCAAAGAAATATATCCAATTCTTGTAATTGCAGATCGTAATAACAGCGGTCGGCTTCTAAGTGCAATTATCAAAAGACTATATTCCAATGCATTCCATGAAGGGTGCGATAACAGATTTAAAAAGGCCAATGCCGTAACAGACATAATAGGGAGCATCATTATAAACCTTGCAAAACTCATAGCCCAGTCGACAGCATGTTCATAGTACGACATATCCGGCAACGAATTTATCGTTGGTTTTACTAAACTAATTGATGCTTTCAGCTGTATTGGTTGTTTGTAATGAATGAATTGCGTTTCTACATGACGACTTATAAGGTTGACAAATTTATTGTCTCGAACTATATCACGAGACATTTTTATCGAATTTAAAATTGGATATGTTCACTAAATTCTATTTCTTCTTGGAGATTCCATGGACCCATCAGTAAGACTCGCTGCAGATGCTTTTATACTTCAAAGTAAGAATAGTTCTTCAAGACCGATCGAGGAGCTTATTCCGAAATAAAGTCTGATAAGCATCCATTTTCAATTTGTCCAGCAACAGAAAATAAAAAACCTGAATATAGTCAACGAGGGAATGCTGTATTTTCATTGAAGATGTGAAGAGTATAAGTTTTTAGATCAGTTTGTTAAGGATTTATTGCCTTTTGGCCATAATGCTCTTTCTGAGGAAGAGGAGCTCGAATATTTCTGCTTTATTGAGATTTGCGTTGGACAGTTGAAGAGATATATCAGCAGATTCATGAGAGTGGTGTTATCCACAGTGACTGTTATACCAACCGCATATTAATACACAATGCATATGATGTCGTGGTTACCAAATTTGAGCTTTACTTGCTATATACATTTGAATTCATGCTTCAGATAAGCGATATGTCTGAAATTCACAGAATGTTTGCGGAAATATATAAGAGACTGTGATTATGCCGGATCCTGATGATGATGAGGAAGAGGAAGTGGGTAGGCAATGTACTTCAAGCTTCTATTTAAAATAGGTACCAGACTGTCATAAAGTTATAATAGATTGAAATGATAAATGAAGGTAATTGTAAACCTATCCAGCACGATGTTTTATGAAAAATAGACACAGAAAGTGAGAATAAGGCCCACAGGGTATATCTAAGATAGACTACTGGCCGAAAAACGGAGTCACGGGTCCGGGCAGAGCCAGCTAGGGGCAAAGCCAGGGGTCACCGATTAAGCGCGTCGGAGTCCGAAGATTAAAATTATCAAATCTTGGTAGATTCGGCGATGAAGCCGGACAGTAATTGTAAGCACGCCCCGCGTCCTCCTCGAGTTCCAATCGGTGTCCGTCGCCACTGCGGAGATGCAATGAAAAAGATCATAGCCGTTGACGGAGTAGAGCGACCATTTCTGCAAGCCACAAGAACATCCACGCTCCTTAATAACAGATACTACGGATATAGGATACAGTCCATTAGATAGCAGTAATGGAAAAGAAGATATTTGAACAGTGGAATTCTCACATATCAAGTAACTTTATACCCCCTTCCCCTACTCCTAGAAGCTTAGATCACGCAAAGACCCCCACTCTATCTTTCTTTCTGCCCTGTCTGCTCTGCGTGGCACACGGCTCTGATTTCCATTCAAATCTTGGTGATCCAACGAGATTATCTTCTTGCATAATACTCGAGGCTCCTAACCCACGATTAATACCATACCCTTCTATATTTATAAGCCTAAGGTGTGTGGCTATTGTTCTACTTAAGTGTTTAATTTAAGACATAGGAATAATTCAATCTTGACGTTTTCTGGCTTATTCATTCAATCATTGAGGTTAAGTTAGAGAGATAGTGTTGGAATTTCAGTGCACGACTACCACGCTCAAGTGTCGATTCGGAGCAAGAGAATCAACCGGGTTGGTCATCAGTTCGTGTAATATCAATTCACAGTAGAAGTTACTACTGAACTATCTTTATCTGTAAGTTATAAAGCAAACTTAGCATGGGGCAGGGACTTAAAGAATAGAACTATTCTCTCCGAATAGCCGATCTGCTAGTCTGATCTGTGTATGTCTGGTATTAACATACTGCTAATAGCATATCTACAAGATGGGCTTGTCGCATGGTTTGAATCAATTTGCTGATTATGAACTTGCTAGTTCACAGTTCGCTTTGATTAGCGATAACAGTGGCACAAATTCTGTGACAAATGCCACGGCTTGTGTCAGCTCTCTGGCCACGAATTTCGTATCGAAATGCTTCCTATGCCAAGACAATCAAGGATGGGGCCCCGTATCGGAAAGCCAGTTCAGCCTGACTCCATGTTTCGTAGACGGAGTGGTACTGAATTTTCCTAATCTACTGCTATTAACTCTGGGAAGTTATCAGATCCATCGACTGCTCAAGCAGAAACCACTGCCTACGAGATACGATTGGAAGTTTGTGTCCAAATTGGTAAGTCATTAGAGACACCCCGACTGTGCCTCCGGGCAGACCCGTAGCTTCGCTTCGCAGCTAGCAACGAGCAAAGCGAGCTATGGTATGGCCTACCGGGGGAAACCCCCCAACTCACAGAACTAACCAGCAGACCCTTGTCGGAGTCCAAGTGGTTCTTTATTTGATTGCAGGTTTTTATAGCGCCGTCGGATCAGAGGATTCCTTGAAGGACATTGCCGTTTGGTCGCCAGCTATTTCGGTCATCTCTTTAGGAGTGGCCTTGTCTTTGCATGTGGTTGAAAACTCACGAACAGATATCCCTAATGGTGTTCTACTGTTTTACTGGCTGTTGTCGCCGGTGATGTTGGTATTCAAGATTTATGACTTGTATATTGGTGGAAAGTTTGCTGGTCATGGTGACAGAACGTATAGCATTGTGTTTGTACTTGCTGCGGTCAATGCTCTTATTGTTCTATTTGTCGAGAAACTGTTCCACCGTCCGAGATACTCATGTGATGCGTTACTGGACGAAATGACTGCCGAGAAGAGTCCGGAGGAAAAGGCGGATATTTTCGCTCAATTGACTTTCACCTGGATGACACCGCTCATGAGACAGGGGTACAAGACGTACCTTACTGAGGAAGACTTACCGCCATTGCCATCATCAAATGCTACGAGCAAGACTTCGGATGAATTTGAAAAGTATTGGCAAAAAGAAGTTGAGAACAAGACTAGCCCTTCATTGGCAAAATCGCTAGCAAGGGCGTTTGGAGGCACTTTTATTATTGGGGGCGTCTTTAAAGCAGTTCAGGATATCCTCTCATTCACACAACCTCAGCTGTTGAGATTATTAATTACTTTTGTAAATGATTATAATTCTTCTGAAGCTGGTACTGTTCCCTTGAGTAAAGGTTTTGCCATTGCTACTGCCATGTTTCTTGTATCTGTATTACAGACAGTTGCACTCCATCAATATTTCCAAAGAGCATTTGGAACTGGTATGAGACTCAAGTCAAGTTTGACTTCTGCTATTTTCAAGAAATCGTTGGTTCTTTCCAACGAAGACAGATCTCAGAAATCAACTGGCGATATTGTAAATCTCATGTCGGTTGATACCCAGAGATTGCAGGATCTTTGTCAGTATGGTCAGACCATCTGGTCCGGTCCATTTCAGATTTTCCTTTGTTTGGCCAGTTTGTACAATATTTTAGGCAATTCGATGTGGGCCGGTGTGGCGGTTATGGTTATTATGATCCCTATCAATTCATATCTGGCAAACATTCAAAAGGAATTACAAAAGCACCAAATGAAAAATAAAGATCAGAGGACGCGACTTACTTCTGAAATCTTGACCAATGTTAAAAGTTTAAAGTTGTATGGGTGGGAACTACCGTTTATTTCAAAGTTGAATCATGTTCGTAATGATCTTGAATTGGTAACTTTGAAAGAGATTGGACTCTTTTCTGCTGCTACTTCGTTCTTATGGAACTGCGCTCCATTCTTTGTTTCCTGTTCAACTTTTGCCCTATTTGTATTTACTCAGGACCGTCCTCTTACTACTGACATTGTGTTCCCTGCCTTGACCCTTTTCAACCTTCTTAGTTTCCCATTGGCGGTTATCCCTATGGTTGTTAGTGCGTTAGTTGAAGCATCGGTTGCTGTTGGCCGGTTGACTTCGTTCTTGACTTCGGAAGAGTTACAACCTGATGCAGTTGAACGACTTCCAAGAGCCACTGAATCCGGTGAAGAGGCAATTGCCATTAAAGCTGGTACTTTCCTTTGGGCTCGTAAACCAGAATATAAGATTGCCCTGGCTGATATCAATTTCCAAGCTCGAAAGGGCGAATTGGCTTGTGTTGTTGGCAGAGTGGGTGCTGGTAAATCGTCTTTATTACAATCAATCTTGGGTGACCTTTACAAGGCAGAAGGACATGTCACAGTCAAGGGCAAAATTGCGTATGTTGCTCAGGTACCATGGATTATGAATGCTACTGTAAAAGAAAATATCCTCTTTGGATGTAAATACGATCCTGAATTTTATAAAAGAACTGTTGATGCCTGTGCTTTGACTGATGATTTTGCTATTTTACCAAAAGGCGATGAAACTCAAGTTGGTGAAAAGGGCATTTCCTTATCTGGTGGTCAAAAGGCCAGATTGAGTCTTGCTCGTTCTGTCTATGCCCGTGCTGATGTTTATCTGCTGGATGATCCGTTATCTGCTGTGGATGAACATGTTGGTCGCCATATTATTGATAATGTTTTGGGTGTAGAGGGATTACTTGCTAGTAAGACTATTGTCCTTGCGACTAATTCTATTCCTGTCCTTTCACAGGCAGATACTATTACTATGCTCTCGGGCGGTCGTATCGTTGAAAGTGGAGAATTGGCTGAAGTATTGGGCAATAAAGGAGCTATTTATTCGTTAATTTCAGATTTCGGTAAAAAGCCTCGTGCTACTGCTAGTGATGCTAGTTCTCGAACTGCTTTAGAAGAAGGAGAGCTTAATGAAGAACCAGCATTTAGCACGCCATCTGCTACGCCAAGCGAACTGAGTTTAACCAATGTTTTAACGAAAAAGAAGCGTCGTGAAAGTACTCACACGTTACGTAGAGCCAGTATTGCCAGTTTCAGTCAACCAACTATTGACGATGAGGATGACAACAAAGATGAGAATAAAGAACATTCCGAACAGGGCAAAGTCAAATGGGACGTTTATATTGAATATGCTAAAGCATCTAATATATGGGGAGTTCTTAGTTATTTGATTATGCTCGTTGTTTCTACTGGGCTCTCAGTTGGTGGTAATGTATGGTTGAAACATTGGTCTGAAATTAATACTGGGTCTCATGGTAATCCTCATGTCGGCATGTATTTGGGTGTCTATGCGGCGTTTGGTATTGGTTCTGCATTCCTGATGGTTGTGCAAACTGTTATTCTGATGATTTACTGTGCTATTCACAGTGCAAGGAAACTCCACGATGGCATGTTGAATGCGGTTATTCGCGCACCTATGTCGTTTTTTGAGACGACTCCGCTTGGACGTATTATCAATAGATTTTCCAATGATGTTTATCGTGTTGATCAAGTATTAGCGAGAACATTTGCTCAGTTTTTCAATAACACTGTTAAGGTGCTTTACACTCTGTTGGTGATTACATTTTCCACTCCTCAATTCTTGTTATTTGTTGTTCCTCTTGCGTTTTTGTATGTTTACTATCAGCGATATTACTTGAGAACCTCTCGTGAACTCAAGAGATTGGATAGTGTTTCCAAGAGTCCAATTTATGCGCATTTCCAGGAAACTCTTGGTGGCATCAGTACTGTCCGTGCTTATGACCAGCAGAGCAGATTCAGTTTCATTAATGAAAGTCGTCTTGATGTTAATTTGAAGGCGTATTATCCTACCATTAGCGCTAATAGATGGCTTGCAGTTCGACTTGAATTCATTGGTTCGTTTATCATTCTAGCTGCTGCTGGATTGGCCATTATTACTTTGCCGTCTGGTAGATTAACTGCGGGCGTCATTGGTTTGGCTATGTCGTATGCTCTTCAAATCACCCAGTCGTTGAATTGGATTGTTCGTATGACTGTTGAAGTTGAAACTAATATTGTATCTGTTGAACGTATTCTGGAGTACAGTCGCCTTGATAGTGAAGCGCCCGAGATCATTGCAAATAACAGGCCACCTGCTACATGGCCTACTAGTGGATCAGTTGTATTCAATGATTACTCGACGAGATATAGACCAGGTCTTCCATTAGTATTGAAGAACATCAACCTAGATATCAAGCCTCGAGAAAAAATTGGCATTGTTGGACGAACTGGTGCAGGTAAGTCGTCACTGACGTTAGCGTTGTTCAGAATTATTGAGGCTGCTGGAGGACATATAGACATTGATGCCATTGATACAAGTTTAATTGGACTTCGAGACCTCAGACAGCGATTGTCAATTATTCCACAGGACTCGCAGGCGTTTGAAGGCACTATTCGAGAAAACATTGACCCTGAAGGCGTCCACGACGACACAGAGTTGTGGAGGGTGCTAGAGTTGTCGCATCTTAAGGAACATGTCAAGTCAATGGCCGAAGGACTTGAATCAAAGGTTAATGAAGGAGGATCTAATCTATCAGTTGGACAAAGACAGTTGATGTGTCTTGCCAGAGCGCTCTTAACGCCGTCCAAGGTTCTTGTCCTCGATGAAGCCACTGCTGCAGTGGATGTCGAGACCGACCACGTTCTTCAAGAAACAATTAGAAATGAGTTCAATGATCGAACAATTCTCACCATTGCGCATCGTCTCAATACCATCATGGACAGTGATAGAATAGTTGTTCTCAGTGGTGGACAAGTTGCAGAATTCGACTCTCCCGAAAAGCTTCTCCAAAACAAGGATTCAATGTTCTATTCCCTGTGTAAACAAGGAGGATTTGTTGAGGAGTAAAACATTTAGCTTAAAAAAATAGCATAATTAAAATTTGTAGTTTTAGTATCTCATTCGCATCCGACGGCTGAGCAGAGAAGAATTATACATTTCATTAAACTATTATGAATTTTGATTAGAATCTAAGAAAAACGAAAACGCATACTGTTATACAGGTACATTATTTGTATCGGTAATTATTGGAACTTGTTCACCGGCGACATTGGCGGAAACGGCCGAACTGTCGACGTTGTGAAAATCGAGAATCTCCGAATACATCATGACTTTCCAAGCATCTACAGGAAGATCCGCGTCGTTGAAAGACCAATCGAATTTCTCATCAGCAACTGGTTCATCGGTCGGGTCATGGTAAGGAGCAAGGTATGGGTGTGCTAATGCGTCGCTCGCAGTGATTCGTTTGCGAGGGTCGAATACAAGCATTTTCTCCATCAGATCAATAGCATCTGGATCGCCATTCTTGAACTTTTGTGACAACGGAATCCTCTCTCTCTTGGGTAGAGATTTCACGAACCGCAAAGTATTTTCACTGCCAATGGTCTCAATGACGTCGGCAGGTGGGCTTCCTAATAACTCGGTAATGATTGAAAATTGATGGACATGGTCCTGGCCGGGGAATAGCGGCTTGCCTTCGAGCATTTCGGCGAAAATACATCCCGCGCTCCAGATGTCGACTTCGACGTCATACTTCTGCCAAGTAAGCATGATCTCTGGAGCTCTATAGTACCTGGTGGACACGTATCCTGTCATCTGCGGGTCCTGGATACGAGCAAGCCCGAAATCACAGATTTTCAAGTCACAGTTCTCATTAATAAGAATATTACTTGGCTTCAAATCACGGTGCACCACGCCAGCAGAATGGACGTATTTGAGTCCGCGTAGAATCTGATACAAAAAGTATTGAATAAACTGCTTCTCCAGAGGACGCGATGTCAGTAGCCGATGGAGATCGGTACCCAGCAGTTCGGTGACAAAGTAAATGTCTTCTAAAGGAGAAATGAAAATATCACTTAAACTAATCAAGTTCTCATGGCGCAGATGTTTCAGCAGCTTAAGCTCTCGGTACGTTCTCTTTGCCAATACTGGAGTACTGAACGGTTTCATGATCTTCTTGACCGCCACGTTCTGTCCGGTCAAGTTATCCTTTGCTGAGCTGTTATAACCAGTTAGTTAGTCGTGGATCAAGTATAGTAAGAAGGGGGGAGGGGCATTGTAGAGCGCTGCTTACCAAACAAGGCCAAAGGCTCCCATGCCTACTGGATTCAGGTCCACATATCGGCTTGTAATCTCGAAACAGGTTCCAAAGATCTGGGTTCGAATGAAGTCGGCCATCGCTAGGGTTCGTCAGGCAGAGCAGTACGAGTAATGCGAATAATTCAAGAGTGAGATAATCTGCTGGTGGGTTGTTGTTTTTTTGGCCTGCTTTTCTGCCTGTCTGCTACCTCTGCCTGCTGCTGTATCTACCCTGATCTCAGAAAAAATATTTGTATTTTGTAAAAACGCAGCAATTCGTTAAGCGGGAAGAAAGCAAACGCAAAGAGTTGGTGGTGTCGTCGTTGTCCGTGTCACTCGCTGTTGGTCATTGTCCTAGGGTCGATTACGTAGGTCGTGCCTGGTGGTAGTAGTGCTGTGCTACTTGGAGCTACGCTACCTACCGCCAAGGCCAGCAGAGAGCGCTCTCGCTCAAGAGGTTTTTACTGGGCCCTAACCCTGTTGACTGAACTCCCAACTAAGGGGCGAAAACGGCGTCGTTTCCGTTCCTGCCTAACCACGGCCGACCTGCCAAACCGTTGTACAAACGTGCACAGTGCATCAGGAGAGAAGAACGCGCGAGAGCGGGTCGGTAGCCTTTCAAGAGGAGAGTCGCCTGGGCGGCGGCCTCCGGCGGCTGGGCTCTCTGCCCAGATTTATATCTCCGCTTCGCGGACAGGAGATGCTCTGGAGGACCCTGGGGTCCAGCGATTGTAGCTAGTGAGTTAGTTGGCAGCCAGCCGGACTCCCGATCGATCTAATTCATGTAGTAGCAATCAATGAATGACTGACAAAGATCGGCCACGTAAAAAAACTTCTCCGTCATTGTTATCCGACTACTATGGATTTGTTTGTTTTCTTGACTCCCGGATCGGATCGGCGAACTGTTATCTTCTCCTTCCTTGAGCGTCAAGCCAAAGTAACCTGATTTTCTAGTTTCAGCCGTACGTTCTTATCTTGTACAATATTATAAAAGCAGAAGCTCAGTACAGTGTATAAACTAACTACCTATTTTAAAGTAGCTTTTAGTAAATTGCCTGTTTCTCCTCTGTTGCGTGTCTGCTTCCTCATCAGGAACCGGCATCTTGTCTCCAGATGTATATTTCAAATATAACGACTCTCATGAATCTGCTGATATACCTTTCAACTGTCCAACGTAAAACGCCAATTAAGCAGATATAGATCATATCCGGGGAACTTTAGCTGAGCACCGAGCACGGAACCTGCCTTTAATTTAATCCATTGGGAATATCTCACCTTGCCAGTCCGGAACAGAACTACTGGGAAACAAAACGCATAATCGTTTGAGATTTTTCACTCCATTTTGTTATTGTTGTAGTAAGAATAGCACCTCGATTACGTTTGTTACGTGGCTTCAATATTTGACATGCTTCCAGTTCTTCTGTGTATGCAGCTAGAGAAGAGAGTGCGACCTCTGTATCGGTAACATCTGCATTGTCCAATACATAGCATCCACTGGGTACCACGTATGCTCCTAAGAGTTTTGAGGTTATTATTCTGAAATCTTTGGAAGTGTTCTGTGAGGTACAGGCATATTGATTCATAGTTTCTTCCATTCTAGTCTTCTACAATAGCTATAATGCAGACATATAGTACATTTCTTCCTGGGTGAGTGTGAAAACCTACTTTAGATGGATAAATAATCAATCAACGTCTCTGTCCTACAGAGTTATATATTACAACAACAATACATACCAGCATAGAACAAACAAGCACAAAGGTTTAAACCATCACATGCTGAATCCGTCTTTCTACTTTGACCAGCAAGGATTCACGTTTATGCAGCGGCCATAGGAAAATAAAACCAGTTCTCTCGCGATATTATGGGGAAAACCTAATAGAGCTACAGAGCCAAATTCAATTAAATTCAGAGAAGACCCATTTGTAGACCAATTATTTTTTAAATTATTACTATCATGCCTTTGATTCCCTGGTGTACCCATATAACAAAATCAATTATTACATATTATTACATAACAGGATCTTTTTGTAACATTTTAAAACTGGACATTAAATAGTAGCAATATTTTATGGTTTTCAAGAAGCCCGGATAGCGCAATTGGTTAACGCGTTAGACTTCTATTTATGCGATCTTCCATCTGGGAGATGCGAAACGAAATCTGAAGATTGTGGGTTCGACTCCCACTTCGGGTGCTTTCTTTTTTATTTGTTAGAAGAGACTTTTTTTCTCTCTCTTTCCTATTACCGACCAGGACTTCGTCTCGACTCTGACGAGAACCGTAGCTTGGCTTAGCGTATGCCAAAGGTTCCACCAGTAACTGAGTGAAGCAGAGCTACAGGTATTGGCCAAGCCCGTGGATAAACAGATATGGGTAAGGGTGTATACTCAAACCGGAAACAGTAACGGAAATATTTCAGTCTCGACAAGAACAACAGCAACAGCATCCATACAGACAGGAAACAGTCTGACAACGTATCAAAGATGAATGTAAGTAGGCATAGCCAGGTCCATTCAGGAAGCTTGTATAGGAGACCGAAGAATATCCAGCCGCTGGCCACAAGTTGGGCGAGTGTCGATGCTAACATGAGGACTCCAGGCGCAACGACAGAATCCAGAAATGGCACGGATCGTGAATAACACAGTTCGTGGTAAGTATACGGATACTCACCCCGTTCATCGCATCAAGTAACTCGCGAAGCGAACAAACACTAACGACCGACCCCGAATCGCAGAGTCGCAAAACTTCTACAGTCAATTCTTCAAAGCACTGGATTCATATCGCCAGAATCTGCCGCAGTTTCTGTTACCCGAAACAGCCATCATATGGAATGGCAACCCCATTGGCGGGCGAGATGCATTCCTACAGATGTATTCCACCATGCCTGATACGTCTCACGACGTAACAGACTTTAATGTCCATCCTCTGCCGGGCGGCGCTGCCAATAACCAGAGCTTCAACATGATTCTGAATACATCAGGCAAAGTCAAGTTCGGTACGGAACGTGCAAAGAACCAGTTTGGCTTCTCAGCTGTCTTCATTCTCAAGCACAACCCCACATCTCCGCAGAATCTGTACATTTCGTCTGTCTCATACAGGCTGAACCACAAACCCGATGACAGTACCCTTGAAATATAAACTGTACTCTGTATCTCTATTTATTATCTTCCTCGCGCCTGCAAGATCAGTTCGGCTCGTTTCTTCGCTGTCTGAGGATCTGGGAAGCCTCTTCCGGCGGCTGGACTCCAGCTTCGTTCAAGTAAATTCGTCGCAGAGCAGAGCGCAATGGGTCCGAGCCGAGCCACGACCCTCGAGGGTAGGCTCTGCTCGCTCATTTGGGTCAGAAGAGACACCATAATGGGTCTAGGTAGAATCCAGCAGTCAAAATCAGACCCCGAATTTGCCAATATCTGGTGAGCAGAAAGTTCAGGTCGGTAGAGAGCAGTCAGGGGGATTAATTAAAGGGGAAGTAGATTCAGCCGGTCCTAATCAGGAAATAGCAGGCGCTGCTCGAAACCGGTGAACCCCAACCCCAGACAGGTGAGAAAATGCTGATAAGACCGCTGATTTCATGCAAGCGATAGGCATTCCAGGGAGCGATTTTCGGAGCCTACTATGAGCTCGACTGGCGCTGTGGTGATCATAACACTACCAAGTGACGCTTATAAACTTCGTATACTGTTAGACACACAGTTATAGATTGACATAGCGTGAGCGTGTAAAGGCCAGTTTCGATCCGTGGGCCCAGAACAAGCTCGTCTCGCATTTCTTTCCGAGCCAGCCGCGACTTTATATAGGTGCTCTCTGCCCATCATCACAACCATCCGCAACCAACAATGGACACGACACCGTCGTCTGTGGCCCCTGCGCCGCCTCTGAAGGCAAACATCATCGAGTCAGGCCTTGCTATCGAGGGCGCTTTGAAGCGCAAGAAAAGTATGTGCCCCCTTCAGCCTACGGGTTTGTCTCTGGACCCGTTGCTCGCTTCGCTCGTGCTTGGGTCGTGAGACGTAGAGCGTGAACCGTGGTAACGCGGACGAGCGAAGCGAGCAACGGGTCTGGGCAGAGCCCAGCCGCCGGAGGCAGACCAGCGGTCATCGAACATTCAAGATTAACAAGTCACCCGCCAGGCTCCCGGAACTTCTGTCTTCCAGAAGCACCAGCACCAGCACCAGGTGGAATCGGACAGAAGGCCACTTTGATCCCATTTGAGAAAATTATTTGGGCAACTCGGCTGGAAAACGTTTCTGCTCCAGGCCATCCTCCTCCAGACGTGGTTCAAATAGTGTATGCGCGCCCTAAATCAAAGACCAAGGTCGAGCTGGCTACCGTCAATATCCAGCTAGCACGAACCAACTACCTGTTATCAGAGAGTGATGAGCTGTTGTCCAGTGCGGTAGCTACGGCACCTAGTGCCAGTGTAGGTAGTGGGGGTCTAAATAAGCTCGATCCTGTCCATCATATTATGAACGAAGCTTATAGAGGAGTCAAGGCAGAGAAAAGACTGCTCGTGATTATCAACCCCCATGGTGGCCAGGGCAAGGCAAAGGCCATTTATAAGAGATATGGGGCACCTTTTTTCGCAGCTGCTCATTGCAAAACAACCGTCATGACTACTACTCATCACTACCACGCAGCTAAGATAGCCGAGGAGTTGGCTATTGATGTATATGACGCTATTGTCTGTTGTTCTGGTGATGGTATCCCTCATGAGATTATCAACGGACTTGCGAAAAGGTCCGATGCTCAGAGGGCATTATCCAAGCTGGCAATTTGCCAGTTCCCGTGTGGCTCTGGTAACTCCATGGCCATGTCGTTGAATGGTACTGCATCTCCAAGCCTGGCTGCTCTCAATATCATCAAGGGTTTCTCTATGCCAATCGATCTAATGTGTCTAACCCAGGGTGATAGAAGAGCATTATCGTTTCTGAGTCAGACTTATGGGCTAATAGCAGATGCAGATCTAGGCACTGAGTCGTTGAGATGGATGGGAGGCAGTAGATTCGCTCTAGGGGCCGTTGTTAGGGCGCTGGCCCAAACCACATATCCATGCGAGCTGTATGTGAAATATGCCCACGAGACGAAACAAGAAGTATCGAATCATTTCAATCGGTCAGTTCAATCATCCCAGCTCAATATCGACTCGGGTGCTAATAATAATAATGGCAGCACCGGCCAGTCAGCCGCCAAGCGGGAATTCGAACCGGGCAGCCTTTTTACGAAACCATTAAAATATGGTACCGTTAATGACCCAGTCCCATCCGATTGGCAGACTGAATCAAAAGATAAGCTTGGGTTCTTCTATGTCGGCAAGATGCCATGGATGTCCCAGGACGCGCTGGTGTTCCCAGCCAGTCTGCCTAATGATGGGACTCTGGATCTGGCCATGTGGGACTCGTCCATTGGGCGGTTAACGGCAGTTGACCTGCTGACAAAGATAGAAAAAGGGCGCCATATCCACAGCAGCGATGTCAGCTACGCCAAAATTGAAGCCTATCGTCTGGTTCCCAAAATAACTAAAGGATATTTAAGCATTGACGGAGAATCGTTCCCCCTCCAACCTTTTCAAGTGGAAGTTGTTCGCAATGCGGCATGTCTGTTATCTACAACCGGCACGTATTCCAACTCTAATGTGACCTTTTAAATAATCCATTAATTCCCACCTCCCGTGACCGAGACATTATTTTACGCCTCCGGCGGCTGGACTCCACTTTGCGAAGGGCTAGGTCGCTTAACCTCCATCCCTCCGTTTCGCTCGCTTCGCAAGGATTCTTACACGTGATACACCACACCCCTGGTTATCCCTTTTTCAGAAACCCATACCCTCAAATTGCTAGGAGGCCCCGTTAGGTTCTCGATATATCTGTGATACAAGCGAAGCGAGCAGAGCAGAGCCTTACAGAATTATATATCTGTGATGCAACAACTGAAGCGAACCCGGTCGAGAGAGGCAGAGCTTCGTCAGCACAATCCAGTTATATTCCTTTCAGATAATGACAGCTATTTCATTCACTATGTTTAGCAGTGTTGCCAGCGACTGAGCCAAGCTAAGACCTAGCATTATGTGGTCACATTATACACAGCTCGCATCCCACACTCGTCTCTTCACCAGTGAATGATAGGCTTCGCAATACAGCCCAATATATAGTCACTATACACATAAATGAAAAGGCCATTGTCTCCACCACGATGGGTGTCGCAATCGAAACAAGGCATCTGTGTGGTCCATGCTCTCAGCGAAGTGGAGCTACGGGTCTAGGCAGAGCCCAGGCGCAGGCGAAACGACAAGAAGAGCCTATTCAAGCTTTTGTTTTAGAAAATGACAAGGGGGATTAATAATAAAAACAACATATACAAAAAACATAAAATTTATTTAATGTGGTTTGTCGACGTTTATTTCTTCTTTTCAGCTTCGGCATCAGCCTTATCCTTAGCTCTCTTCTCACGGATGCCAGCATATTTAGCAGTGTTACGGGCAACGCGGAGAGTTCTGTAAGCTTCGACCTTCTTGTCTTCTTCAGTGATGGCACGCTCACTGAGAACAGTGGTGGTTTGAGCAATAGGGAAAGCGGCGGCAACAGATAATTGTTGCTTGGCGGCAGCGAGCTCTTCAGCAGAGGCATCACCAGCCTTGGGCTTACCGGCCTTTCTGGGGAAGACAATCAACTTAGCCTTGTATTCCTTCAGTCTGTTGACATTGGTCTCGAAACCTTCAACAGATCTGTTTTGACGTCTGTGGTCGACGGCGATACCAACGGTACGGGCGACTTTGCGAGGGATACCAGCAGCCTTGAGCTCCTCAAGAGTGAAACCTCTGCCAGCACGGACCTTGCGGTTGTATCTGACAGTAGGGGCACGGACAACAGGTCTCAAAAGATCCAAAGGACGAGGAGCAATCTGAGCAGCACGCTCAACACGGGCAACACGTCTGCTGACCTTCTTACCGGGCTGGTCGAAGTGAGTCTTGACTCTCTCCTGCCAGTGCTTTCTGAAGTGATTTTTGATGATGGGGTAGTTTTTTCCGATGGCTAAAATGTATTCGTTAGTAGATGGCCGATCAGATTGGATTCGATGAGTGAACAAAAAAAATAATGGACAGAGTAAATAAAATCAAATCGTTCATTAGATGGCTGTAAATGGAACTAAAATAAACCGGATTTTGAATATTGACAGTAATGATATCAGTCTGTGTCGAGCGAAAAGCTTTGAATATGGTCGCGTTGTTGAATGAAATATTTGAAGAAATGACAACAACCGTTTATCTTCTATGCTCACATTATGGATTTTTCGAAACAACTCAATAATTGTCTTTGAAGAATAAATGTCGTCTCTCGTCTGTCAAATGTCGTACAAAAACTGCCTAATCGAACTCCAGTTACAGTTACCTTACTCCGCTTACTTAGCGATCCGCTCAACATCCATCAAATAACTCATTCTATCAATCTTTCATTGTTTCAATCGTCCACTCGATCATTATCGCTCATTATCTCGGTCTACTTACCCATCTTTGCTGTACACTATTTGTCGAATATGATAGTAGAGAGTCGAAAAAGTAGAACGCACACTAACAAATTCGAGAGTATCTCACAGTAGAGATTTGGTGTTTCCTGCATACGGGCATGTTCACGAAAAAAGTTCTTGAGTCTATTTCCTAAATAGGAATGTACGTTGCGGTGACTGTTTTATGAAAATTGTCGTGCCGGATATCACGGGATTATCATGTGATGTCTAAACCATGTGCACGTGCATATCACATGATGTCTATCTGCTTCCATGCTGGGAGCTTCAAGGCCTCCGAGAAGCGGGTCTGGGCAGAGCCCATTTATCGTCAAACCGGTTCGAGAAAACAGGGTATAGAGGTAACAACCGTAGTAGATACATGAAGCTATATGTAAAAAAAGTCCACCTTTACTTGATATTGGCGGTGGAGGAGTTGAAACCACCGTTTGTGGCAGGTTTCTGCATATGTGGAGGTCTATCAGGTCCAAATAATCGTTTGTTTTTCCTATTATTTTGTCCTGGGGTAGTAGAATCATCGTCACTATCTGGCCGGAGGAGTTCATTAGCAATTTCTTCCCAATTGTTTCTAAACGGGGACAATTTGCCATGTAACGGACAATCGTCTCCACAATTACCTGAAGTACCAGCTGGGGACCTCACAAATGACTTTAATTCGTCCAGAGTCTTGAATCCAAATAGCTCTGCAGATGCGCGGCCCTTCATTACGTCTTCGGCCGGCACTTCTCTCCACTGCTGCTTGAATTTTTGCACCAAAATAAGTAATTGCTGGTGTTCAGCTGCTTTACGGGCAGCTTCGTTAGGGAAATCGCGATGAAGATGGTTGTAGATGAGCTCATTATAGTCTTGGTCATATGGGTCATAAGAGAGGCCAAAGTAGTGAGAGTGCTCATCGTCGTACCCGTTTTTATCATCTTCGTGATTGCCGCCCTCATAATTGTACTCTTCATCTTCATCTTCATAATCATATTCCTGATCACCGTCATCCAACCCAATAGCTTGGCTCCTCATTTCCCGTACTAAAGCAGTCTGTATGGCTAAATCAGTCTGAATTTTCGTCTTGTTGGCCGCTAAAGTTCGACAAAGATTCTCTAAAGTATTCACCTTGGACTTTAATGAATCTCGCTCTTCTATAAGTCTTACTGTCTCTTCAAACTTTTCTTCGACCTTTGATATCACGTCTAATACCCGGCTATTTTCAGTCTTGAAATCATTTACCAAGCTGTCAATGAGGCCCATTCTCTCCGATGATCTTTCAAATAGATCATGTACCGTCTTAGCATATCCTTCTAAATCATCAGACTTTTCCACGTATGAATCCAAAATCGAGTGGACCTTGGCGTATGCTACAGATGAGGCAGCTACTTGGTCCCGCAAAACTTGAGCTCGCTTACGCTCTGTTTCTGCCGCTGCTCTTTCCTGTTTAGCCCGAGTGAGATAGATTTGGATTTGGAGATCTTTATCGCGAATCATCGATTTGTAGTATTTTTCTCTCGCAGCATATTGTTCGAAGAACTTTCGCATTAAAAATTTCACTTTATCGGGGCGCATGTTTCCATCTGGTTTCAAAACACTAGACGACGACGTCGAAGTTGTTCTAAAAAACATGTCCAAAAGTTCTGGCACTCCAGTGGACACAGGGGCGGATGATGATGATGGTACCGATTCCATTACAGGCGTAGATGTTAGTGTTGGTATTGGGTCTGGCACCGATTCCGATGCTGGTTCGGATGAAGATGATCCAGGGGTAGAAGATGATAATGATGGTAATGATGCCGATGCAGCTGCAGCTGCAGATGATGATGTTGTTGGAGACGATGTTGGCGCTGGTATTGGTACAGATGCTGATGCCGGCTCCGATGAGTCAGGAGCTGACGTTGATAATGATGGTACTGATGCTGGTGCACGTGCAGATGATACTGGTGTTGGTGTTGGTGGTACTGATGCTGATGACACTTCCGATGACAGTTCCGATGACGAAGGAGCAGATGTTGATAATGGTGGTACTGATGGCGGTGTAGGTACGTATGTTTGTGTTTGTGTTGACGCCGGCTCTGGCACCGCTGATACAGATGTCAAGGATGACCTCTGGGCAGACGATGATAGTGATGGTACTGACGTCAGTGCAGCTACAGATACTGGTGCTGATGAGGAGGAAGACCTCAAAGAAGATGGCTCAGTAGTAGATGCTTCAATAGCTCTCAGTTCTTCTTCCGGTATTGACGGATCAAGCTCATCAGTAGCATAATTTCCGAACAAATAGTTGATCTGTCGCTGTAACTCAGAAATTTCATATTTTACTGCTTTCATCCGTTGGAAATCCTTCTTGAGCTGTGGAATTGGATAATCCTCGTTTAGTGCTAGTTTTTCCTGTAAAACTTTTATTTCCACCTCATAAGCATCTTTCATTTTATTTGTTAACCTGTTCATCTCTCTGATATCAATTGACCTTTTATCGTATGCTTTGTATGTTTCGTTTAATCGTCGCTCTTTATCTTCCAAGTTTTTATACTTTTGCTCCAGTTGTTCTTTAGTAGCAGTTAGTTGTTCTTGAACATACGCCAACGTTACTTTACTTTCCGTTACTTGTTTCAGGCTGTTTTCAAGTGTAGTAATCTTTTGCTGCATGCCTTTACAAATATGTTCGAGGCGTAATCGTTTCGTGAATTCACCAGCAAGAGCTGTCTGAAGGTGCTCTCGTTGTCGATCAACAGTGCTTCTAGCAGACGACATTTCCAAAAAGTCCGACTGCAGTTTACCAACCTGGGCTTTCATCTTGCCGCAGTTTATCACTAAAGATCGTAGCTTCATGTTACTTGATTTGTTGGTGAGAACATACCTAGCAGCACTTTCTGCAGCTTCTTCGACAAGATCAATAAGGTACTTTTGTTCTGAGAATTCGTTATAATGCAGCTCATCTTGACCAGCAATGAATACTTCGAGCATCTTCATTAGTAAGAAGTCATCTGATTCCTCATCTACGTTTGATTCTCGTTTCAATCTCCAGGACTGATGCCCTGTTAACTCCTTGAAGATTTGGTTCTGCTTAATGATATATTCTTCTCTCGACATCGGCAGAGCAGGATGGCTTAGTGCCGAACCTGGACGAAGATTGGGTTGATCCGGAACATCATATGAAACAGCGTTTCTGGAATCCGACAATAGTCTTTGGATCGATGTTTTGGATAGCAGTGGGTCATCATATTCGTCTTCGTCATCATACTCATCATCGTCGTTGTCATCATCATCATATTCTTCATTATCGCCATCCTTGTTCTTTGGTAAAACTAGTGAACCACTATTGGTTGATGATGGAACTATTGGCCGCGACCCAGTAAGTGCTTTCAACAATCTGGGATCAACAATTGTCTGCTGTTCAATAACCTTTCCATTTGTGGATTTAATGTCTGATCCATTTCCTATTATCGTGCCGGTACTTGACGATGAAGAGCCATTGTTAAATGGGGAAGACGCATTAGACTCGGGTTCACTTTTGATCTCCTGACGAACAAGAAGATTCTGCCTTTTTTTCTTTGATTTCGACGGCATTCTTGGTTCTCAGCTCAATGTAGAAATAGGAGACTGGAAAGTTAGACACTGGATTTGTTAGTTGAAAAACAATGCAAGTGGGTCACAAACATTTTAAATGATCGTGCTTACCTTTTAATCCTGTCAGTCATATGACCAAAACTTCATAAGCGTTTATTAGAGAAATAATGAATCTTGGATCTTCTATTTACCACTAATGAATAATAACAATAGATTATATCGCAAATTCTCACACCTGATGTAATAAAAAGGTCTTATCCTCGACAAAATGTTCAACAGTCTCGGAACTATTAACAGAAACTCAACGTTTTAAAAATCAGATCTATTGTTTTGATGTTCATTCATGTAAAATTCGAGGAGGAACACATTTGAAAGAAGGAGATCTTTCACGTAGCCTCATACGCCGCATCACGACGGTTATAGAGAGAAAGATGATTTGTGTAACAGAGAGGGGAGAAGGGCGTGATGGGACAGATATCTCAAAAAAATATGCCTTTGTATTTGTTATATGAGATACAGAATAGGTCAAAGACGTTTAATTACTACAGGAAATTGTTGCTGTGTGGAATGGAGGCTGGCGGATAAAAATAGGGGTACAGGTAAGGCTGCTGCAACAAACTGAAAGATAAGTCGCTGAGAGACTATACATCCTTGATATTAGAATCAGTGATGGCAACCAAGTTGAAAATAGTCGAGATACCTGATACCACTAGCAAATAAATTTATATATATACCATCTCATTTTATTCGGGTAAGGGTTTATATCATATATTATGGTTGTTAAACAGGGACCACGAATTTAATCTACAATCTTCGATGCCTTTTCTGCTTGGGTCTCTTCTGGATGTACAGCAGAAGGATGTGAATTCTTCAACTTAAAGCACATAGCTCTGTGTTAACCATGAGAATAAGATTGGTAAAGCTCGATACAAAGCATTCACTTTACCACCAGACCAAATATCCGTTAAAACAGTATACGATTGATATCCAGGTAATCCATATCCTAAACGATAAAACTTAGCATTAGAGTCAAATGGAGAGATAGTGCTCGTGATGTTCAAAAAACTAAACGTGACAAGAATGACCGGCATTAATGGTAGAGGTAACAAACAGCTAATTCCATATAAGAAAAAATGATAAATTGTAGCAACTAACCAAATCGTCATCCAAGCAAGTACAAATTTATTTCCATTTACTGACCAACTTTCACGGAAAGCCCAAAAGCAGCCAGTGGTGGTCAATCCAAAGGAACCCAGGTAGAATGCCGAAGACAAGTCTAATCAACATTGTTTCTGCCACGGCATTTCTTTATTTACTGCCATGGCCTCCATCATCATATTGGGCCCAAGAATTAAAAAGAATTGTTGAAGAATCATCATTGCTATTGCTACAGTATTCAAGAAGAGTCTTGACCCTTGAGAAGTAGGCTGGATGTTTTGTTCAGTTGAATCAATAGGGTTTAAATAGGCCTGGAGAGCTTTCTCATCTCCTTGTTTGATAAGTGATTGCTTGTGAAAGGTCGTATGATTCAGGTGTTGAACCGCCACTTCTGATGGCGTCCACCAGCCTTTTGGAAGCATTGGCCATTTGTATGGCCCAATAGTTACCATCAGTAACTTGCTGAGCTGTCTTATCAGGAGTTCCAAAATTATAAGAATCGACAAAATGAACAGTAGGGAACTTCTGAGACTTCAATTCATTATAAGCAGCCATCATGCTTTGCGCTATTACACCATCGTCAAAGTTAACCGCCAATATATTAAATCGATAAGTTCTTTGCGACATAAGCATAACTGCTAGTTTTGGAACAAATAGATGTATATTGACCATTGTTAATTGTTGATTGCTGGTAGTAGAAATGTCATCTCTGGCCAATTTATATAACCGGAAGAGCTCATATAGCGTCAGTGTAACGATATGGGCATCCCGCTATTTCGTTGCAGGCCGTTGCGGCGATCACCAAAAACAGTATCTGCACCCCCTGATTTTGTTCAGTATTTTCTGAGACCTCCTCCGTTTACGCTTATTTTTTATTCTGATTCCTGGTAGGTATTCTGGTTTCGGAGGCTTCACTTAGTATTGAAGCGAGCATAACAGATCTGAGCACCTTAAAGCAGATCTGTAAGAGAAGTTCCGATGGTACTGTGCGAGATTGGACCGTAGCTATCTGCAATCCAGACCGCCGATTTCGGTCCTCAGGACATGCAGATCCAACGATTGGTGCGGCGCATGCATGGGAAATCAGGGGTAAATAAACAGTAAAGCTTGATATTATATGTTATTATCGACTACTAATAAATCTGTACCTCCAGTCAGTATCTGCCAATCCTTTCCGAAGCGACTGGAAAGCATAGTCACCCGACATCCAGGTAGTAAGGACCTGAAGCATCTCCTTTGGTCTGTCGTGGGATGCCAAGTGTCCTGCTCCATAAACTCTCAGATATGATAGATTATCATAGTTGGTAAGCTCACCCAAAGGCGCTTCATCAATTGTCACATTAACTGGCTTAGTAGAAAAAAAATCATCTTGCCCTGGCCACGAAACCGTCTTTGCAACTGCTCTATTGCCAAGCCAATTGTATGTTCCATCAAGATCACCTGCAAATATTAAAATCGGAATGCCCTCAGTCAGTAAGCTTGTGAGATTACGATCTCCAGAAGTTAATCGTGTCCCGCTATGAGCAAAAATTGTAGCAATTGTGGCATTACAGGCTGAGAATGAACTTTTTCTGGAACCAACAGTCTTCATGACCTCAGGAAGGTTCATATATTCCTCGTAATACGTGTCCTGAGCATAGCATTCCGAAGTCAGATTCTGACAAGGCTGCTTGAGGTTAAAATAATTGCCGCTTAACTTTTCCAGAGTTGCACTATTGCAGAAGTCCAATGCGTCTGCACACTTGACACCTTGAGAATTACATTTTTGAATCCTATCAACACATAGAGGAGTATCCAAATCCATTTGTGCGCATGTTTGTGGAGACAACACCGGAGAAAGACCGCCATCGCCACAAAGCATCGGCTGTATATACTGGTACTGCAATTGTGCATTGATAAGGCCGTTTCCAATAATTACTGTTGCCAATGAAAACAATCGATCTTCATGTGATAATATCTCTGCTGCAATATCAGGCACAAAATAGCCTGCGTCAGATTGGGCAAGCAGATGTAATTCCAAATCTCTGTATGCAGGGAAGGCATCGAAGAAAGAATTTAAGAATTCATAAACTTGCTGGCCCACCGCCATAACATCAGTGACATCATCAGTGACAGTGGATAATCCAGTGCCAGCTGGTTGATCTATATAAATGATACTAGCGTTTGAATTCCATGCATATGGATTGTAAACGTGAGACATATCGGCTTGAATAATTCCTGGAAATGTAAGCCAAAGTGACTTCATGCCTGAGCATCCAGGACCTCCATTTAAAAAGAGAACTATTGGGTCTGTTGTCGGGTCATTTCTAGACTCAAAAAACCAGTAAAATAAGCTGTTTCGCGAGTCATCAACATCAATATAGCCAGCAAACTGTTTGATTTCTGGATCCCATCCTAGACTAGACGTGTCATTGAAAGTAACGTGACACAATACTGCTGTTAATAATTGGAACAAGAATAGGAAAAAAGCGACTGAAAACATGGTTGCTTTCGTTGCTGAGACCACTACTGTCACTGCTTGTGTGCTATATATTATATATCTTATATATTATGCTGGAAATCCATAATGAATGGTAAACATTATGTACCCCTTCGTGTTTACTCAATCAACCACGGCGATCTCCACTGGACCCTGCATAAGGTCATCTGATTTGATTCTGGTCATCCTTGTAAAATATATGCATAACGCGACAATAAATATATAACCCCCGCTCTTCCCTGCCATTTTTCCAGAATATTAATAGACGCACATTGCTCCTGGCACACCTTTTTGTTTTCAACTTTTTTTGCCCACCCGATAAAATGTCTAGTGTAGTCAGTTGGGCTAAAAATCTCGGCGTAACCAAGTATGCGGTAGGCTTTTTACAAGACGGTTTTATCAGTACTCTTAGAACAGGACCAATTCCTCAACACATTGCGTTTGTGATGGATGGAAACCGTAGATATGCCAATAAACACAAGATGGAAATACGCGAGGGCTATTATGTTGGGTTTGAAGCTCTTATTGATGTAAGTGAGTGGACGTATAGATCATAGCCAGCAACTAACACTTTCTAGGTCATTGAAATATGTGGCAGACTTGGAGTTAAAGCAATTACCGTATATGCATTTTCAATTGAGAATTTCAAAAGACCGCGCAGTGAAGTTGATCAACTTTTCAGTTTAATCAGAACAAAAGTTATTGATTATATTTCTCAGTCGAAGTATAGCAGTAGTCATCTTAAGGTCCGTATTTTAGGCGACAAAAGTCTTTTGGATGATGATGTTCTTGCCAAGATAAATGAAATTGAAAGAAAAACTGCCAACAATACCCCGTAAGTAAAAGTGTTGGGTAGTCAATATTAGTTTTTTCTAACATGATTAGAATGATCCTCAATATCTGCTGTCCATATACCTCACGCGATGATATTACCCATGCTATTAGAAATATTGTTCTTAAAGTTGAAAGTAACGAATTGGAATCTAGTCAAATTGATATGGAATTGCTTCAACGCGAGTTGCATACCGGAGAATGTCCGCCATTGGATATTCTCGTTCGTACTAGCGGACATACCCGCCTATCTGATTTTATGCTCTGGGAAAGCAATATAAATTGTAAAATTGAGTTCGTTACTACCCTATGGCCAGATTTCAGTGCTTGGGAATTGTATAGAATTATTTTGAAATGGAGTTATGAAATGTCGAAGGAATATCAGTAAGTACAATAATTGAATGGTAGTAGAGAGAGCTGAGTCGAAGTCTAACGTACATATATAGGCGTATGGAGATTCGTCAAGTAAAGTTACCGCCCCCGCCTCCGTCTGTTTCTATTTCCGGCATTAAAGCTGCTGCTGATGCTGATGCTGCCGCTGCTGCTACTGCTACTGCTACTGCTGCCGCTACTGCTGCCGCTACTGCTGCTGCTACTGCTGCTGTCGACCATGATCCTGCCACTTATGAAGCTACTACTTCCACAGCACCTCGTGATCGTGACGGTATTACTCGCGATGCTGCGTCCACTCGAGATGATACTAGTATCCTTAACGTTGTTCATAATACTGACACCCAGGATGGCACATTTATTGATGTTGTCCGTGATGCTGCAACTCTCGAGGACATATGGTAAATAACTCAAGAGCGCTAATGTGTGTTTAGGATTAAGAAGTGATGAGATATGGGATTCCAAGTAAGATCTATGAAAGTAGCTCTTTATCATTGATGAGCATATTGCAGGTAAACTAATTGATTGTCGTACTTATATATATTTATAATAAATTATCGGTGTTTTTTCTTATTCCGCTTTCTTACTGAGGTTGGCTCTATACGATCCATCTCTGCAGTTGTAATCCTACTACCGATCTTATCGCCAATATCGATCTGCGAAATAACCGTTTTCTTTTCCTTTTTCTTTCTTTCCACTTCTTTTGCTTCTTCAATTCTAAACTTATATCGAAGATAAACAACTACTTCAGCGATGAGAATTACTAATGCTCCAAATACACTCAACAGAGTACGAGTGGGAATTGAATATCCAGCAGAAGATCCAGACCAATACCATATAGCACCTGCTACTGACCCTACCGAAACAAGTATATTTACAATGGCAGACAACTGTTCTCGTAACTGTTTTGTCTCTTGGCCAAACGAGGGAATGCTGTCCCTGTTGGAAGATAATGACGACGTCATCTCACGGTTTATCATGCTCTGGTATTCTCGCTCTGCCTCTTCATTTCGTAATCTCTCCATCTGTTCGAGGAATTCTTTTGATTTAAGCGGTAGACTTGGCTTTGGAGGTATGCATACAGAGGTTCCTTTGACTAGTTCTGCCAGTCGATATTTTGATTCATCTGGATAAGCAGATATCAAGTATTTTGAGATTTCACATAGTTGAGAATGAGTGATACTCGACTTGAGCTTTCGGACCTCAGAGCCTTTCAAGCTTTCTTCTTTATGGTCCGCTAAAGAGCTTGACGAACAATCTCTCTCCAATTTCTCATATTCTTTCAAGGCCTCATCAATCCGAGTAGTAACTACTAGCAGAACCATTCTAATGTTTTTTAGTATATGATATGGCTTTAACTTCCTCCTCTCTCAAAAACAAAATGTTATGGAGTCTTTGGTGAAGCGGCTCAAAACCTGCAATTGATATTTATTGCATTCTACCACCAATTATCTAATTAAGTTCCTCATTTGGGCTATTATGTACGGCGTACATGTAGGTGACTTGGATATGTTTAAACCATTACGACCGGGTATTCTTCTAATTTCCTCGCGCAGAGTATAGTGACACTCATATCAGCTCGTATTAGCACAGATCCCATTGGATATCCGTCCTCAATGAGAACTCATTTGAGTAAACTTCTATGACTTTGTTTCCTAGAGAAAAAACCATACAGCGTAGTCAACTCGTAGAAGTGTTCTAGAAAACTCTATCGAAACGGGATGTAGGTTTTCGTATTAATGCTCTTGTTTTTTGTGACGTCCAGGGCGTATACATGGAACCAAATTACATCTTTCCAAAGGAGCGATATCAGCTTGGTTCTTTAGATTTCAATACTTTGCTTCCATTGTCTTCTTCGTGGATTCTTTAGCTTGGGAGAGGCTCAGTATAACTCATAATTTCATTATCGGCTGGCTCACGATCATATTCAGCAGATTAGCTAACTGTACGAACTTTTTCTGAGAGAGGTCTGTTCAAATTCCCAAAAGCAAGATAGTAAGGAAAATCTCATATAGAATTCCCAGAGGAATTTCACTGATGCCAAGCATGATCAATGAGATTGCAGGGAGTAGTATGTTATTGCAAGGTTGAGCCAATATCTGTTTTAAAATACCTATAACCATACCAGAATTAGTACTGTTGTCCATGGCAGTACAACTGTATCTAAGGTCAGCGATCAACGAGTAAATTCATCATCTTCCTCCTCGACGGCGGGCACGATAGCCGATAATCGACGGCCACCTATGAAGCGAGCACATCCGGGAGGTTATTGACTGTCTCTCATACACGTGAAATGTCTATGACAGGTAGCTGGGGCCCGGAGAGGTATAAGTTTCGAAGAGAAAAGACTCACGGGCGGTCATCGAAAGAATACTTGGCAGCGGCCTCGTCGGCGCTAGTAACAGTAAAAACAGAGGGACTCTTCCTCAGCATTCGCGACAGAATGGCCCTTAGCCTTTGGCGAAAGCTAACAATGTAAGTTGACCTTTGCTAGGGCATTTGCCGTTATACGGAACGCTAATATTGCGGCCATCAAACCCATTACATCTGTTGTATTGATTAATGACTGGCGTCACGTTTATCTTTCAAAAGTGTCCTATCTGCAAACAAGAGCAATGCTAGACTCTATGTATGGCCAGTGTAAGTATCGAGATCATTTCTATCGGCACCTACATGAAATGCGAGAAGATGTCCATCAGAACAAGCAACATCACGGCAGATACCAAATAGACACCACATATATCAGTGCCCATCTAATTCTGTCCATGATAATATGACCATACTTGCTGGTTCTCAAATTGCGGTAATAACTGTGACGCTGTTGAAAGAGCGGTTCACACGGTACCTATAAATCCACAAATGAGTTGCGTCAAATTACGTCTGACGACGGCCTTGGCAGAACTGAGCCTCCGAGGAGAGAACCAGCTAACTTTATTCCCATTTCAGGCGAAGACGGTTTGGTGATCATTTTTTACTAGATAACAGCCGCAAGACTAGATTGTTCTACATTGAATAGAAGCCTTTTCCATGCCGAACATCACTGCAGAGAGTGATCATGTAGCTCAGCATAGTAGCTTCCAACCCCGTGTTCCATGTTTGATTCTAGATTCACTAACAGTGACTGATCAAATTACATAATAATCTGCACATCAACCACAGATTTAGCGAGATGGCACAATATTCAAGATCTAAGAACAGATTCCATGCAGAGGCGACGTTTCGTTATACATAAACCGACTAGGAGGACTACATATTAGTGTAAGCGAAGAGTTAAAGCCGACGAGAAGAAAGGATATTTCATAATCAAACAATTTTTTTATTTAATGCTGCTTTATAAACTGCCTGCTAAAACAAGAAGCCACTCATGGTTATAAGAATACGACACACTTTATCATATAATTAATTCTATACAGGAACTACCTGACTGTTACCAACCTTCCCTTCATCGGTGCCGCCCTTCTGCTCGAGGTGACATTGAAGTAAGATTCATGTAAGATTCAATGCATGTCTATGTACTTTTACTGTGGGACCCAGATTAACTAATGTGGATATGTACAAGTTAGTTCAGATAATCACCTATTCTTTTCTCTCCCCCTGCTTAATCCTGCGGTTGAAGGCTGATTCACTGCAACCTCACAAAATCAGAAAATTAATGGATGGGCATTGTTGGAAAAAAGCATATACCAGCACAATAGGCAATTTTTCGCCATACTTAGTAATAACAGAAACAGAACGACAACATTCTGTAAATTCAGCATTAAATCTACACAACTCAGCCACTGTACCAATCTCTATAGATCGATTACTCAGAGGAGGTTGGATAATCATAGTAACTGCCACAGAACGCCGATGACATAAATATAATATATTACTTTGCCGCTATTTTTTCCCGTTCACATGCAGCTTTATAGTAGTATCTTTGCTGATCCGACAGGATGGTAGAGTCACGACGACACAGCTAAATGTCCCTTTCAACGATCTCTGGCTTAATTTTTTCGCAGCAAAAAGAATTGGACCACCCTTTCCACTGGAACGGTCTGGCCGATGGTGGCGGCGTAGGGAAGATTCTGTGCGCCAGATGTCGGTTATATGTCTGATTGGTTACTGCAAGTATAGTGCTGGTCGCCTCCATCTGAAAGTTTATCTGGAAGGGCCACCTCCGAAAAAAAGCTCAGGGTACTCCTAGGTTGTTATTTACTCTTAAAAGGAAAATATTACGAGCAATGGATGGACGATGATGGTGAGGAAAAGGCGATGGCTGTGGCTAGAGTAATAACTCAAGTACACACTAAAAACAACACTGGTGCAGCCAGTGTTTTGTTTTGACAAGTTATGTTGCTTTACGCTATACATACTTCAATTGGCCCATAACAGGTGTTCCTGTAGCTTCTACTTCTCCAGTTTCTTCGCTAAGCGAACAGAGTAGTCTAGCTAGCTAATGCCCAAAATGGCAGTAAAGAAAATATGGATATCTGCCTTTCAATAGAGAAAGTTAAGGCTCGAGTGTTACATATCCGAGCTCCAAGAGAATTAATAAATAATACAACCGAAATCCAAAAGGAAACAAAAGTTATAAAAAGAAAGGCTAGACGGGTTTAAAACCTGGGAAACGGTTGAGATATTACAGCCTTATTAGAACTTTAAGTTTGCTTTAAGGAACATATCCTAGATCATGAGAGAACTTTAGCCTTTCGAGCAGGTAACGGTGGGTCCAAGCAGATTAACATGTAAAGCGGTAGAGCCCGAATGAAGGGAGGCGTTTCTGAATTCAGATTTTTGTTCCTTTTCTCTTCATGTCAGTCAAATAATGAAGCAACTTTCAGTGTGGGACACTTGCAAACAGAAGAACATAAATATTGTTAATAGGCTGGCAAGGAAATAAAAAAAATTCACGTCTTTTCTGTAAGTTCCGTGAGCGTGAACGCAGGGTTGTATCAGATCATGATCCCATGCTTTCTCTTCTTCAAGTACCCTTTACTCTGTCTCCTGCTCAGCGGCGCATATATCATTATCTAGAATATCTTCCTTTTTATTCCTACCGGCTCTGCCTGCTTCAAGGACTGAGAATTCGCAAATACGTATCAATCTATTCGTTTATAAGGTATATATATCCAAGCGAAAACGTTGCTCCTTCTTCAATAGCCTCGCAAAAACATGCCGTCTAATCAGCACGAACCATCTACCTTCAAGCTTCGGTTACCTAAACCTGATAGGCATTCCCAGGAGTAGATGATCAGCACCCATCAACTGCTTCCATAACATTTAAGTTTATGCAAGAAAAATAAACTATACGCAGGATGGTCCCAACATCTCAAAATAAATAATGTTATTTCTTTTTCGCCTGAAGGAACCCTTTGGTAGCAGCTCCAGGTTTCGCATAAGATTCAGTTTTCCATCGAGAAATAACATGGACCGGTACGGAGGGTCGATATATATATAGAAGCGAGTCCTGACGAATTCTAAATTATTTTTTTCTTAAGAAAAAAAATTGTTAATAACTTTAATTAAGAAAAAGTAATACAAAATAGAAGCATAGGTTAACAGTTTTTATCGGAAATTACAGTGGGTATACGCCATGGATCTCAGTTCGATTTTGAATCATAAGGAGAAGCCAGAAGTTGGTAAATACCCACCTAAACGTTCTTCAGTCTTCATTAAGAAGGGGGATGGTGATACTGATACTGATGATTATGTCAATGACAGGCCTCCAAACAGCCCATGCAAGAAGAGATATCCCACTGAATTACTATCCTCATCCGTCTCATCCTGTTCTTTAAACGATGAAGATACTCCGAATCCATCCCCTACATCGAGTAGTGGCACAGATAGCTCAATGGAATCATGCTCGTCTGATGAAGGAGATCCCAAACCAGCAGTTTCTTCTCAACGTTATCATCAATTTATTAACTACAGTAGTTCTAAACCGACTGGATATTATTCTACTCCCAGTTCGCCCAGTTCTAATGAAGATGCTAAACCAGGTTCATCGGTGAGCAATGGAATCAGACACAAAATTGCCCCAGTTCATCCTCAATGGAACACATCTTCTAATGTGAGAATCAATTATAGTGGTAGCTATCCTCTACCACCTCCCCCACCACCACCGCCTCCTCCTATGACTATGACTTCACACTTTTCTACCCATCCTGTTAACGAATATACAACTGTAACTCTTCCTTCTCTTACAGCATCAGGTAATAAACCTTCGTCTTATAGTTCGTATCCCGTAGTAGGCCCTCCAGGTGGCCAAATGACAGCCAAGCCCCCACCTCCACCACCACAGTTCCCGCTTCATTACCACCAGTTCAGTGTCCAACTGCCATTCATCTCTGTTAAAAAACCGAACAACAGCTTCGCTACATCGGTGCCAACGATTTCAAACGGACTTGGTGCTAGTCCCAGACAGAAACAGTTTTCTTGTTCAACTTGTGTTAAGAGATTTGCTAGAAAGAGCGACCTTGTTAGACATGGTAAGATTACTGAGACCCTGTATTTATTATATATACTAACAGATTACAGAGCGAATTCATTCTGGTGTTCGACCAAATCTTTGTACAATTTGTGGTAAGCGATTTATTCAGCGATCAGCTTTGACCGTTCATACTCGAGTCCATACTGGCGAGAAGCCTCACAAGTGTGATGTTTGCAACAAAGCCTTTAGTGATTCCAGTTCATTAGCTAGACATAGAAGAGTTCACACTGGAAAGCGCCCTTATGCTTGCAATTTTCCTGGATGTATAAAAACTTTTACTCGTCGAACTACTTTGACCCGTCATTTTGGATCCCATGGCAGTTTCAACTTTTCTAAGAAAGGAGACCGTCCAGGTTTGGTTTTGAACTCTGGAAGCATTAATGGTGACGCGAGCAGTATCAGCTCGTCTCCAGTCTCGCCTCCTCCTCTTCCTCCCACCGATAGTTTATCATCCTTGTCATCGTCGGATCCTAGAACTATCCCGCCTCTTCAAAGCCGTAGTAGTACTGAGATTTCATCTGTTAATGCGAGTTCTCAATCCTACTTGTATCAACACTATGTGCCGCCAAATTCAAGTAATATTAACACTAATGCTAGTCTTAAGCAACACAACAACAGCAGCGACACCTTCAATGGACATTACATTGATCCGGCAGCTGGAAACAATTATGAATGTAGAGCACTTCGCTCAGACCTTGAAAGGTCGTATCAAGCCAAGAACAGACTCCCTGCCCCATTAGGCGCGGTATAAACGGGTTCTTAGTTTATTCTTTGCATGAAGTTATGGCTGATAAACTTTTATTCCACTTTTTTATTGGTTCTCTTTTATTGTATGACTTTTTTCACCGCACATCAACGAGATAACTCGTTTACAATTATTTATTATTTAATGAAGCAGAAAGTCAGGGTTACACATTGTTTGTATTCGTAGAATTATTACTATTATTTTTATTATTACAGGTCCGACCGAGGTGAATAAGCCCGGTGAGTAGCCAAGCTCCTTCTTGACAAATTATGCCCCTATGCCGTCTGAATCATCGTGTACTTTATGTTTGTCTGTATAGAAATTGTCTGCCATAAGACGATCTTGTCTTATATGCAGCACGGGTAGACGATAGGGGTGCAGGTCAATTTAACCTCGCATAGGATGCGCATGCTATTTTCTTTTTCAGCAGTATTGTGTATACAGAATCAATACACGATGTTTCTGGACGGGAATAAAATGCGGAATTATACGTGTGATAAGGGGGTTGCTCTAGAAGGGGTACGCAAAACAATGAATAGAATTATGGGTGAGTCCAGCTGACAGCCACATTACATAGTAGTGAATAAAAAGGGATAAAAAGGGATAAAAAGGGATAAAAAGGGGTGAAAAGGGATTGACAGGTTGAGAAGAAAAATCAAGTGATGTATTATGCGGAAGTACTGGTTATGACTGAAATATGGTCAGCTTCTAATTTGGCTATATCTGATGTTCGATAGATCTCTTATATTGTAGTTAACCTAATAAGATCTGTTGAGATTAAATCGCAATATCTTCAATCCTGTTCAGATACTCTTATATAGGGGTTTCTATAATCGCTGATTACTTAATATCAGCGATCTGTGTATGAAATATTACAGAGAGCGGAGTTTGTCAACTCTTAGATTACGATAATTGTCTAAGTTATTCGTCCGTGAATATAAATGATAGCGGTTGTTATAATTCACAGATGCAATACTTTTATTGTTAGAGAATTGAGAATAATGGTAGTAGGAGTTTTTAGATGTTAATAATAAACGTAGTAGTAAAACCAGTAAAGAACTGAACAAGAAGCAGCGAGGGTTTTACATTATATATCCTGATGCTCAACCCTAACCTTAAACAGGTGATTCTCTTTTTCTTACAAGATCCACTCTCGTCCAAGCAATAATAGGCAAAGATAAAAGTGATTAACTATTAATTTCATATAAAGGAACAAAAGAAAACTATCTACAAATGTATATTTTCCAAAGACGACTCATCCGAAGCCTGTTCACTTTGTAGATGGAATTGTTGTACTAGATGCCGCCCCGCGGCACATGCCCTGTGCTTCGTGAAATTCAGAAGCTGATCTGAACATAGAGCTGCTGCTACAAGATGTCTGATCAGGAGTTAAGTGACGATGAAATCCCTGAATTGGTTGATGTAGCTGGTAGTCATGATCATCCAGAAAGTATGCCTGCCAAGAGAGTCCCTATTACTATCGTTACAGGCTATCTCGGAAGTGGTAAATCGACTCTATTAAACTATGTAGCGACGCAAAAGGAAAAGAAAATCGCCATGATTATGAACGAGTTTGGCACATCGGCAGATATAGAAAGATCATTAACGGTGCGGGATGGTCAATCTATATACGAAGAATGGCTGGAACTAGATAATGGGTGTTTATGTTGTACTGTAAAAGACAGTGGAGTGGAAGCCATAGAGAAACTAATGGAAAAGAGTGGCAAGTTTGATTATATTTTGTTAGAAACAACCGGTGTAGCGGACCCCGGACCTATTGCCAATATGTTTTGGTTAGATGATGCATTATTGTCGAGTATTTATTTAGATGGCATTGTGACGGTATTAGATGGAGAGAACATAATCAAAAGCCTAGACGACGTTACGATACATGAGGAACATGAAGCAGGCAGTGTTGAAAATACAATAAATGAAAGTGCTGTCGCCCTGTCCACTGCTAATATTCAAATAGCACATGGAGATGTCCTTGTTTTGAACAAATGTGATCGGTTTTCCGACCGGCCACAGGAGCTTGAACAGATTAAACAGAGAATCCGGCATATCAATTCCATTGCTCCTATTATAGAAAGTACGTATGGTGAGCTTGATTTAAACAAAATTCTTGATCTGAAAGCTTATGATGGTAGATTCGACAATGGAACATTCAAGTCCTCTAGCGAGGAACTTACCACTGGATGGCATGACCATAGAATAGCCACCATCGCGGTTGGATTTGCCACAACAACGCTAGGGCAGGAACAAAAGATCGAGTCCTGGCTGCAGCATGTTTTATGGGAGTACGATATCGATGGTACGCCTGTTGAAGTGCATCGAACCAAAGGTCGCCTAACACGCGTAGCAAGCGACAAGATCCTCTCTACACCACCTATCCGCATCATACAAGGAGTTCGAGACACATACGATGTCATAGATGTACCAGACTCCCCATTACCATCGGTCGAATCCGAGAAGTTCCCTGGTAAACTGGTTCTTATTGGCAAGAACCTGACCTATGATCTTGTCTCTAACAGCTTTTCTAAATCCGTGGGTATTTCTGTAGACCGCTTATAAACTTATAATTTCCACTGATAGCTGTCCCTGCTCTGCCTCCAGCGGCTGGGCTCCGCCCAGACCCGTTGTTTCGCTTCGCGAAGCGATTATGGCAATAGTAAGGCGTCTGTCGTTGCGTGTGCACAAGCAACGGGCATGGGTGGAGCCCAGCCGCCAGAGGCAAAACAAGGCATGCAAAAGAAGCATGGGGCATTACACATTCATTACAGAGACAAAAAAAAGAAGACAGGCCACTACTCGTCTGTCATTGAAACATCAGCACCTGCATCGTCGTTGGCAGCATCAGCAGTTGTACTAAGGACGGGCCCACTGTCGTCGACTAACTCAGTCAAAAGTTCATCATCTTCGTCGTCAAACTCCCATTCTTTCGATGTCAAACAATACTTCTCGGGAGGTAACCGTAAACCGTACTGCTGAGTGACCTGTGGTAGCGGACGCTTATTTCGTTCCTGTGCGAGATCCAGCAATAATTCCTTCGGAGGTGCTGGCTTGAACTGGTAGTTTACTCTAGCACCAACAGCCAATCGAACATCGTCAATTGTCAAAGGTACATTTGATGGCCCTACACCAGCAGGCTGATGCGTAGTCGTTGAATGTGCGTGGTCACTATAATATAATGCATCTTGTAACACTCCATGTGTATATCGAAAAGCAAAATCCATCAGCTGTAATGGCACTCTATCTTGATATGATGTAACTCCCATGGAAGCTAGGATAAGATGAAGTAATCTAACATCACGAGGTGTGATACTTGGCAAATCCGCATCGCCAGATCCAGAGGCTGCTCCAGACCCACCAGTAACATTGGAATCTACTGACATTCTGGTTTTGCAGACGTGAATACTCAGCTGGATACATACGATATGCTACTACACATGAAATACATCTCGCGAAGCTCAATTTCAACGTTAAGCCACACCGCATACGGCGTTACGCCGCTCGCGTATATAGCCCATTACAGATTTACGGCCCTGGCTTGGCCATTAATAGTAGGGATATCACCAGCGAGATTACTATAGGTTACCTCAGCTGTAGCAAGAGACTTGTGGTGGACGCTGGGTCACTGCTCAAGTTGCTGTATAATTACTACACTACAGTATTATTGTGAAAACGTCCGAAAAACCCATTCCCAGCCCTGATCTGCCTCCGGCGGCTGGGCAGCGCCCAGACCCATAGCTCCGCTTCGCAGAGAGACGCTACTGCCCTTGCCAATGAGCTCCAAGCCCTCCGCGAAGCGAAGCTAAGGACCTGGGTGGAGCCCAGCCGCCGAAGGCTGAGTCACATGCGGCTTAGACGGCGGACAGCGTCTATATATATTGCATCTCTCATTGCTAACTTACAGTTGTGGTAAGTAATTTGACCACATCGACCTACTACTACAATGAAGCTTATTTGGACTTTATTTGCCGTCATTTTTGGATTTGTGCTCTACGCATCGAACGTTTTCGCGTCTGCTGGCGCCGAGGATAACGGGTCGCCCGTCATCACTCACAAAGTCTTTTTTGATATCAAGCAGGGCGATGAGGAGTTGGGTAGAATTGTGTTTGGCTTGTATGGTGAAGTCGTTCCCAAGACAGTAGAGAATTTCCGGGCTCTCGCCAGCGGTGAGAAGGGATACGGGTATAAGGGCTCGGCGTTCCACCGTGTTATTAAACAGTTTATGATTCAAGGTGGAGACTTCACTAATGGGGATGGCACTGGTGGTAAATCCATTTATGGCGCCAAGTTTGAAGATGAAAATTTCCAGTTGAAGCACACCAAGCCTGGTCTCTTATCTATGGCCAACGCTGGGCGCAATACTAATGGTTCTCAGTTCTTCATTACCACTGTCGTCACGTCTTGGCTCGATGGAAAACATGTCGTATTCGGCGAAGTCTTAGAAGGCTTGGATGTTGTCAAGAAGATTGAGAACACAAAGACCTCATGGGGCGACAGTCCTGCCGTCAAAGTCGTTATTGCCGACAGTGGCGAGATTGCCTCTATTCCTACTGGCGAGCAGGCTGAAAACGTCCATGAGGACCTATAGGAATGCACGTTCCTTTACAACCCGTGGAACGATGCTTTCGTTGTTAATTGTTAGTTTGTTTATATTCTAATAAATAATGCTTGGGTTGTACTGAGATTTGTTCTGCCTCCGGCAACTGGGCTCCACCCAAGCCAATGTTATAGATATCGCGCGTTTTTGATGCAGGGTTTGGAAGGTCGCCGCATACAATCTCCCCCTGGTATTTCCTAAACAAACTGGAACTGGCTCACACAGCGGTAAAAGTCTTGAGTTATTTGTGACAATGAAAAGTATTAGATAGGGCGAACTAAGAATACACAACCCGCCCCTGAGCAGTAATAGTTGGTATTTGTACCTGCCACAGTAAATCCTAACTGGTCGTAAAACGCTTGGGCTGAAGCATCGGATGACTTTGTTTCTAAAGAAAGACAAGTCAAGATTGCAGATGAACTTTCAGCTAGTTTGATCATATGATTTTGGAACTCCTTTACCAGTTTTGTGCCCAGTCCAAGACGCCGGCATTTGGGATCAACTGATAACGTATATATATGACCTCGAGCAGAAGTATCAGTAGGACATGCCTCATCTATTTCCAACCTCCCACTGATAGCAGCAGTAATATCTCGGGAGTTCTCTGGTGATGATAAAAACAAACAAACATGATTCTTGCTAAGAATGAATTGAAGGAAGAAGCCTGTACTGTAGACAGCGTTCAGAAGCGTACATGTGAAAGTGCGAATTGCTTCAACGTCTTTTGACTTTAGCCGCTGTAAAGGACAACTAGAATAATCTATTGATGGGTTTTCTGGACCGCTAGATACGCGATGTGAAAGAGGGCTCAATTGGAAGTCAGGTGGTCCTTGTAAGAGCATGTTGACTACTCTTGAGGTGTCTACTGCAGCTTATCTTCTTGCCGATATATCCACTGCCATCTTACCTTATATATATACCCAATGTTAAATAAACTTTTTCGTATCATTATCAAAGAATGGGGAAAGGCCCTTGTCTATGGTGAGAACTCATCTCGGAAACAGACGGTCAGGACCGGACCGGCTATCGGGTAAGTTTAAGACATACGATACTACATCACAGGAGAGGTTGGGAGGAATGCTGAAAGTTTACACGAACAGGCGCGTCTTTGCAATCAGAGAAGCGTGGAGTTAGCGGAGAAAATATAATATATCGGCTGATAATTTGCTTCTATTTTTACTGATGCGATGCGGAGGACATGCCTCCGGAGGCAGCGCAATCGATCTGTTAATCTCAGGGAGAACATAATTGTATGGATTATGAATGAAATTTTAAACATAGCAAGTTGTCGAAATTTATAAATACGATATCATCGATATCCCGAACTAGTATGTTACTAAGAGAAATATTTTTGTAGACAATGCCAGCTTCGCAAATGAGCTGAAATTTGTGGCGGACTGACGATCTTAAATCATCAAGAAAGTGGAAGTAACCAATTTCTTCTTCTATAGAAGCATTTCCATCACGTACAATTGCACAACGTTCCTCCACAAAGTCTCCCAAGGTTCTATAGTTACTCGTATCTTCAATGATAATAGCGCGCTTCTCCTCATCATTCACTATTGCTCCGTAACAATATGGCACTATTTTTCCTTGCAGTGACTTCAATTTTTCATAGGCAGACAGTTCAGTCAAATGTGGATCAATCTTCCTATCATAAAATTCTTCATCTTCCAAGGTTATTTTTTCAAACACAGTAGTACCATTCCAACTAACATGACGAAGTACCAATTCTGAGTCTAGATGGATTTCCGATATGCATTCAGGTCGGTCATCAACCGAACTGTACATTTTTTTAACAAGAGGTCTCGAACTTGCTCTCTTAATTTTCATGCGTTGCCATTGTGGGCACCTGATGAAAGGCCGTTTTAACACCACATTCCGCAGATTTTCTTCTCTTGGTAGCGTTAAATAAAAGGACCGTTCGCGCCTAACTTTCTGGATAATCTTCTCAACTTGCTGTGGCCGTGTATCCACACTCTTAAGTAGGAATATAGCTGTCGCAAGTCTTACTGTAGGCTCAGTAGAGTCATGTTTTAAGCGGTAGATGTTATAATGAAGCTCACGGTGGTTATAATCCACAAATTCAACAAAAAAAGTGTCCAAATAACTTGAAATGATAAACTTGTTGACTTTGTAAGTTAAGAAGTTGTACCTAAGCTCGTCCATGACCAAATTCCAGTAGGGACAATCGAAAGTAGCAAGCAAATCAGTCGAAGAATGGTAAAAGATAAAGAACACTAGCGGTGTATCAGTAGCCTCATTGTTTATATTTCTCAAGTTAACACCATCAAGAGGAATAGCTTCGGGATTCGGCATTTTAGGCCTGCGATTAGGTCCCGCACAATGGAAATACTTATGAGGAGTACCGACAACTACTCTCAATCGTTTGTCAGACCCTTCGTGTCCATGATTGGATTGAGAATGCATTTACAAATCGTCATAACTATACGGGAAAGATTTTATCAGTATCTATCTCGTTCACCGAGAATAGATGTAGTGGTAGGCTGCAACGAAACTCCCGAGGCACATCAGGGAAACACGCACCATAACGATCGACATCTCCAGAGACCATAGAAAAAAAACTATCGTCTGTAGAACTAAATCTTGTTTGAAAATCAATGATATATCTATCAGAAAATTGAGCATCATTTAGATGTTGCAATGGTACAGATAGCCACCTACTGCTGATGTCATGAACACGAACTTACGATAGTATCCCGCGACAACATTTTGTAATGGTAATGCCAGATATATACGCAGCCCGAGAGGTCCATTGTTTCCCTCACCAGTCTTTGCCTTCTCTTCTGTCAAGTTATGCCCAGCCACTCTAACGTTCTCCACTGGTGGCCCCATCATATGAGAAGTTTGAATCTTGCGCAACTGCAGATCTGGACCGATAAATTCAGGGATGTATACATACTTAGCATAAAATTTTTCAACTTTGTAGTTATAACGAAGCTTTACTTTCGTCCACTCTGTCACGTATCTCTCCCTCTGTGGGTCATTCGTTCTTGTCTTCCTTCGATCAAGCTCGTCTGTCTTTTCCTTCTTTCCGACGAATTTATACTCTAGATAGTGGATATCGCTCTGAAGCTCTTCTTCATCTATCATTGTGTTACGTTGTCGAAGGTACTATATACAAAATAATATATTGGATAGTGAATCCTCATAAGCCTCGCACGGCAGCCCCACATCGTGAAGTTTCATTATCCCATTTTTCCTTTTTCTAATTTAACAATTAAATTATAAAGTCTTGAGTCGAAGTATTCCGAGATGTGATTCAGCCGTGTGACTTCACCAATTCTTAGCACTCGCCGACTTGCCGTGATTGCGTTGGCTGATCAGGAGCATCGACAACCCAAATCGGTGCCATTGTTCATACCCATTGCTCTGCTTCGTGGAAGGCTTGGGGTGTGGCGCGTCGATTTTCATGGCGTCATTGGTGAACATCGTGTCGCATTTTTCTTAGGGTGCTGAGGATTTCCACCCCTGTGCTAGTAGCTTCCAATCACTCTCAGGTCCACTATGGACTCCCTGCTTCTATCGCCGCTGTCTTAATTTAAATATGAAGACTCTGTGTTTAAAGTCTGAAGTTGAAATGATTTAGAGGAAAGAGGTTAAGTAAAAAAGAACCGAGGAAAGGGAGAGAGAAGTGGCGAAGAGAGGCACAAATGGAAAACGTGAGGAAAAAAGGGGGTGACTGAGAGACAGAAACAGATATAAACAATAATTGGACCCTGGCGATGATAGGCAAAGACCTTAGGACCTTGCGGCAGACTATTTATTTTATTAGTTTATCAGTATCTCTTCTCTTTCATTTGCAGACTGAAATACAGAACTTTATACTATAACTCTATGCGATAAAGTTTCATATGTATAACCGCTTTCTATTACTATTATTACAAGTTCCTCGGACAATCTAATTGATTGTTAGTGCTTCCGAATTATTCGAAAAGTCAAAGAATACGAAAGAATTTTAACATTACAACTATCTTTCTTGGCTGATTCTGCCGGAAAATCAATTCCACCTCCTATTTTACTTCAGCGAAGAGTCGATAGCGGTACGAGTTTGCAGCGTAGAGCACGTGAAACGCCAGAACTGTGCTTCCGGGAACAAAAATCATTTCTCGTGCGATGTGCAAAATAGAGCGATGTCGCCTAGACCCTTTTTCGAAAACTCAGGGGTACAGACAGTGGAAAGTCTCTCGGCTGAAAGAGTTTGTGGTCTGAATAGATGAGTCGCCTGAGCTGGCTCCAGTAGCACGAAGTCATCTTGTGGGACACAAATTGCTGTTAGATGGTCGCTTGTGCCAAGTGCAACAGATCTCAGTCTCACGTTAAGAACAGAGCGAGGGTTTTCATCCAAGTGAGTCACTACATTGCAATTGTCAACAATGTTCCGTGTCTATCAGCTGTTACGATGAGTGATATGCTTATGTACGCTATAAAAAGAGTCGCCCAGTTCAATTGTTCAATTTGTTACGCTCCCCCTCTTTTGCTTCTCAGTGTTGGCTCTCTTGTTTACTCATCAGTCCCTGCATCTACAAGTGGGCAAGGGTAATATTCCCAAACAGGTTATTTTAGGGGTCTCCAAGTAAGTTCTGTCCAGACGGGGCCTTTTGAGCTTCAATATCCGATTGGAGAATACGTTTTATCGTACAAAAATGAACAAATATCTACTCTACGCAGCGAGTCTTTTGCGAATTATACATCTGGGTGAATTGATCCAAAAGCAAAGGATAAATATCCGGGATGTGAGCTATGCGGTAGAGTGGTTACCTCTCCAGCTACCAACAATTAAAATAGCTTCATATTAATACATCTCGTAGACAGCCATATCAAAACTAACTTTCATAGCTCGTGCATATATATCTCACTTTTCCCCAAATGCAGCAGATCTCTATCACTTATTCTTTAGTTCCTCTCTAGCTCTTAAGCAGATCCTCCTTGTATAGTCATCAGGCACAGTCTAGATTATAACCATGCCGTTTCATTGACCAACTGCTCTCTGCGCTGGGCGGGGCCCACCTCACAGTGCGGGATCAACTTCCGGCCGCCGGGCTCTGGCCAGATCATTGTATTGCGAGCAACGACAAATGTATCCGTTTAATCAACCGATTATCGACGGACAAGTGTATGGGCAGTTTGTGGACGGAGGAGTATGCACTTCTCCACGCGCACTTCAGCCGTGCGCTCAATGAACCGGCCGGCATGTTCACCTTTGCCCGTCTCATCCTCAAAGTACACCCTACCAAACCAGTTCTCTTCACAATCCCATTCCCGCAATGTCCGAGATAAAGACCCTGCGCCTCGATTGGCTCGACTATTTACTCCTTCATATGGTATGCGCGTACGTCCTTGTAGCCCCGTACACCAAAGTAGAAGAATCTTTCAATATCCAGGCCATCCATGATATGATCTTTTACGGATCGGACATCTCCAAATATGATCATCTCGAATTCCCAGGAGTCGTACCTCGAACATTTGTTGGTGCTATGACTGTAGCTATTATCGCCAAACCAATTGAATATTTATTTCCATTTTGGCGAAAACTCGAGCTTCAGGCTGTTTCGCGCCTCATTCTCGGCGTAATCAATATGTTTTCATTGATCAATCTTCGTCACTCTATAAAGGGTCTATTTGGAAATGGTGTTTCAAGGTGGTTTATGCTATTTTTGGTGTCTCAGTTTCATATCGTATATTATAGCTCTAGGACGTTGCCAAACATGTTTGCGCTGCCTTTGGTTGTATACGCATTTACAGTAGTTCTCCAGAACCGATATGAACTTGGGTTATCGATATTAGCATTTACAAGCATTGTTTTTAGAGTGGAGTTGGTTTTGTTGACTGGCGCGTTGAGCGTTATATTGTTAACAAGTCATAAGCTGTCATTGAAGACTATTCTTCATAGTGGATTTATCGGCGTCGGCTTTGGAACTGTTCTTTCTTTAGCAGTTGATTCTTTTTTCTGGCAGCAATTTCCCAAGATTCCCGAAATTGATGGATTCATATTTAATGCCGTTGATGGAAAATCTTCTCTTTGGGGAGAAGAGCCCTTCTGGTCCTATTTCACGACCCACATCCCAAATTTAACCAACAACCCACTTATTTTAATTGTTGTCCCCGTTGGACTATTGATTTGTGACCAAAAAGAAGCGGAAACAGTGGCAATAACTAAAAAAGCGAAATATAACCCCAAAGGCAAGCAACCTAAGTCGATTTTGAAGAAGACCGCCTCTACTCCTGCTTCCATTACCAATGGTACTAGTAGTACGAACTCACCTATCATAGCGCTCCGCATCTTATCAGCAACTTGTTTACTCTACGTCTTAATATACTCTATACAGCCTCATAAGGAATGGCGGTTTATTATCTACATAATGCCCATTATCACATTATTAGCGGCCAATGGAGTTTCAATTTTATTTGCGCGACGTTCACGAAATTTTTTATTCACTTTAATCCCAGCCATTGTGTTCCTATCAACGTTTGCTGCAATGGCAGTGTCTATTCTGAAATTACTTAGTTCAAGTGTAAACTATCCTGGCGGAGTTGCCCTATCTGAATTCCACGAAATCCTCCAACATAAAGAGCAAGACACTACCACCGTAAATCCAATTATTGTTCACCTTGACATTCCAGTTTGTATGACTGGAGCATCTAGATTCGGACAGTTATGGGATTCGACCAACTTTACCAGCTATATCAATGGAACTAAATCTAATGAAACCCACCCTCTTGTCATTTACGACAAATCAGAGGAAATCACTGTCCTGAACGATCTTTGGTCAACATTTGATTATTTCATTGGTAGTACGAACGTCAATACGACTACTATTCCTACCCAGTCTGGATATCAATGGAAAACGCTCGCATCTGTGCCTGGATTAGATGGCTTTAATTCCAGATACGTTGTCGATCTGATTGAACGGGCCAAATCTGATCCAAAAGACGCAGTTTACGCTCTCAAACGTACTGTTGTCGCTGCATATCAATCCAACGGCCCTTGGGGGCTGGCGACGCTCATCTCCAACATCTGGAATCAAGTGATTCTTACCAGTGATTCCGTGTTTATCTATAGAAAGGTTCCTTTATCAACACCGTCACCGCCACCATCAGCATCAGCAGCGCCATCCCAGAACAAGGAATCATTTTTAAAGAGAGCTGGGATAAATGCAGATTGGATCCCTGATGTACCACTATTCAATTAGGATTGTGCATATTCCCACCAAAACTTTGCGGCCTCCGGTGGGCTGGGCTCCGCCCAGACCTGGTTGCTCCACTTCGCGGAATCTCCATTACCATAACCGCCTCCCCCACATATTACCCCTGAGATTCACAGTAGACACCCCCACGCGCGGGACAGTAGAGGATTTGTGCTGATTGCAATCTGACAACATCATTAACACGCTTTTGAACGTTCGTATACCATATTTCGATTGAGATTTTCTGTTTGACAGTGCCAAATTGCCAAATTCCATGTTCATAGAAACATGGCTCATTGTAATATAGCAGAAATAAAGTTAAATTGCTAGATTTTAGTGAACTATGACGACTATTACAGTCAACGGCCATTGACCACGACCACGGCCACGAGACTCGACTAGGATTATGATTTAATCTTATCTTTTTATCTAGCGGTTTTTGTTTCCGGTTGAGGCATGTAGGACGTGATAGTACAATACCGGGGAAAGTGCGGCTGGTCTCTTATTTTGGTGGCAGCTAAGCCAGGCAGGCTGCGGACTGCGCGTGAAACGTTAACGTGTTATAAGCAGAGGAAGATCTGAATACACACAATCTACCATTCACGACCTGATATTACAATTCGGAACGACTACACGATCGTAGACAGAACTGTAAGCACACAATCGGCTAGATGGTATCACAAGCAGAGGCTATTCCTGAGTAAGTATTCTCGAGGTTCGCTCGGGCTACGAGCCTGGGCCGGGGCGGAACCAGGGGCCAGCCGCCAGAGAATCTAACGGCCACATTATAGGTCATTGGAAAATGAGGTTGGAGAATCGATTTCGGCGCGTAACGCTGTATTGAATACATTTAAAGAACTAGGACCACCGGATTTAGTCCACTTGACAAAATCGGTGCCAAAGACCAATAAGGAGAACGGGACCTATCACTATGTTACGGGCGTTGATACTAGTAGCTCGGCGTCAATTGCTGCGTACTTGAATACATTGACCTTTTCCTTAGGTGAGAATCAGCTGTGGTTTGGTAAACATTCGTTGTGGAAAGTGCATTCGGGAATCTACTGTTCTTATAACGCATTTTCGAGAATCGATGTACGGGTGCTGGTGCAAATTCCTGGGTCAGTCGAGAGCTATGTTATTGACGAGTACGGCGATAAAAGGTCAGCTAGTGATGAGGACATTTGGCAGGAGGTGTATTTGAGTGCCATGTTAAGAGGGTTACTCTTTGCTGATAGTGACGCATTTTTCGTCAACGGCTGTAGACGATTGAACCCCTTGAACAATAAAGAAAGCGCGACTAAGTTTTTCGAAGCTTGTGAAAAGCTTTTTCTAGATGGACCCCGACTGGGTGCAGTTTCAGAGATCCAAGTCCCTAATATCACAAATAATTATTTGGTAGATGGATTTTTGAAATTTATCCAGGTAACTGGAATGTATGAAGAGGGACTGAAAGTTTTAGAAGCAGTAGCTCAGAAGGAGTCGGAAGTGGTGACTTTGATTAGCAAAGTGCTGTTGTTACAGAACGAAGAAATCAAGGCCGTAGAACAAATGAACAAAGGCATTCTAGCCAATCCTAGAGATGCGTTTTTACTTGAGTTGCAGTCGAAGTTCTGTCAAGACAAGAACAGACTAGATCTTGCTCTTGACTGTGCTGTAAGAGCTGTCAACTCAGCCCCTTCGGAGTTTGTCACTTGGGCTAGGCTGGTGGAGGTTTATATCCAAAAGGGAGACTACGAACAAGCGTTGTTAACATTGAATTCATGCCCCATGTTTACATATCATGAAATGGATTCTCATAGAATGCCCGCGCCGGCTAAAGCCCATTTCCCCTTACCTACTACGGGAATTATTGACGAGATTTGGTCTGTCGATATCAATGCGGACAATGAAGTCAGTGATCCTTCACTGCTTCGACTGACAGCCCCAACGTTGAGAGCGACCTTTGCCAAGGCTTATGATCTCTTGACACAAATAGTTGCCCGTATTGGATGGGATAAGTTATTGAAATATCGATCTAATGTGTTTGTTATGGAACTAGAATATCGCAAGGAGAAAGGTGACAGACGAAGTGAACCGGAAGAAGATAGTAGTGCGAAGGAGGATCAAAGAGAGGAAGCGGCAGCCGCAGAAATGGTACAAGAAGGAGAAGGAGAGCAAGAGATTGAAAAGTATGGAAAAGAAAAAGACGAGGCTGTGGAGGGAGACAAGGATAGCACTGCAGGAGATGATGGCGCTGCACCCGCAGAAATTCGGCCGAATGGGACTAACCGAGAACCTAATGGTAATGTTAGTGACAGTTCGACCAATGGTGGATTAGAAAAACCGCCAATTGCTACCACAGCGGTCAGGAAAGAATCAGGCGAGGCGGATGGTAACAGTACAACTTCGGCTGCACCGATTGAGCTGCGCAATAAAAGGCTCTGTGAGAGATGGTTAGACCACCTCTTCATGGTTCTTTACGATGATCTGCGCACATACACGGTTTGGCGTACCGAGCTTGTTCATTACGAGTCACAGCAGCTGCCATATGTAAAGTCAGCGTTGGAATGGGAGATTTACGGCATGGTCGCACATCGATTAAAACACCAGGACGAGGCGATTGACGCATTTCAGAGATCGTTGGAAGTAAAGTTTTCTGATCGAGTTCTTTGGAAGTTGCTGGACTGCTATGCACCTGACTCAAAGGCAGTTCCAATCAATGTTGGAGCTGCACTCGATGCCGTAGTCAACCTGACAGCGTGGAACCACCGCTGGTATACCGAGTTCTCGCCCAAGCTGCTAATCGCGCTCGAAAAAATCATCACTGTCGAAGGGCTTGTCAAGGTACGCAGTAAAATCGATGCCAAATACAGTCCTCAGGGCATTGTTGAGCTCCTTGACTCGACTCTGAACATTGTCAATCGATTCGACTTACCAGGGACTGAATATTAGATAATGAAAAGAAAAAAAACACCATATAAATATTGTACGCTATTTAGTGCTCTGCCGCTGGCAGCTGGGCTCGGCCTAGATTTGTAGGTCGCTCTGCTTGTTTTGCTATGTGCGTTACAGGTCTGGGCAGAGCCCAGCTACTGGAGGCAGAGAAGGGTATGTACACAGATATAGAGACAGCTCAATTGTCATTATAGAAAATCTAGGCAAGAGCAACCGCTTCAATTTCAATATCGACATTGAGAGGAAGGGTCTTGACAGCTACGCACGAACGAGCAGGTTTGTGATTGGCAAAGTACTCGCTGTAAACCTCGTTGACACGAGAAAACTTGGACATGTCAGTAATGAAGATGTTGATTTTAACAAGCTTGTTCCATTCAGAGCCAGCACCCTCGACGACCGCTTTGAGATTGTCGAGAACCTGTCTGGTCTGGACTTGGATATCCTCAGCTCCTTCAACAAGTTTACCCTCTGGGGTGAGTGGGACCTGTCCAGAGATATAAACAAAGCCACCGGCCTTGACGGCTTGGCTGTAGGCGGCAACAGGAGCAGGGGCCTTGTCGGTGAAAACCTGTAGACATGTTTCAGTTAGGAGACAAAAATCAAATCAATTTCCAATTGTTGATACTCACAGTAGAAAGAGACATTGCTGGTCTATGTGCTGAAAATAATCGACGGCTTCGATAGTTTAACAATAAAACGGATTGGGTAGGCTTATTATATTTATATATTGATTTCTGTATGATTCGATGGACCGATTTCATTGCATGGTGGTGCAATCGCTTGGGACCCGAGTCGTTTATGTACTTCGCCATGTTCATGCGGGTAACGGCGCCAAGGCCGATCTCCAATATTATATAATAATCAAATTAATTATATATATATTTTTGTTCAAAAGATATTAATAAATATTGTAATAAAAAGAATCATTAGACTGGGTTTAGTGTGTGACGATGAGCCAGGTAGAGGAGCACCCGTGGCGAGTTGTGTTCCCGCTGGTACTGCCGGTGATCGAGTAGCAGACGACGTGGTTGGACTGGGTCTTCCTCCTGGCCTGAAGAGACTGAGTGATGCAGTACTACTAGATAACGGAGGTGGAGATAGAGATGGGAATGGAATTGCAGGTGCTGGGACCCCAGGAACTGCTCCCACCGTAGGCTGAGGTCCTGCTGATATTGTAGCACTTCCAGGAGCAATAGCAGGAGGAACTACACCACTGATCGCTGCTCCAGGAGTTGAGGTTACGGTCGGAGGAAGAAGAGGGAAGGGAGGATATGCCGGAGCAGGAGAAAGAGCCGGAGCCGGAGCCGGAACAGGGGCTGGGGCAGGAACAGATGGCGACGAAGTTGCTACTGCCGGTCCGACAGTTGGAGAAGGCGTTGCTGCCACTGGCCCAGCAGTCGGTAAGAGATTGGTTGTTGCGATCAATGAAGAAGAGTTTGTCGCAACAGAGGCAATAGGAGTGGCAGCAGCAGTCGCATTAAGAGGAAATGGAACTGGTGCAGCAGTCGCATACACTGGAGACGTAGTAGCAGCAGAAGGCGAGACTAACAAACTAGTTGTTTGATATACAAATGGCACTGGTGCAATTGTATTTACAGCGCTCGGGATAGGTACTGGTGCAACTGGTGACGATGAGATTGGGACAATGGTTCCTACTGTGGAAATTCCAAACAGAGTTGTAGAAGGATACGCGACAGGTATTGGAGAGAGCGTGGCTGGAATGGTTACAGAAGTGTATGAAAAGTATGGAACCGAAATGCTAGTTACTAGAGGCAGTGGAGCAGCGGGAACTGATGTAGCAGCAACAGGAAGTGCTGAAGCAATGCTAGTAGCAGCTGCCACAGTAGATGGTGGTGGTATACTACTAGCAATTGGAGCAATAGAGGCGGCACTCGATGCTGGCGAACTAGGTAGAGGAGCGGCCGGCAAAGGAGCAGCACTAAAAAAGGTGGGAACAACAGAAACAGGGGCAACAGATGGGCTAGCCGGTGTCGTGAGAATGGGTGAAAGAGTGGCTGGCAAAGGATTGGCACTGACAAGTGTTGAAATAGGAGCAACAGATGAAATAGCAGTGAGAGCGGTCGAAATAGGACTGACGCTGGGAAAAACCGGAGCAGAAGCCACGTATGAACTTGCTACCGAAGGAACACTAGCGATAGGACTGGCACTGGGAAAGACCGGAACAGAAGCCACAGGACTAACACTAAAAAATGTAGGAACCGGAGCCACAGAGGAACTGGCAACAGCAGGAGCAGATGCCACAGCGGAACTGGCAGCAGCCGGAGTCGTGATAGCAACAGGCGGAGATGCCACAGCGGAACTGACAGCAACAGGTGCAGAAGCCACAGTAGTACTAGCAAGAGGACTGGCACTAAAAAATGTAGGAACAGGAACCACAGAAGAGCTTGTAACAGAAGGGACAGCCGGAGGATACGAAGCTAAAGATGGAGCGATGGCACTTGAAGAAACTGGAACAGGGGCAGCGGTGGGGCTTGCAACTACTGTGAGATACGAGGTGACAGTAGGAGTAGGAGCGATAGAAGGACTGGAAACAGCAGGGGCCGCAGGGGCCAGAGAAGCTGCAGAGGGACTGGCACTAACCGTGAGATACGAGGTCAAGGCACTAGGAAGAGCAGGGGTGGAAGATGGACTTGCCGTAACTATTAGATATGATGTGACAGTAGGAACAGGGGCAAAAGATGGACTGGCACTGAAAAATGTAGGAACAACAGGAACAGGTGCGGTAGGGGCTATGGTGAGAGCCGGGGCCGAAGTAAAAGCTGAAGCAGAAGCGATAGGACTGGCACTGAAAAAAGTAGGCACCACAGGAACAGGAGCAGGAGGGGCTACGGTGAGAGCCGGGGCCGGGGCCAGAGCGGAAGCAGAAGAAGAAATAGGACTTGCACTGAAAAAAGTAGGTACCACAGGAGCTACAGAGGGACTGGCACTGACCGTAAGATATGAGGTCAGAGTAGGACTAGGTGCCGGTGCCGGAGCTGGAGCAGGAGCGGGAACTGGAGTAGTTGCCACAGGACTCGCACTGACTATGTAGTAAGAAGTGATGGTAGAAGGAGGAGCAGGGGCAGGGACCACAGGAGCTGGAGCTGGAGCAGCAGAAGGACTAGCACTACTTGTCAAAAAAGGAGCAGGTACAGGAGCAGGGGTCGGAGCGATTGGACTGGCACTAACTATGTAGTATGAAGTAACAGTAGAAGGAGGAGGAGGAGGAGGTGGTGGTGGTGGCGGCGGAACAGCAGCAGAAGGACTAGCAACAACTGTGAGATATGACGTTAAAGTCGGAAAAGGAGCAGCGGGAACTGGGGTAGGCGCAATAGGACTGGCAGTGACTACGTAATATGAGGTGACAGTGGAAGCGGATAAAGGAGATGAAGCAGCAGGTGGTGGAGCTGGAGCGGGAGCTGAAGCTGGAGGGGCAACAGAAGGACTGGCACCAACCGTGAGATATGTAGTTAAAGTAGGCGGAGGTGCGACAGGTAGACTAGGAGTGGACTGTGGAGTGGTAACTATATAATAAGAGGTAATAACAGATGCAACAGGCGATAAACTTGAGGTGAAAATAATAGAAGTGGTGGCGGCGCTAGTAGTTCTGGAAGTAGATGGCTGAATAAAGGGAACCAACCTCAATTGTATTGTCTGACCACCTGAAACGACTCCCAGATAGATGAAATAGCCGCCGCTTGGGTCGGGTACAGCAGTAAAATCTTGACCGCCATTGTAAATCAAATTATTGTTTGCTGGATTCAGGGTTATACTACCAGAAGAAGCACTTCCTACTGCCAATTGACCAGAAGAATCGACATCGATCTGCCCAGAGCCAATGACCGGAGAAGCAGAAATGATATCATTTGTATGAGTGCCTCTAAACACTACACCACCACTGCCTATATGAAGGTAGCCGTTGACAACTCTAAGAGGGATAGCATCTATTGCAGTTCCAGGGGCTATAACGCGAATAGCAGATTCAGCTGCCGCGAATCGAATGAGTGCCGATAATGTGAGAAAGATCAAAATACGCCACGAGGAAATCATCGTACTCGCCGGCAGCATTTCTTTCAAACAAACCAAACGAAATGGCTAGATCCATAGTTTTTGTACATATTGAAGACGATACGACAAGGTTTTTAATTAGACTATAGGACCAGGGATATATTCACTGGTTCTTTCTTAAAGAAGGATCTATAATATAATCTTGGCTATTTCAAATATGAGTTACTTGAACCAGACGGTCTTCGGCCTTCTGGATCTGGCAGATCTATCTACCTGTCAAGCTTATGCGCGTTTTAAAAGATAAGATAAGGTAAGTGCAGCCAGGGGGGCTGCCTCCGGCGGCCGGGCTCTGCCCGGACCCGTTGCTCGCTGCGCTCGAGAGAGAGGTCACGAGCATTGGGTCCTTGGTAAGGTCGCGACCGTTTACTGCTCATAGCAATACTCGTGACCTCTCTTCCGAGCGCAGCGAGCAACGGGTCCGGGCAGAGCCCGGCCGCCGGAGGCAACTGTCGTCATTGCACGGCGGTGCACGCGACAGATCGTCGTCGTATATGCTTATCGCTCATAGATTGGGTGATATATCCACAGATAGAGTAAGTGGGCGTGTCGTCATTTAAAAGATAACTTTGTCGTTGGAAGTGAGCTAATAGCGATAACAAAAGGGGAAGGAAAACTAAAGAGAACATTACAGTGATGAAATGAGAAGGTTTTGTTGCGTGAGGCCAAGATAACAAACAGGATCGCTGAGACGTGAGCCGCGCATATCTATTATTATATCTTATTATTATTATTATTATGACTGAACACCCTCAACATAATCTAAATCATACGGGATGAGGAGCGATATCGGTAGCGACAAGAGAGCGGAATTCGGAGTAGATTAGGCAGAAAGACAACGCCGCACACTGATAAGGAGAGCGATAGCGGATCACTGGGGTAGGCAGGCCGATGATAGATCGGTTAGATACATACGATAAGGGAAAGATGTTGAGGAGGGCAGGGGTAAACCCAAGGTGGTAGGGGTAGTGGTAGGGGTAGTAGGGAGCATACACAGAAAGAGAGGCGGAAGAGAGACGTAAGAGAGACGGAAGAGGCATTGGATTTTGACACGGTGCTGTTGCTGGCTGGGTGGAAGCCGTGCTGTCGTCCGCTGCTCGCCTGCTGCTCGCTACGCTCGTAAGAAGTGGCTGGCTGGTGGTGGTGGCGCACTGGTCTTATTACCAGCGGTGCCGCGCATGGGCTCGATAATCGATAATAAAGCCGCACGCATCTGAGAGCGATAGCGCAAGAGCCAACAGTTCCCAGGGGTCTCAAACCCAATACGGATTTGCTATCAGTCTGTTTTGGGACAAACACTGCCGACAGCTTTTGGGTTATGACACCCAACCCACACCAGGGCGAGTTCGGTGCGATACGGGTAAGATGGCGCCGCCGCCTCTGTGTGCTGGGGTAATTTGCGCAACTTGCTTATCAATAGTATAAAAGGGACGACTTTCGTCTTTCTTTCTTCTGATTTCACTATTTTTTGGTACAAAGGAATTTTTTTTTTTGATATAGGTACTTGTTATAGAGTGCCATATTGAAGAAGAAATAAAGCAAGAATCGTATAGATAGAAGCGACTTTAGACAACGATAACAACGACAGTTTTTTGTATAGATTAACGAACCGATTACAAGGTGAGCAGCAGCGTGAGCCAAAGGTAAAAAAACCAAAACTAACAGCGAACTACCAGATGAAATTTTCTAGTTTGGCAGCTGCAGCAGTTCCTATTGCTGCTGCTTCGGCATTGGTGATTCCTCATGATGTAGACACGATTGAAGCGTTCAAGCATAATCGAAAGGCCGAGTTGGCGCACAAGATCGGAGACAACAAGGTTGGCAAGACTATTGGCGATATTATTGACCATGTCAAAGCAGTCATTGACGCTGATAAGGCTGTGCCGTTTGTGACGTCTGAGATTGCAGCTCAGAATCTAATTGAGGATTCGTATATTGTTGTTTTCAAGGAAGATATCAAGACTGAGGATATTGCTATGCACCACTTGTTTGTTGACACTATCCATACCAACAATATTCAAGAGTTGGCCAAGGTTTCAGGCGGTGATCAACATCCTTTGATTAAGAGTGGTGATCATGGATTGAAGCATATGTTCGACATTGGATCGGAATTGAGAGGTTACTCTGGCAAGTTCCACCCTGATACGATTGAGGCCATTCGTAGACACCCCGCCGTTGCATATGTCGAACACGACTCGAGAGTGTTTGCTAATGAGTTTGAGATTGAAAAGAGCGCTCCATGGGGTTTGGCCCGTGTTTCTCACCGCGAGCCTTTGTCGTTGGGTTCTTTTAACAAGTACTTGTATGACGGCGAAGGTGGTGCTGGTGTCAGTGCCTATGTTGTTGACACTGGTACCAATATCAACCATGTTGATTTCGAGGGCCGCGCCAAGTGGGGTAAAACAATCCCCTTGAACGATGTTGATGAAGATGGCAACGGCCACGGATCTCACTGCTCCGGTACTATTGCTGGTAAGAAGTATGGAGTTGCAAAGCAGGCCACTATTGTCGCAGTCAAAGTTTTGGGAAGTAACGGATCAGGCAGCATGTCTGATGTGATCAAGGGAGTTGAATTTGTTGCCACTGGCCATATCCGTGACAAGGGTAAGAAGGGATACAAGGGTACTACTGCCAACATGTCACTTGGTGGTGGCAAATCACCATCTTTGGACTTGGCAGTTAATGCTGCAGTACGTGCTGGGGTCCATTTTGCAGTTGCTGCTGGTAACGACAATGCCGACGCTTGTAACTACTCACCCGCCGCTGCTGAAAACGCCGTCACTGTGGGAGCGTCTGCTCTGTCTGACGACCGAGCATACTTTTCCAATTATGGTGAATGTGTAGATATTTTCGGTCCTGGTGTCAATATTTTGTCTACTTATACCGGTTCGCCTCATGCAGTGGCCACCTTGTCCGGTACATCTATGGCGTCTCCTCATATTGCTGGTCTGTTGACATACTTTTTGTCTCTTCAACCATCTAGCGACTCTGAATACGCTATTAATGGGGCTGTGACTCCTGCCCAGCTTAAGAAGAACTTGATTGCCTATGGTACCAAGGACATTCTCACTGATCTCGACGAGAAGTCACCTAATGTGCTTGCTTTCAACGGTGGTGGCCAGAACATCACATCGTTCTGGGCTCCTGTCGACGATTCCTCTCATGGTCATACAGAACGTCCACATGAACAACAGCAACAAGAAGAAGGTACATATTCCATTCTCCCTGTCGATATCGAAATCAAACAAGAGTTGGAGAATGTGTTCAAGGAGGTCGACAGTATCTTTGAGGGACTCCGAGCTGGACTTGGTGGAGTCGGATTCTAATTATCATCATCATCATCATTATATTATTATTATTATTATCGAACTATAAATTATATTAATTTTCCAACAAATAGTCGGCGCCACAGTCGTCAGGCTCGGGTTTATGAGGTACCCATTTTGCCCCCTGCGGCTGGGCTCTGTCCAGACCCGTAACTCCACTTCGCGGAGGACTTGGGATGCCGTGGTCAATGCTAAGACCTCCTCGAAGCAGAGCTACCGGTCCGGGCAGAGCCGCCGGAGGCAGCAGCTCGAAGAGTGAAACAAAGGTTGGGGTAGTGGCCCTAAAGAAGCGGTTCATGTTGGTTGTTATCCTATCTTTATGTTCTCTATGTACGTAAACTAATCCGACTTTTGTTTTTTGGAGGGGGGTTCTTTTGCCTCTTCATCGGCTTCGGCTTTGGCTGCGGGCTCGGCCTCTGCCTCAGCTTCAGGCTCAGCGTCTGCCTCGTCGTCCTTCTCTTCAGGTTCATCCTCCTTGATATCTTCGTTATCCCCTTCTGTTTCCTTAGGAGACTTGACGTCAGCCTCAGCTTCTTCATTCTCTTCCTCTTCGTCCTCTGGCTCCTCTTCGTCCTCAGCTTCTTCCTCTTCTTCGTCGTCGTCGTCGTCGTCGTTATCGTCTGCTACAAAGTCTTCTTCATCCTCGAATTCTTCTTCACTGACCTCATCATCTGATGGAAGGGCCTGCGCGCTTGGTTAGTAGCGGTCTGGGAAGTGTGCGAAGCGGTGGCAGGCAAGACCAGACCGTGGGCAGGCATTTTCATACATCGAGCTTGACGTTGGGATCCCCTCGTCTTGTTCTTGGTGGCATAGCAACGGAGTGGTGGTGGGTTACAATTGAGAGTCCAAACAGGCGTGAACCTTGACGTTTTTTGTTGCAATTGAGCGATGAATGAGAGAAAAAAAAGATACTTTCTTCCTCCGGCGCGTATGTGCGAATAAGCCAGTTTAAATATTTCTGCCTAAACCGGTGTCTGTGGGGGTTGAAATTGCTGAAGACCTAGCTAGCTCCCTTCCTTCCTTCTTCTCTCTTGCTGATATCTCGCGTTTCGCATACACGCGCGGCTGTAGAGAAGCACGGCTGGAAAGAAGAACGGCTGGAGAGAAGAAGCCGGACACGTAAAGGGTCTGCCTGTCAGCAGACGTCGGAATAAAACTTTCTTAGCTGTTTGTATTACATTATTATTTAGCAGTCTTGTAATTCTTGTCCCCTGGCTGGCTGGAAGTGCGTTGGGCAGAGGCTGGCAGAGGCTGGCAGAGGCGTTGGGAGTAGATGACCGCGCGGCTGAATCTCAGCACTTACACTTATCCCTGCATCCATCTATTAAGGAAATACAATAACAAACATTTACTCTTACTCCTTCTCTCCCATTATATGGTTTTGCGTGCCCGCACATTGAATAATAATAATAATTTTATCATTTATAGAGAACAGGGTAATTGATTTTGGACTGGTTCTTTGGTGACTGGGTGGTTTTGGTTTTGGTTTTTGATTTCATTTTGATTTCCTTTCATCACATCTCTCTCGTGGAGGATTTGTTACTTTTCAATTTCATCCATGTCTCTCCTAGTAAACACTTAAATCGGTTACGCTTCAAATAACCTTTTTTTTATTTTTGAACCAACAACTCTCAATCGTTTTTAATGGGGCCCAAAAAAGTCGAGTTCGTGTCGCCTGATATCCATCATTCTGCTTCGGTTGACTATCTGTCAAGTGCCACCTCTACCTCTGCTCTTCCTCATGCCTCTCAACCTCCCTCGCCAAACCATGTTCTAGACCAAGTTTTCGTCGAACCAAGAAGAGAAACTAAAATCAACAAGGCGTTTAAAACTTTAAATAAAAGAGTTTCTAGTATCGGCGCTACTATCTCAAGAACTACTGGTATAGTCGGAGGCGATACGTCTGACAGTGACCATGAACCCACTCTATCAGACTACTTCTATGGAAAAGATGGTAACCTAAAACACGATTCTGAATTTAAGATTATTCATGATTCACTGGTACAGGAGCCGCATGACGATGACAGCGAGGACGACTATGACGATGGTTACTCTGGTAAAAACGGCCCAAATAGGCCCACCCTGAATCATTATCAATCGGCCCCTGAAACTGAAGCAATGCTACGAGACAGGCAATCTCGGTGGTATAGCCAACAACCACAATCACGATCACAACCTAGGCTTAGCGACCCTCGTCCTCAGGTGTTTTTACCAAAGTCTTCTTATCCACCACAAGTACAACCACAGCAATACGCACCATATTCACAATATTGTCCTCCCACTTCACAGAGAGATGACGACTATTATCGTCAATATTCTCAATATCAACAGCACCAAGAATTACAACAGTTACAACGCCAACAACAGCAGCATCGTTATGCTATGCAGTCGCAAATGCATCCTCAAGCAGCTGAATTCATGAGCAATACTGTTTCTGCTCAACAAGTGTCTCGAAGTAGACGTAATAGACACCCGTCAGACCCTGTGCTTAGGAACTCACAACACTATCCACCTAAACCCCGAGGCAAATCAAACAAATCGAACCCCAGATTGGACCACGATTATGGCAGATCTCCAAGTAAAACTCATTATAATTTCGGCTATGATGATGAGAGTGAAACAAGACGAAGAACCAATTCTCAGGACCAGAAATCCCTGCAGAATCAGTTTTGGAAACAATACATTGATATGCATGACGACCAAGCAAATGATTATCCAACCACTCCAAAGATTGGCGAGGAAGATAATAGGCCTGGCACCGCCATGTCATCCAACACGTTTCTTTCGACTGCTAGTACCCCATCTGTACACTCCTCCGTATCTCAACGGGGCGCCCAGGAGGGCCCTAAAAGTCCTTCTTCCTCAGCCATCGATAATAGTGAAAAGCCTTCAAAGTTCTCTGCCAAGGGAATTTTTAATATGATGAAGAAATCCCCTAAAAAGGAAAAGCCTTTATCACTTCATGAACAAATAATGTCTACGCCACCATTAGGACATCCTCCTTCTCCTGTTGCCTCTCATCATTCCAATGCACCATCTCTTTCACCTGCCAGATCTAATCATTCCAATCGTGCAGGATCTGTTATATCAGCAGCATCTAGTCATGGTTCACCACAGTCTGGAAAGAGGTCTATCCGTGCCCCTACTTTTGAACCGGAAACTGTATCTAATCAAGGAATAGAGATGACTTCTAAACCGGCAACTCAGAGTAATGCACTTGGCGAGATCTACAATACATTTAGTAATGCTGGTGGATATGTATACAATTTGGCTGCTAACTCTGGTTACAAGCTTCCCGTTGCTGCTGGCCTACTAAGTTCACTCTGGTCGATCAAGCAGTCTGAACAACCTGCGGAATCATCAAGTAGTATAGTTAATCCAGTTCCAACAAGATCTGTGGCCTCCTCTTTGGTGAGCCATAGTAGCCATTCTGCTAAAAGATCTATTTCTGTTATCCCTCCTGCTGGCGTCAGTTTAGATCCTAGTGAATCTGACGATTCCGATGTTGATGGAGACTACGATGCAACATCTGTAATTGTAGATAATACCCCCCCTAGCTCACCTCGTCTGAATCCCAGCGAAGATCCTATTGCCAGACAATCCTCCCCGTTAGAATTAACCAAATCTCAAAAACGGTTTCAGAAAACAATGAAGTTCTTGTTCCAAAAGAATGGTGGGACTATTCCTGCTGGTACCGACCTTGCTGGCACGCCTATGGGATCTCGCGAAGGTAGTGTAATAGACGTGGGAATTCCAACGTCTCCATCGAGAAGTGGCAACACGGAAAATCAGCCTACCCTGCCCAGAAAGTACTCCAATGAATCACTAAAAAGCAAGAAAAGTGCTCATACAAGAGCCGGAACTATTGCAGCGGGCGAAGAAGAAACATTTTCCTTGGAGCCACTAATCAGCACATTTGTTGAACTGTTCAGAAGCTGTGCCAGAGTATCATTTGTTCTTCGTCCTGTTGATGCAGTGGCTGATGCATTCCCTTCACTTCAGAACATAGTGGTGGTTGTAGAATTGGTTCTTTTAATGTGGCTCCTGTATCAACTCTCAATTATTATTGAAACAATCGCTACGGCTGTGAAAACATTCTGTATGCCAGTTATTATCATATGTCGTGTGCTTGGAATAACATATTAAATTATATTTATGCACTATATGTAAAATAAATAATAAAAGGTTTTTTTGGTGAAGTGTTTAGAAGCCAAAATCAAAAGAACTCATATCAGGCTCTTGGAATGCAACGGCAGCAACTGGCTTAAGGTTGGTGTGAGGCCGCTTTTCGTCCAAGACTTCTTCTGTTTTAGAACTTGGCTTTGGTTGAATAACTTTGGTTGCTGCGGCAAGCAATTCATCGGATCCAACTGATGTGCTACCGGTACTACTGACTTCGACATCCTTGAGAGGTGTAGAAGATGTTATAGTAGCAGTATGCACGAATTTCCATTCTCGAATCAAATCAAGTGCCAGAATATCACATCCCATACGGCAGAAGATTGAAGCAGTTTTTAAGACAAATTTAAATTCAGTATCTCTTCTAGCGAGGAGAATCCTCTGAGGAGTCCTAGACCCACTTCCACCTCCGCCCGCTGGCCTTAGCAAGGGGCTCGCAAAACGAGACATCATTGGCGTAGATGATTGCGTAGGAGCTCTTCTTCTTTCTCTCTGTTGCAGATATCTATATAGCATAATCAATACCGGGTCGTCGACCAAAAAAGACATTGAACGGCCCTGGATTTGATGTTGTTGGTGTTGATCCGAAGGTCTAGACAATAAACTAGGTACTGGATCATCCTCTTGCGTCAAACCCCAAGCCAACGCATTAATAGCGCCTTGTCTATCTTTCAAGGACCATAGTGCCCAACTTATCAACCATCTATCACCGCTCGCATTTGCATTCGGAATAATATGAGTTTTAATAAGGTTCCTAAGTTCCGGACCATGGTCACCCTCATACACTCTGGCAACCGCAATTGCAAGAGGTAAATCACCAACATTCTTTAACAAAACATTGACTGCATCTCTCAATGAATCAGCAAGCAGAAAAAACGAAGCTGCGTATTCGTAACGATGTTTGCCAAGCAATGCAAATGCATTTTTACGAGCAGCCGATCTCCAGCGCTCTTCGCTAAAATCTCTAGAAAGAAGTTGGACAATCTTCTGTTGTTCTTTATGCCAGGATGCAGTTCTCCACAGACCTATTAAGATTTGCTTCCGACGTAGAGCAAGGTAGTACAAAGTGCAACTGACCGGGTCTCTCTTACCGTCAGCGCCAAAATAGTTTCGACCGAGAACTTCGAATAGTTCTTTCAATGGTTCGTTGCGTAACCAAAAAGGTACCCCAACTTCTCTCACTGCAGGCCAAAGCAAGGAAGATGGAGATGATGCTTGTTGCTTAACCATATCCAATAATAAATTCTGCGATTCGCTATGTAATGCCCAGTTAAAATCTCTCATTGACATAGATTCCTGAATACCCTTGTGAATCTTGAACAATTTAAATCCCAGGAGATATTTTATACCATTAGAATCCAATGATCGAGCCTGTTCGTCAATATAGGATAATGCCTCAATTACACTTGCAAGAGTGATCTGTTGATGTCTAGTTAAATATGGTAACGAAACTTTTTGTAGCCATCCCATTAACTCTTCACAAACCTTAGGGCCAAATGCTTCATATGCGTCATCCGCTTGATTGTTCCAGTAAGCTTCACCATTCAATGCCAGCTCTTCAGAATCTATTCCCAGATTACTTTCAATGTCTGCCACTTTAAGATCCGAAATGGTTGCAAATTTTAATCTCTTTAAAAGTACACAGGCAATATGCTTCACCATTCCCATTTTATCTGCTAGTATTGACTGAATGAGAAGTTGTGGGTGGTATAATGGCAGTGGACCGTTGAGGACAGAACAAATATCAAATATAGTACTGATATTGTCAAGTGTAGCTCTTGTATATCGAGATCCTAATAAGTGCCTTGTTGTTTCATCGCCAATGTCTGCATTGCGATCTTGAATGAATAATTGATTGCCAGCACCAACAACAAAAGTTCCATCTTTTAACCAAATGGAATCACCTATCTTGTGCGATGTGTATTGAGATATATCTACTCTTCTGAATGGTGCCCAAGACGGTGTTTGATTTGTATAATCAAATCGCTGTTGACAATATAGCACAATTTGTTGAGCAAACCCAACCCCTAAAACACATTGACCGTCGGGAGTTGTTGTCCAATCGAGATCAGAGATTGCCTTTTCAGCAGAAAAGTTTTCCCGGTATTCTAATAGACTATTAGAGGTATCCCATATTGACAATTCTGTACCATCAGAATTGGCAATGGCAACTTTTTTAGTAGACGATACTTGAGCACGGTTGATATTTTGCTCGCCAGTAATCACCGTAGAAGTCTCAAGCCATTCTAGTTCTTCGGAAGCATTCATTCTCGCAGTCCAGCCTATTAGTTCGCCATGGTCAGAAACTGTGATCAGAACTTCTCTTTGGAAAATATCCAAGCTTGAGCCGATTGTAACATGCCATCCTACAGGATCTACCGGAACTGCTAAATGAAGTCTGCCGCATCCATCAAATGTAGGTAATGGGTAGTTTCCAATGTATCGAAGTTGTCCTTCTTTTCCGTTGATTTTTATTGACCAAACAGCAACATGCTTTTCATCATAAATGATAATCAGATGCATAAAATGTGATTCGGCGGCTTCGGGCAACAGAAACATACACATCGGCTCATAGTCAAATTTGACCTTGTCTGACGCAATTGGTTCTGCCGTTTGTTCATGACAGTCCCAAAAAACTAATCTATTGGAATCCAATAGAGTAATAACATAATCATCGTTGGGTAATAATACAGATTGAATGACTTTGCCAGCTTCTGGCTGTAGCAAACTACATTTCTGTAGTGTTACACCAATTGGTAAGATTTGAGGTTTCCATAATGCATTTTCCGAAAATCGAGATTGTGTGAGAAGCAGATTTCCGTCACCAGAACGAGTGATCTTTCGTACTGATTTATTATGTCCAGTAAGAATCGATTTTAAAAGTAGTTTTCTTGGTTTGCCGGGCGTGGGGTTAAGTAATTTAGCAATGTCGATTGAAAAGTTATACAATATACCACAGTAATCATGAACAATGATTGATAGATTCGACAATGATTTGACTTTGGGGTTCGGTTGAGAAGCATAGGTGAAAAAATCTAATCGGTTCGAGTTAAATGGGAACGCGCCAGCCTTGGAAATAAGCAGCTTTTCATTGCTTACGACTTTTGTAATTTTAGCTAACTTTTGTTTCTTTAGTCCGATGTTTTCAACTGTATAGGCAGATATTTGTTGCCGGTCTTTATCAAACGTGATGCATATGTCTGGAACCTTTTGTGCTAAATTAATAACATTTGATAGTTCGCTATTTATATTTCCGCCATTGGCAACTACGCTGCTCTCAATTGCTCGAGACAAATCCCGATTATCTAACATTAATCCAAAATGATGTCCTTGTAAGTCAATTGAAGCCCATAATTGAAGGTTTCCCGGATCCATTGAGTCAAATGGAGACCAAATCCGAATCACCTTATCATCCGCCAGAGTGTACAATGTATTCTCAATTGATTGAGACATATCAAACGGCTGCTGCCACCTCATTCTAATAAGTCTCGCAGGATGAGGGATATAGTTAAAATCAAAATCAACGTTATCTTTATCAAAACTTGTTCGTTTCCAGATCTTGACCAGTTTATCATATTCACCAACGGAGGCCACTAGCCACGAATCAACCGAAAACCGGATTATATTCGCTGGATTGGGCAGATGCTTTCTCCATATCACTTTCGGTCCAGCTGCTGAGAGCTCACTCTCGCTGCTACTACTATCGTTTACTCCTGGTAGCGACCATAAGACTAAGCTTGTCGATCCTGTCAATAATTCCGGAAAATCAGTGCTATTCCCCCATGACAAACTGGTTATAATCTCGTCCTTTTCATGACCCAACTCGCACCCCTCTTCCTCCCATCTCAACTCCTTTCCATAAGCAACCAACGGCGTCAGCACTTTGACTTTATTGCCAAATGCAACGGCTATCTGGCCAGTGGACTGATTTATCGATACTGCGTTACCATCAGATGTCAAATATACCGTTTGCAATAGAACCGATGCATCTTTTAAGATAATTAGATTATTTCCAGAACAGTATGCCTATTGTTTGTTAGATCCTTTGTCTGCCACGGTTGGCCGGATGCTCGCTTCGCTCGTTGCTTGGTGCTTCTCGGTCGTACTTACTACTAATCGATTGCCCTCCCATAAGACACAATCAATTGCATTCACCAGGCTATTCGGCTCTCCTGGCAAAAATGTGATGGCCATTCTCAATTCTCTCAATAAAACAAAGAAAAGTACACAGCAGTTTAGGCTACTGTATCTTCTTCACCTCCAATGTAGTAAATCAATGCTCCACCGCCAGATCTTTATCACTTTAGTCTCTGACCACTAATGCTCGCTTCCTGCTTAATCTCTTGAATAGCGCCGTACATACCATGTCCCCCATATATCACGCGCTGCCAAGAGCCCATATTATCTATTTGCTCATAATGTCGTCTGCTATTCGATATGCTCTGTATAGAGACTATCTCTATCTCTTATAGAGTTGCCACCATCAGTGAATTTGCCTTGTGTGTCTATTAGAAGTGCCCAATGCAGGGTCCAACCGAACCGGTGCGGTTATATGCAGGGTGTGAGTGCAGTCAGCTTTTATCATATATATTTGATTACAAGTTATTTGTATCTACTTTACTGAAATCCAACTCTGGATGGAGAGCCTTAAATTTCTCCAACGTTTGCTGCTTCTTCAACTCATCACTAGTTGGTAGTCCAGCCTCCTTTTGTTTTTGATCAAACATCATTTTTTCAACCATGCCACGAGTCTCCGAATCCAAGTCACTGAGCTTTGAGGTTTCGGGTTGAAATTTTTTAACATCGATTTTAGGATCACTGGTTACCACATGGGGCCACCACTCAGACTTGTTCACTTTTTCCAGAGTAAACACCAATTCGCTTTGATCAACTACTGACCAGGTTGATTCATCTACAACAACATCCTTGAACAATTCACCCTTAATGAGAAATTTGCCTGGACTACTTTTCAACGCTGCCTCAATGGAACGGGATCCGATTTTTGCATTGACAAACTTAGCTCTAGTATTAGCAGGCAATGGGATAGAAACGGTTATATCTTCCAAGGTTTGTTTGAAGGTATAGGGCGGTTTACCTGCAAACTCTGTTAGGGCCACTTCCTCTAGTTGCCTATATTCGCTTATATCACTGCTTAACTTACTTTTATCAGACGTATCACTGCTGACAGTCTTGGGTGTGTCTTCAACTTCTTCGACAGCTGACATACTAACTTGATGGCGTGGACTTATTTATAATGGCTGGAGTGGAATGGATGATTCGAATAAAGAAGAATCGAGTAATAATAGTAGTGATGTAAGTGTATATATAACACGCCAAGCCTCACGTGCGCCGCATCTACGGGTTTTAAACCGTGCAACATGACAGGGGCTGGTCTCTGGCGGCCGAGCTCTCCTCCGAACCCGTTATTCGAGCGATTTGGATAGAGAGCGTATTCAGTGGGCTTGTTTTTGCTTCTGCGTGTTAACTGACATCTGGCTAGATGAGGACATTTTTTAAACATGAACATTAATACGGGTCTCATATATCATAACTATAATACATTAACAGTATAAGAAAAAATAGCAATCAGTCAGCAGATGTAATAACAAATAATAAGTATTAAATCTAGTACAGTGAATATTATCTAGAGAGACAATCGATCCATACGGATTGTATATAACCATACAGCAAGATAGGCACGGGGCACGGCTAGTAATGTTATCAGTGTGCATCACGTTCTTATCTTTTAGTTTTACTGTATGTGTAGTGAGGGTGCTGCTGCATGGTTTGGTCTTGTTGTGTCCTCATCCAAACATTTCTCATAAACAGATACAAACAACGACAGACTGAAAGAGGGTTTCGCGTATTGCAAATTACTATGTCAGCCACCGTCTCATCGGCCGCATCATACGCAGTTGGCCGATTGCCTGGAGGAGGTGGAGGAGGGAGAGTCTCTCAATTTATGGACCACCAGCAGCTACCAGCGCTGGCCGTCCGGCCAGGCCAAGGCCTGGGATTGTTCTGTAAGTAGGCCACGTAGTGGTGCCAGCCACTCCGCGAAGCGGAGCTGCGGGTCATGGTGGAGTCCTGTCGCGGGAGGTACGCACGTTCAACCAGCCTAACGTGCAATAGATTTGGGGTCGTCTTTGCATTCCATTCTGACCTATCTGCGGTCCAACCCGTCGCAGTTCCCTCATATTGAGATCGTGTATTCCAAAGAGTCTCCTATCCGCCGACCTATAATCCTTATACTGGAACCGAATGGGCTTCGACTGCATTTTGACGGTTCGGATCAGGGTCTGCGGTTGATTGAGGTGCTTGACTGGTCACTGTCTACTCGCGCTTCTTATAAAGGCACCGAATTAGGCAAGGGCGGTGTGCTCACGTTTAAACAGATCTATAGTAAGATCTTTGGCCCTACGTACCCCGGATTGTTTGATAGAGATAGCTCACGGTATATCCTCAGTTATCCAGGAGTGGCGTTTTCGTTTCTGGTGCCGGAGTCGCTTTCTTCCGAAGGAATCATCAAATACTTATCAGGTACCAGCAGTAACAATTCCAAGGATGGCCGAGGAGCCTGTTTGTCAATGGCTATATTTAGGGGCCATAGTTGGCCTGAAGCACAGAATCAGCTTTTCAGGCCACGCTTATTGTCGGTGAATACTGGCCGTGGCGGCGGCACTGACAATTTCAGGGCCGACATTGATAGAGCAGGTAGCCCTGGCGATGTTGGCACTTCGGCTGACAACCTGCCTGCTGCTATTATAGTAGATCACTTACAGGTCCATCACATTCAGGGAAAATGTATAGTCATGTTCAGCCGCCATCCAGCGGGCATTGGCGAATATGAAATCCGGTTGAATTCTACAACTATGCAGAATGTGATTATGACATTGGGCCCGCCCTCCGAGAGAATCTTCAAGCAGGACAGCCGTCTATCTATTCATAACCCATCGGCAGATTTCCATGAAGATATTGTTCCTAATAGTATCAACAGGAGGAATGCTTCCTCTAGTCTTGCTTCACGCGGAAATACGGACTTGTTTTTCAATTACTTTGAGCTGGGCTTTGATTTATGCTTTGATACGAGTCTGCCTGATCCGTTCGTCAAGAAGATCATTATACACGGCAATGTCCCTTCAAGTTTATCGTTTCAGGTTTATAATCGATGTCGGTGGTTATTATTCCCTCCCCCCACAGCGACCAGTTCCAGCGACGATGACGGCCAGGAACACAAACGCCGTCGCAGCAATGAACGTAGCCGTTCACCAGTCAGCTCGGAAACACCGTTTTCCAAATGTTACAACCTATTTATTCCTAGTGGAAGCACAAACAAGCCGCCTCCGTCAATGATGCTCAATCGAACCATTGAGTCTCCCAGCAGCAGCGTAGAACTAGTAGGGGATGACGATCCTGTTCTGTCTGCTGCAGATGAAGAAGATTGGGGGTCCACTCAGCTGTATGGGTGCCCCAGATGTATTTTTGAGGTTCTCAAAAACGGCGCTATCTCATCTTTAACAATATTTTAACTGATTTTGCTAAAGAACACATAATCAAACTTATTCGTTTAATCATTACTATTATTATTATTATTCTATTTATCATACCATACTAGTCCCGTTTCTGCTCCGCCCAAACCAACCCGTTCACTACAGTCTGTGAAGCGGAGCTGAAGGCTCCTGCCCGAGGCCAAGCCGGGGTCGCAAGAAGCAGAGATCAGGGGAGGTCGGTCGTTCGCCTGTTTAGGAAGTGTAATTAGAATTCACTAGAGTGGCACGGCTGGCGTACGCGTTTAAACGCGTGTAGACCCTATATATGCCTGCAGACTCACTTACCTCCGAGCTATACTTCTCTACAATTTGGCTCGATTCTTTGATTGGAAGTTTATAGTGGTTTTGAAGGCGGTGCAGTATTTCGCAGGACAGATATTATTATATATCTACGATTGCCGTCCTCCGCCACTAGTAGCATGCCGAAATCAGATTCTACTTCTCTCTTGGTCCGTCATCACCAGCCTATTTCTCCTCCAATGACTCCTAGGCGGCTAGTTACCAGAGCTAGTGTTCGCCGGTTAAACCAGCAACGAGAATCAGGAGCCTTGAATGAAAGTCCGAGCATAACGCCAGAAAAGCAAGCTCCGAGTGTGCCTTCAAGTAGGACTGGGTCGGCACTTAGAAAGACTCCTCGCCTGAAACGGCTAACTCTTAATATGCCCTTAAACACAGCTGCGAATCACGAAGAGCAAGATAATTTCACTAATTCTACGCATAATTCTACGCATAATCTTCTTTCTGACAACATATCTCCAGTCTCAATCTCAGGTTCGACCTCAGTCCCAACTCAACCTCAGTCTCTACCTCCATCAGAACCAGAGCCAACGCAGAAATCCGTGGCGTTCAACGAAACCGTTATATCCATATCAGCAAGTTCGTACGAGAATGATAGCGAAATAGAGCCAAATGACGGTTCTGATGACCTCGAGCCAAGTGAACAACCGAGGCGGGTGCTCGTACCACCTTCATCACCAACTCTCATCACTAATTCTACATCTATTCCAACTCATAGAAAGCTTACTCCTCTTCCTCGTCATAAAAAACCTGGCAAATCAATCTTAAAACAGACACCTACTACTGCACTAGCCATTAACCCATTTCGTGTGCCAAGCTCCTCATCTTCATCTCCTTCTATCCTGGGAGAGATTTACTTTGGATCCGTAGATTTCTCTCAATACACCAATCTCGACGTTATTATGAACGCTGCCTGTACTGAACTTGAAAAAATCAATTCCCCTTCCACTGCAAATTCGGCGTCTAATACAAATGTACTACAAATTTATGCATCTCTGAACGCCTCATTCAGAAGAAAAGACAACTCTATATCTACTCAGCTACTTCTTGATAATGCAAACTCATTAGCACTGTATGCTAAGCGTGACCTAATAGTCGCCGAAGCATCCTCAGACACTCTAGATGTTCGAACGGTGATTCAAATTCTGAGATTGGTTGATTATTTATTTTTCTGCGAAGAGATTGCATTCCACATCGATTACGAGATCGTGAAATGGTTTTTGAACCGTGGTTTGGATGTGTTGACTAATGACCAGTCTTCTAAATCAGTAGTAGCTGCTTACTTGCATATTTTTAATTATCAACGACTTCCAAAATCCTTAACTAATGAAATGGCAACTAAATTGCTTTGTGCCGTCGTAGAGAGACCTAATTTTTCATCAGCGGGGATGATTTCTGAATACATTTCAACTTATAGTGTATTACTGAAAACAAATCCTGGCGTAATGATTAACAGTGCCCAGAAATGGCTTCCAAACATTATTTCTGCATTAACTGATCCAACGCCGTCAATAAGGCAAAACGCCTTGTCGGTTGCGCAGGACTGCAATCAGAAATTACTTCATGACAGAACAATTGGCAAATGTTTGTATCAGTTGTTTGAAAAGCCGTTTTCAGAACCACTGGCGGGAAATGAAGGAGATAAATGCGATAGCAGGACTGGAGAAGAGAACGGAGATGGAACGGTCATTGCCACAACTCCTCCTCCTCCTCCTCCTATGACCTACTTTAACCATTTCTATTCACGTTTAATGGCCCTTATCAACACTCAAGGAGAAGGAAGAACGGCCATGGCCATTTGGAGATCGGTGATGCTTCTTCTCCTATCTTGGGGTCCTCATCAAGAGGAGAGAGTCGATAAATGGCATAATGTCATGGCAATGCTAGATCTATACAAACTTGGTATTAACTCTCAATTCTTATCCACTAGAGTGGCTACGATTTATACTTGGAATACTGTCGTCTACATCTGGACTCCGCACATCTTCAATAATCCTACTCGAATCGAGGGTAAAAGCATCAACTTTCTTCTTCATCCTTTCAAACTGTTAAAGGATAGTCGTCTTGCCATAGTCCATGCATTATCGCAGTCACTCCACGCAATCCTGCTATTATGTATGAAGCCATCTCAGGGATCTAATCATCTTCAGGACATTCATTATACCTCCGTTTGGGATAAAATTGTCGAACCTGTGTTACAACTATATCTGGAAAATGATGACATAAAAGCACGGCAACAGGGCACGACAATTCTGCGCCATTTACTTGGCGCCCCAACAAATGCTAAAGCATCTGCTGCGACCTTCAAGCTCACCAGAGTATTGGCTTCAGAACCAGTTTCTCTTTCTGAGGTCCTTGCATTCCCTTCCCGGTGGCTCCGCTTAAATGGTACGAAGATATTAACCTTTCTACAGGAAAAAGTTGTCAATCAGGTTTCATGGCAGATAGTGAATGAGATTATTACTAGCATGCTTCGTTCGTGTAAGCTAGCTATTCAACGAGAGATCCACACTTCAGTAGAGACTATGGAATTGATAGCAGCTATAGTTAACTTTGTTCAGTCTTGTTTTACTTTGCCGCATTCACCAATGGCTCCTTCTACTGGTGATATTTTTACTTTAATTGAATCGTCTATCGATATCATCGGCTTCATGCCATTTACTGAGAAAAGCCTTGAAGACATCCAATCTTCTGCTGCTGCTTCATTGTCACTCTCACCCCATCTAATCGTATCGCCCAAATACCGCAACAACATGCTGGGAAATGGAAACCTTGGCGTCTCACCTAAAAAATCAGATGCTAATAAACCGAACACCCCCATATTTCATTTGTGGAGAATGACCATGACATATGTTAATAGTTTGTCCGAAATTGAACGACCTCAGTTTGTTGCTGCTTTTGTCCTCAAATTCCTTCATCTAATGAGAGACCGTCTTCGAGGTATTCAAAAGAGGATTCAGTATTTAACAAGCATATTTCTTTCTGTTGTGGAATGCGCTGATGTCTGGGGAGCTATCTGTGAGCAAATGTTGTGCGAAGTATCGAATCTGTCAATTGAACTTGGTGATGACGAATGGATAACAATCATCCAACTATTATCGTGGCCAGCTAGGTTAGTAAAATCAGATAAGAACAAAATAGCCTTGGTCTTAACACTACTAACAAATATATAGGTCTCATATCGTTATCGGTCATAGTAGACTGTGGATGGAGTGCTGGCAGTCTTTTGTAGCAGGTATTTATCAAAGAACAGAAAATTTTCGTTCTCTTATTACTAAGGAAGTCCGGATTTTATTGGAATCTCCAGTGCTGTCAGAGTGCTTACCCTCTGTTTTGTACAAGTTTGCTATGAAATGTTATATACTTAGCCCTCAGCTGGGAAGTATTATAGAATGGTAAGTTATTTAGTTGAAAATGTCAACCCCATAAATCTAACAATGTATAGGTCATCTATTATGAATGCATTTTCAACTGCTGCTTCTATTTTACATACCGGCAAGTATAACGCTCGACTGTTGGATTTGTCTCTCTTGAAAGAGGTTCAACATTTCTTGTTGAGTTTATCAAATTCAAAGGAACAATCGAGATTGGCTCAATCTATTGGTCATGCGTTCGTACAGTTATTGGTTGGCCCATGTCAGGGACTTGATACAGATAAGGCCCGGATTGAAACCGTTATTGGATTGTACAAATGTATTATCACTGTTGGACAGGGAAGCCTGACGAAGCTAGAGCTGTTTCAATACTGCTCTGTTTTATTTACACATGCTTTTCAATCTCAAGAACCAACAGTGACGGCGGCTTTTGTTTCAATCTGGAACAATCTATTTGGGCATAAAAGCGTGAGCTACGAGCCTTATTCCGATGATATTGTCCTTGCAATCAATAATATTCGACTAGGCCGATCATACAAGCTCACTTTGCCAAAAAAGTTTCCAGTAATGGCCCGGCCCGTGTCTGCTAGACGGTCAACATCATCCGCCAATGGATCAAACTCATTCATCGAGTCATCTTTCAACGGACCAGTGTCGGCTGTTCGAAGGTCAACCCCCGATCACACGCATAACAAAGTGGACGCTTCTTTCTTAATATCTAGTTCAAACGTCGTAAACGGTCTAGCCACACCTGTTCAAGTTCTATCCGACGAGCCGAGTTCCTCTCCTCTTGAAAGGGCTGTTTCCAGAAGAAACCGACTGCCAGAGCTATCAATGACTCCTCAGTTGGAAGCAGTTGCACAAGCTGTTCACCCTCCTCCTACATTGGTTAGTGATAGCAATAACGCACGAAAAATTGCCGTAGACCAGCATGATACTCAGTCAGTTGAGCTACCTACCGAAGTAGAATCGTCGTCAATTGCTAGTCTTGCAAACAACCAACTGTCTAATGATAGTAGTGAGCCGGTCGGAAAGTTATTTGGTCTTAATCATGTTGTCGTAAAATCGAAGGAAGAAGTAATGGGTGTTTCCTCTCAAGAGACCGACACAATTCCAATTGCCTCTGATCTCGACAAAATTTCCGAATCAATTCAACCCAGTAAAGTACCTTGTCAATCAATAGTTCCCTATTCTGAAGCTTGTGAGTCTATTCCAGAGACTCAATTTTCGGGAATTTCCGAACCACTGACTGTAGAAGCACCTGAAATTCCGGAGACCCAATTGTCAGAGGTTCCTGAGTCTGCCCTTTCAAGTTCAATGCGCGATCCCTCAACTGAATCATCTGTTTCCTTTTTCATCTCCCCTGTAGTTTCGAGCGAGGAACAGCACCGGCCCAATCACATGGAACGTGTTCGTGGCAGTAATGAGCCTGTGATTCAGTCACCCAAGCGATCACAGCCAGTGTTATCTGTCAGCAATGTTCAGCAGATGATGAATGAATCTGAGTACGCAGAAGGGTTCCGTAAAAGGAAGAGAGGCAGACGGTCCAAACGCTCCAGCCCTTATAGTAAGAGAAGAAAAGAAAACGAAAATGACATCGAAAGTAGAGACTCGACACCCAGCTTGTCTCCTCAATTAGAGCAAGATGTTATTCTTGTAGACAATAGTGCTAAGCACCTAGCAGCCAGAACATGTAGCGAGGAATTGGTATCACCACCACCTTCCCAAGAAGAGTCTGAATGCACAGAATCTTTCAGTATCGAGAGAAGTGTATCAGACGCAAAAGTAGCACTAGACGCTGACCAAGATACTCAATTGGTATTTCAGGACCGTCGTGAACTCGGGTCTGCTACTACTCCTTTAGCTCATCATCCAAACAATATGGTGGTACTTGAAACTGCTTTAATGTCATCCAAAGGAGTTCAGACTGATGATATCCCACTCCCGCCTGTCGTGCCAGATGGACGTAAAATTCTCAACCTCATCTCAGAGTCCAGTTGGGATAATGACAATGATAGTAATGACCCTTTTGAGGGAATGTCCAAAAAAGAATGTTTCACATTAGAATCTCGATTAATACAATTGCTCATGAGGACCAGAATGGCCACTCTAGCAAGATCAGACTGATTCTAACTTTAATTTATTGTATATTATGTATATTTATGTTATTATTAATGAAAATAGTAAATAGCCAAATTACCGACAGGTTTTGAAGCGGCATGTAGACAGATAACTTCAAACGGCATTGATATCACACCTTATATGCAATACTATACAGCATCTAAAGACAGGCCAACGACGGACCAAAGAATTTCAATAACATTATCAGTCTGGACTCAACCCTCTCATCCAGAGGTGTCGGAAGAAAACAATTAGCTGAACAAAGAGTAAGGTGTAGTGCCCGGCATCTCGCAGGGCTGCAAGACGAAATATATTACAGATATATATATATCAATGTTAGATGAAATAGCGATTTACTACTTAAGTTTATAGGGATGAATTTGGTGCTCATTTTCCGATACAGAAATTTCCGAAAACAACACCTAAAATTTCCTCCACACCCACTCCACGACCAGTAATCCTGCCAATCCCTTCAATTGCCGATTGTAGCTCTGCTAATGCCAGAACCACATCTCCACTTTCTGCACTCATTTCAAAATTTCTTAATCCATGGATAACATCGGATTCTAATAAGTCTTGCACTCTTTGAGACGCACCGATGGGTAAAGATCCATCCGGGGATAACGTAAGATCCTCACAAACGTTGGATATTAATTTCATTAGATCCTGAATGCCTTCACCAGTTTTACAAGAGACTAATGCAATATTCTCTATGGGCAGATTCAAGATAGTGGAAAACTTGGCTGCCAGTGTATGCTTATCAATAGAGTCAGGAATAAGGTCTATTTTATTCACTGCAACTATTGTATGCTTGCCCAAGTCTTGAATCTCTTGACGAATCTCTTCAGATATATGCTTGTTATCATTTCTATCCATAGGAATAACGGCCAATACAACATCTCCAATTCGGAATCTATCTCTTGCTCGTCTAATTCCTTCTGCTTCTATTTGTGCCATTGGATCATCCTCAAGACTGTGCAATGATCTTAATCCTGCAGTATCACCAAATACAATTTTATAACCGCCTACATTCATGCCTATTTCGAGAATATCTCTGGTGGTACCCGGAACGTCACTGACAATTGATGCATCTCGTTGAGCAATGAGGTTTAACAAGGAAGATTTACCAGCATTTGGAGGACCTAGCAAATTCATTTTGACACCCGATCGAATCAGTTCTGATCTTTGAATTCGAGTCAGATAATTTTCAATTTCAATCAACAGACTACTTATATCATTTCTAGCGTTGTTCAGGATAGAATTTGAAGACGTCTCTATGTCTGTATTATCGTCTGCAAAATCAATGAGCGCAGTGAGCAATGCAGCATTGTGTACTATACGCTCTCTCCACTGGTCATAAAGTAGTTTTGCTTGACCACCAGCAGTTACAACTGCGGCTTCTCTCTGTCTCTCGGTTTCAGCGTCAATGATATCTCTAATTCCTTCGACTTGTGTTAAATCCAGCCGACCGTTATGGAAAGCTCGTCTTGTAAATTCGCCTGCCTCAGCATAGCGAATAGGAGTCTGGGGAGTGTTTAATTGTTTGATCGCGTCCAAAACTGCTTTGATAACTGCTGCTCCTCCGTGAAGATGAAGCTCCAAAACGTTTTCGCCAGTATATGAATGTGGACCCTTAAAAAATAGAGTCAATGCATGATCGAGAATTTGTCGACTGGGCGGAACAACCAACAGCTGATTGCCATTTTCTATTATCGGTTTATATAGTCTAGTAAGCTGAGCAATCCTGGGCTTTGGATTTTTGTTGTGGCCTGTTAATCGCTTGAAGACATATTCCGTTAATGAACCAGATATTCTCACAATAGCAACAGCAGATTTCCCTGGTGCTGTTGATAGAGCATATATAGTTGGAATTGCATTTGGTTCCAATATAGACGACAATTGAGAAGCAGGTGTATATTTCGATTCCGGCAGCGGTTCTAAATAGGATATTGTAGCCGGTTTTGCATAATGTCTAATGGATCGGACTAATAATACTATAGGATCTCCAGGCTTTATGAACTTATTCGTATTAATTAGCCAACGTGGTAGCATTATACTATCAGATACAAAGAATGATAATATCTAATCCATGAGATAAAAATTTGGGTAGTTGTATAGAAAAATACTGGATTACTACCAGCTCATTGGTTGAACAGCTTAAAATCGCTTTGAAATCTGAACCTGCATAACGTTGAGCCGCAACAATGACACCCATTCCGAATTTGAAAAAATTGTACTTTCTCATACACTAAACACCAAAAATGATAGTACCTTTATTTCGCCGTCAGGTTGTCCAATATTCGAGGTTGCTCGTTAGGTATGCCTCTACCGAACCACCAGTAATGGCAATTGTTAGACAAAATCTAAAAGATGCCATGAGAGCTGGTGATAGTACAAGAAAGACCACTATTCGTGCCGTTATGGCAGCAATTAAAAATGCCAATATTGATAAACCAGACTCTATTTCGACTGATGTTGGCTTCCATGGACTGGTATCTTCATTGATTAAGAAGCGAAGAAAGTCAATTGAAGAATATCAAGCCGGAAATCGCCCTGATTTAGTTGAAAACGAACAGAACGAAATATCAATCCTTGAAGAGCTTCAAGGTAAAGTTGAAATTGCCAGTGAGGAACAGGTCGCTAGCAAGGTTGCTGAGCTATTAACTGAACTGGGCATTGACAATTCAGATAAATCGGCTATGCGTAAAGCCATGTCGAAGCTTTCATGGCCTCAAGTCGAATCGGAATGGAAAGCATCGCAGGCACAAGTATTCCAAGCTCTTAGGAAGCAGCTTGGAAAAAGACAGTTTTCCACTATGCGTGTCTTAAGACATGACAATCCTTTAGTATGTAAATAGAGAAAACAAGGAGGGAAGATATGGCTTAAAGCAAGCAATGTTTTGTTTTTGTAAATATGACGAATAAATGAACATGTACTAATAATACTTTTTTCTAGGGACTTCCTCGCATACCAAGACGTCGTCCTAGTCCAACACTCACTAGGAGGCCAATTCCTGGAGTTAAAAAAGTGGTTGTAGTATCGTCTGCAAAAGGAGGGGTAGGGAAGTCCACTGTATCAGTGAATGTTGCGCTGGCATTATTCAATCAGGGGCTAAAAGTGGGACTATTAGATGTTGACATCTTTGGGCCATCAGTACCTAAATTATTGAACTTATCCGGTGAACCTAGACTATCAGATGGTAAGTGTGTGGTATCAGTGGAGAGAGATAGGGAAAGTTGCCAACTAACTGATTTACCAGATAACCGATTGATCCCATTAGTTAATTACGGCCTCAAGGCAATGTCGATGGGATTTCTGGTGGACACAAACAAGGCAGTGGCATGGCGAGGACTACTAGTCCAGAAAGCACTAGAACAGTTAATGTTTGAGGTAGACTGGAATGACTTAGATGTTCTCATTTTAGATATGCCGCCAGGAACTGGTGATGTGCAGCTTACTATGGCTCAACAAGTCCTTATAGACGGGGCAGTCATTGTATCCACCCCTCAGGACATTGCATTGATTGATGCTATCCGTGGCATTGACATGTTTAATAAAGTTAATATTCCTATTCTCGGAATGGTCCAGAATATGAGTATGTTCATCTGTCCGAATTGTCACCACGAGTCGCACATTTTTGGCATCGACGGAGCAATCACCGAAGCCAATCGCAGAAACTTGGATGTTCTAGGCAGTATACCATTACATGCCGAGATATGTGCTAGCTCTGACAGTGGAAAGCCCATTGTTGTGGCGTCACCAGACAGCCCCGAGTCCAAATGTTACCATGACATTGCAAAACGGATTAGAGCGAAAATTGCTGTGTAAATATACGTCTCTGGCGGCTGAGCTCCGCTCAGAACTGTAGATTTGCTTCGCAGAGATCGTAGAATAACATATGATAGCGTAAATTAAGGATACATACAAAGTTTATTTCAAGAATAAGGCGCCAAGCTGCTAGATTTTTGCGCACAAAAAATGAGAGCACGAGAGTCGGATGCAGAAACGAGCGAAATTTATGGGGCCTGGATACCCCAGAATTCATTATGCAGCGGGCTACAGTAGCTCATAGCATAACCTGTCATTCAGGGTTTTAACAGGATACGTATGCAATTTTTTGATTCTCGCTCTTGGAAGAAACCCCCCCCTCCGCGGTCAGAGTTGGCAAATAATGATTTCTTTGAGTGTTTTTCTAGTAGGTAGTGCACTCGTGTGTAAAGTGTTTGGAAACCCCTTGGACACTATGATCCAGAACGTGGTTGACTTGGGCAATGCCGAGTTGATCGATATGGCGGTCGGTAATGGAGGTTCTGAAGAGTATGGCGGGATAGAGGCAGATATCCAGGTGCAAGCGCCTGAAGCAGCAGCAATTCCTATCACAAGTTCTCTTCCTATATCTCCTGCCGTTCCATTGGTAACGCCTGGCACGGATCCAAATCAAATTAGTCATGATGAGGTTGAGAATGTGTATATTCCCGGGAGTAGTAGTGGTATGGTAGTATCTTCTCCAGTCCAATCCGGAGGATCAATACAAGCAGGGCTATTTGCGCCCATTGCTAGTTCAGATAGTTCAAGAGGACGCAACCCAGAAACTAGTTCAAAAAAAAGTAGTTCAAAATCTAAAAGTATCGGCAATGTATCGAATGGTCATCAGTATCCCTTGTCATCACTTGACGACTTGGAGGACGACCAGATTGTCCCTCAATCGTTGGCCCAATACACCCAAGCGTGGGATGAAAACTATAAAAAGTATCATTTGAGTGTACAGATATTATCAGAGCCTGATTTGGACGAAGAGGAGTCCCCCAATGACCCATCTTTGCATCATGAGAAAATGCAGTTTGCTCGTGTAAATGAGTATTTGAATGAGAAAAAAACACAGGCAGAACAGAAGGAGAAAGGCCGAGATGAAGATGACGCGGAAGGAGCAGAAAAGATACTAGTTGAGAACAAGAAAGATAATGAACGTGAGAAGGACCATCGTCATCAACGATTCACTCGAATCTGGAAACGAGAAAGTGCCAAACAGGCCAGTCACTCAGAAAACAATCTCACTGGTTCCCCTCCCCCTGAACACGTTATTCACGAATCTGGGTCTTCATTAGGAAACTGTCTTCAACCATCAGTAGCGACTTTGGCCATCACAGTTGCACTTGCTGGAAGCGTCTGTTTATTCCAATGACCAGCCATAGCCGCCCTCCAACTTCCTCTTGTTAACAATCTCAATAAGAAACGAGTCTACGACAATTACTAAATAAACTGAGTTAAATATATAAACCTTCCTTGTGTGTTCCGGCGGCCGAGCTCTGCCCAGACCCGTCGCTTCGCTTCTCCATGCATATTTGCTGGTATTGGACTGCGATACCCGCGCGTGGTTCAAAATAGGCAGCTGTTGTATCTCCCAAGCTTGGATCGAGTGCCAAGGACGGAATGAGAGCTGGGACAACCGAAAGACAGTCCAGTCCAGACCAAAACGAAGTAAACTCACATAGCATCTCATTGCTGGTCAATACTGTCAATGGTGGCCGCCACTGCTTCTACTTCTGGCTATTGCCAGCCATATAACAGACGTTACCAGTTCTCTATCTATAAATCAGCTAATAAATAAATCTTTTAAACTTGTTCTCTTCGTCTTCGTCTCTTCGTCTTCGTCTTCCTAGTCCGTCCTCCTCTGGAGGGCAGACGGCTGGCTGGCTGGTTGATGCCCGCCGTACAGCTTAACTCGCGACGTCCGCCTCACCACCACCGCCAGTACCTCTACCGCTCAGCTGCTACCGGCCGGCCAGAAAAAAAGAGTTCATTCCTAGCAGCAGCAGTACCAGCACCACCGAAGCCGCCGCCAAATCTCAGCACTCAGCTCTACCAAACACCCAAGCAAGCGCTGGACTCCACCACTACCACTGCCAATACTCACAACTTCTAACTACACCACTGCCGAAACATCATATTTTATAGAGAATTTCACATATTTCAACCACCACTATCGCTACACGCGCACACTTTCAACTTTTTTTTTCTTTATAGAATAACACCGACGGACCACGGGAGTAAGGAAAAAAAATTTACAACACGTTAAAGACAACATAACAAATTTTGGTTTTATAAAAATACAATTGAACTGGCCTCATAATAACTTGAATATTATTGTTACTTCACGCCGAATTGAGAGCAGACACTTTACTTCACATTCGACAATTACAAATAGGTCTCAATTGAAGTTATAGCAACATATATAAAATGCCAGAGGTAAGTTTATTGAGGGTGAACATGGAAAAGAAGAATCGAAATTTACTAACTGTTATGAAAGACTTTGAAAAGAACTGTTCGTGTCACGACCAGGCAACATATCCTCAAAGATGTTCCACCGGTTCAAGAGGGATTCCCCATGCGTGAATGGAGTATTCACATCTCAATACTGGGCTCGGACGGGCAAGAGTACCCAGCAACTATTTTTGATAAAGTCACGTACAAACTTCATCCTACATTTCAAAACCCGACAAGAAGTGAGTAGTAGAGAATACGAGGAGGACCAATTATTGGAGACTAACATAATCTGTACAGCCCTGAAAAAAGTCCCATTTAAAATTGAAGAACAAGGATGGGGAGAATTCGATTTAGGAATCGTACTTCATATGGTTGATAAAAGCGGTGAACATACATTAAGCCACGACCTGAATTTTGCTAGTGAAGAATATAAAATTGAACATGTATTGGACTTTCCGACCAACCGTCCCGGATTACTCAAGTTGCTTGCTGAGTCGGGACCAGTTCCAGGCCATAACGCGCCAGGCGCCAGTGGAACCTCGTCAGGAGCCGCCGATTATTCGGCTGGAGACAAGCGCAAGGGAGAGGATGATGGGAATAAGTTACGAAAGAAATCAAAAACAATCGAAAAGGGTTCAGTTGATTTAGAAAGACTAGCCGAAGGGCTCGAAAAGCTGGGAGAAGACGATCTCTTAGAAGTCGTAACGATGGTCAACAACAATAAGACCCCAGATATGTATGTCAAGAATGTACCTGAAGAAGGAGAATTTCACATGGACCTATGTACACTACCTGATCGATTGTTGAAGAGTTTATGGGATTTCGTTAAGAAGCGTACGGAAGTCTAACTTTAATTTATCATTTGTTATTGCTGTTTATATATAAATATATAATATATGTTTCTGAACGTTTGTCAGTTGAGAGCTGGAATTGGAGAGCTTCGCATCCAGATCATTCGCCATATATTATAGCACACGGGCTTCAACCCAGAAATTCTCTGAGCTGTGACGAGAGAGGATATCTTTGGCATCCTGTTCGGTCTCAGCGTCGTGCAAACTCCATTTCTGGAATCGAGAGCTCTTGATTTGACCATGCCAGACGAGAACACATCGATTAGATGTGAGATCGGGAGGAGCTGGAGGTTGCGACGAGTTGTCGCCGGCAGGATCGACAGGACGGGGAGGAGCATTCTCAGTCCACTTGATTCTCTGAAGAAGAAGTTTGGAAAACTTTTTGATATTAAGATGTCCGCCTTCAACAACTACAAGGCAAAATTTAGGATTGAAAATCGTCATTCCCGTTAGCTGGAGATGCTTAGCATTGTAATTTACAAGGAACTTATGTCTGCCATCAATAAGAATATCAATCCGGAAAGCAGCACAATAGATCCCTTTTGCCTTTTCTCGCTCTGATTTAGCTATCCATTTCTCATATTGCTGTTCAGGCGTAAGTTTACGTGATTGATTTTCTTGTTCATGTTTTTGTTTCCGTTGTGCAACTTCAGTCTTGGCTCGCAGTTCCATCAACGTTGGGTCTTTGATTGCTTCATTGGCAAACACACTCATTATATTTGACGGTTTGATTTTAGGTGGCGGGGCAGGGTCAAGGCCAAGTCGAATACGATCTTGCGCTTCTTTATGGCGTTCTGCTCGCTCGTTTTTACGCATTCGTTTGGTCTCTCGTTTTGTAAGGTGAAGACGGGTCTGCTTGGGAAGGTTCTTCTCCCATGGAGGGTTTATAGGGATGGGATGCTGGATGAACTGGGTGATTGGATTATTTTCCAAAGGTAAAAGTTTATCGTTTTGAGACGCGTCTGTATCTACACCTTCTGTATAACCATTTGACGCATTTGCAACTAATGGTTCATCCCACCATTCGACTAATGGTGGTGGTGGTGGCTTAAATGATCGTTCGCCGGCTAGTATATCAGCTTCCAATAACCCAGCATTCGACGCTTTTGATTTGGCGCCTTCGATTTTCTTTTTGAGTGCTTCTAATTGAAGCTGTCGTCTTTCTTCTTCGGCCTGTTTAATAAATTTTCCCTGGGGGTTGAATGCTAAACCACGTTTACGACGAATATCAGAGTTATTTTTGGTCGTTACTTGAGGATCAAAGTAAGGGTTAGAAGAGGAAGTAGATGACGATGTTGGTTGCTGCTCTTCTTCTTCATTTTGTAATAAATAGATGTTTGGTCGATTCAGACTGATAGTTGATTTGGCTGTCTTGGTTTCTAAAAGGAGAGGGTGGATCGGGGTATTAAGGCCAGGACCACGACCAAAAGATGCAGGAGGAGGAGCCGGGGGTGGACGTGGACGAGATACCGGCGGTTTATACAGTGGCTTCGGATTAGATTTCGTCTGCGAAGATGCAACATTCGAACTACTTCTTTGTTTATTCAAGGCCTCAACCTGGGCCCTGCGCTCTCTAATCTTGGCCATCAAATCCGCAGCACTGGAAACTGTTTTGGAAGTGCTATCGGCAGCAGTGTTGGCACTACCTTTACTTCTACTATCACTACCATTACCATTACCATTACTTCCCTGATCAGCCTGCCTCACATTTGTCTGTTTGTTTTTCATTGCCAAAGCAGCAACTCTGGCCTTGGCTTCTGCGATACGATCTTTATTACTTTTAGAGAGAATTCCAGAAAGTCCATTGATCCGAGGCTTTTTAGATGCTTCTCCGACTTCCCCATCCTCGGCCACTGGCTCCGTCGGTCTATCCCTTTTCCGCGTCTCTGACATAGCAAGCTTTTGTTATTCTTAAATATAGTTGTAGAAATATATGTCCATATCGACCGACTGCTTTATTGTTGTTACTTATCTCATGAAGCACTACTTAAATTTCTATATCATAGCATCAGTACTTCAGCCGTACTATCCCTGCATCTGCCAACCGTCGAAAATAAATCCCCATCACCTTCAAATCATGAACGTAAGACAAGAAACAATATCAACATTAGAATCCATATATTGATATGAAGAGTAGTGTCGGCTTGACTTCTCTATTTTCTACTTATATGTTTTGTTCGTTATCTACTGATCAATATCTTAGTTTACTCTGTGTCGGCACTATTCTTACCATTTCTGCTCTTCTGCCCTTCATATCTTTATCTGATATGGCTTCTTCTGCGAAAAAAAAACTGTCGTCTAATTGGAAAGATTTACAGAAGACTCTTCGTAAGTCTACATCCCCTTCACCAGGTGGCGAAGAAAGGGTTAGCAAGCCCAAAAGAAGTGATAGAAGTAAAGGAAAAGGAAAGAAGAAGCCGGTTCGTAAGGTGACAGTAGCTGTTGCTCAGACTGGCAGTAATAGCTCAGTTGGACATAACAGTCATACGTCTATCAGTACATTTTCATCTTTTACCCGTGACTCTACTTCTGTTGATGATACTATAACCGAGGTCCATACTATACCGACAGCCACATCCTCTCTACCTGTACTCAGTCTTCCTAGTGATGTTAAACCGGCTCGGTTACTTTTACTCGATGATTCAGATTTGGCTTCACACAGGAATCTTCCTCCAATGGTCATTTATAATGATCCGAGAAAACGAGAAATGGGGCGGTTTGTGAGTCTCGATTGTGAGTTTGTAGGGACTGGAGTAGATGGAAAGACTTCGATCCTGGCACGAGTTTCAATTGTAAACTACTTTGGATACGTGTTACTGGACACTTTCGTGAGGCCAACACAGCGGGTCACTGATTGGAGAACCTGGGTCAGTGGTGTCACGCCTCATTCAGTGCGTGGTGCACCATCTCTGCGAGAAGTGCAGAACCAAGTATCGAACATTCTTGAAGGTAGAGTACTTGTGGGGCATGCGGTTCGTCATGACCTCGAAGTGATGATGCTTTCACATCCTAAAAATAAAATTAGAGACACTTCACTATATGCACCGTTTAGAGAAATAGCAAAGGGCAAAACCCCGAGCTTAAAAGTCCTTTCGAAGCATTTGATAGGGCTGACGATTCAGACTGGTGAGCATTCATCCGTGGAGGATGCTCAGGCCACGATGCTATTATATAGATTACACAGGCATGGTATTGAACGCGGGTTCCACAATGTAAGACGTGGAGGAGCCAAGCCCAGACAATAACTCCTTCAATATATAGTTAGTTGTCAGATATTTATTATAATTTTGCATCAGCACAAACGGAGCAAAGCGAGCTACGGGTCTGGACAGAGCTCAGCCAGAAGAGGCATATCAATAATCATGTTCATTAATTATTCTTATACCATTAAAATAAATAAAAAAAGATTTAAAATAGAATAAAATACTAACTCATTCATTAATCATAACCCCCTAACAATTATACCCTTGACGAGAGTGGCAAGGCGTGATCTAATATCCATGCTAACCTCGTTTGTCTGACTGAAAGTACTAACAGACGAGGAAACTACTATTGAGTCGTGATCCTGTTCAACAGGTTTAAATCCACTTTGCTCAAGCATTTCCTCCAGTTGTGCTCTATACTCAGAAAGTCTGTGGAATTCCTCCAAATTAGTTAACATTCCTGTCCCAGCAGCGAGAATGCTCTTCATCATCGATTTCTGACTACCAAATTCAGTTAACTTTAGTAATCTTGATCTTACTGTAGCATAAACCATACATTTCTTAGCTAGGTTTGTTTCGCCTACAAATCTTAGACTTCCCAGAAATCTTAACCCAGATACATCATATTCGCTCGTGGCTCTGAATAACTGGCCTCCTAAGTATAATGCAATGGTGGTATCAAAAGAGTCCTGGCTGATATATTCTTCTAACAATGTTGGCAGATTGTTATCATTATCAAGCTCTGTTTCATTGATATGATCGTCAGGATATCCAGCAATCCAAAGCAAATCCTTAAGTTCTGCTTGACTTCTACACCCAAGAAAGAGGAAATACAAGTAACATAGGTATGATGCATATTTATTGCTTTGCTGTTCCTTGACGCTGTTCTTTGCACTAATCTCTAAAAATGTTTCCAAAGCCTGCAAAGTGTCAACTCTAGTAGAAGCCTTTTCCATTCCTTTTAAAACAACAGCAGACAGACACAAATCGAAATATTCAACGCTGAATGATACATCCATCAATTCTTGGATAGGTCCCCATTGAGTTTCAAATGATTTACGTCCTTCCAATAAATATTCGGCCATAGTAATATCCTTGAATGCACCTAGATTATCCAATGTTCTCAAGTTTGCCTCAATTAATAATAATCCATGGCTGAATAAATTAGAATTTTGGGAATGAAGTAATGCAATACCTAGCCAAAACATCTTGGAATGATATAATGACTGATCCCCAAGTCCATCCATCATTTTCGTTAAACAAATAAGCGTACAAACACCATATTCTTCATTTAACATTTGATTCCTAGTCGAGATCAATGAATTGTACAGCACTTGCAAAACCTGCGTTACTACCGCATCTTCAACTTCAATCCTAGCCAAGGATCCAAGAACCAAAAACGACCGACATTGTAACGATGGATTCTCTGTGAAGCAAGCATTAATGACCAAACTACTCCACCTTGATCTCCAAACGTTTGCTGCTTGGACAGTGGGACTCGCACTAGTAATAATATCCATGAGTATCAAACAAAAGCTTTCAATATGAGAAATTGACGCCAGACTGAAATAATCATAACTAATATCTTTCATATCGTCGCCCAATCCGAACAATAGTTTACCCTTTGTTGAAGTCAAGTCAGACCAAATTGAGATAATATGATCTCGTTGATCTGATGAAATCTTGTCACAACAAGAAAATGCGTGCAGAACATTCACCAAAAGATTGCACAGGGACGTTCTAAACGAATAGGGCCCGGTATATATCAATGATGACACTAACAGAATGATCTCTGGAAGGTACACTTCTGCAATTAACAGCGATTCGAACGATAAAGAGGCAATCAACCGTATTAAAACATCCAGTTCTGTCCAATCAGCATGGCCCGTCAATGATCTTTCAGTTATTGGCAATGGTTTGTTGAGAATCTTTCTGCATCGGTTGATTACTGTACCGCAAATACTAAGAGTTGGGAAAGAGGTTAAAACAGCCAAAACATCTTCGATTTCCATATCTTTAGAACCACGTTCAACGGCAAACCTGATAACCTCGTCAACCAGTACATCTGTTAATTCTTCCTGCAAACACAGAGCAGGCCAGAAATTCAATAACAAACTAGTATAATGATCTGGACTCCATACTGCAATATCCAAGAAAATTCGAATCAGACTAGCTGCATCGTTGCGACCCTCTCTTTGGGCACTATAAATATTCTTAACCCACGGAGCAGCATATAAAATTGCATTATTTCCCTGTTCTTTCGAAAAGGATTTAAATGATTTGCTAAACTCCATGAGAAAATCATAAGTCAACTCGGGATGAGTCGCAGCTACAACTTCACTAAACACAACAGACATGCTAACCTCTTTCTTTGGAATGCCGAATCCTCTTCCGCCTCTTATCTCTCTGCCAAAGCTAATATTAAACCGTTCCGGAATCATCGCAAGCAAGTTGAACGCTGCTTCTTGTAGACTAGAATCATTCGAACAAAGGTTAGAAAAACCAATATTTAAGAAAGATCCCAAACCATCTTCAAGATCCATAACCAAGGAATCATTAACCTCCATGGTTTCCTCTGGTAATCTTGATTTAGCATTTGTAATCGCTCGAATGATCTCAGTTTTTTTCCTATGTAGAAGAACGAATTTCTCGCCATCAGTGGTCTCAATAGTGAACTCTTCAGGTTTCGATGTCGTTCTTGAATGAGTGATATCCCTAATCTCAGACAAATGGATTACATCATTACAGAATCCTGGTGAATTTCGAATATAATTGAACGGCTTCTCGCCGTGTATCTGTAGATATTCATTTCCAACTTTTACTGTGACTGGATAAAAGGTATTATTATCGGCCGATAGCATCTTTCCACCATGATAAACTAGCCTTGCATCATCAATGACTTTAACCGACCGTTGATCCAAATTCAATCCATGTACATTGCATACCGAAGCAATATCTGCTGTGGTGATAAAAACATATTTTGTTTTCATGGGATTCATATAAACTCCAGACTCGTAGTTACGCAAAAACGCTTTCAACGCTGGTAAGAATGATGTCGAAACATTATAATAGTACACAGTAGTACAATTGGCAGCCATTTCTGGAGGAACCATCGTATCTCGAATAGTTCGGACAGTGTTGGAAAGCAAATGTGAAGGTTTACAGCTGGTGCAGTCATAAAACAGACTGTATTTATCTGACCACATTCTGTTAGCAACCTGGAAAAATCGATACAGTACGAGTTCACTATCCAATTGGTCTCGATCATAATTACGGAATGTCACCAACATTACTGGCGAACCATCTAGAGCAATGCCGTCATGTATGACACGTTTATCGATGATTGGGCTCAAATCACGGTCTTCATTTCTTGCCATAAATTCGTTTAATCTACTGCCTGCGCTTATCAAATTGCGAGAAGTATCCAATCCCTTCTTACGTGCCTTAGGGGTCCTAGGACGGCCAAGACTTCGTACTAGAGCTGAGAATCTGCGGTTGGCTTCAATCTCTGCCTCTCCAACTATTCCAAACGCAGCAGCAGTTGTTACTCCGTTTATTGACGAGTTAGAAGAACGACGATTATGACTGTTCCCATTCGTTACAGCGGTTGGGATAAATTTTTGCGATCGTTGATGTACACGACGTCCAAAGGTCGGCGCAAATGAGGTAGGAGGCGGCGGCTGCCCAGATGAAGCTAGTTCGTCATAAAAGCTGCCCTTCAATCTTGTAATATCCGTACCATTTCCATTTGTAGAAACGCCATTCGATACTGGAGATTGAGCACGCATTAACCGTCTTTTCCTTTGATCAATCAAGATTTTGTGATGCGCATCATCCCAATGATTATAAACAAAAGTATGCAAGACTCTGAGATGCTCAGAATCCATCATTTTTGGATTTGCGGAAACCTGTGATGACGTATCGTCGCTATTTGCTTCAGTCTCATCATCTTCAACAGAACTAAGACATTTCAAAAATCGCAACATCCTTTGTTTTCTATGCTCTGCATCAGCCATTTTCCCTTCTGTATCATGACTACCGGATCCATGAATGGCAGAAGATGTGCAGTTTGATATATTTTGAACAGCTTTAGCCAGTAACAATAAAGTTCTTCTAACTTCTTTTGATGGTGGAGTAGGAAGTAAACCATCTTGGTCGGGAGAAACCAATACAGGGCATAAGAACCTTAAAAAGAAGAAGCTTCCAACGGCACTTTCTTTATATTCGGCAAATTTAAGCGCTACAGCTCGACTGATAGAAGAACCAATTTCTCGGAAAGAGGTTGGGATTAGACTTACGCTACTTTCTAGAGCATCGAAAAGTTCATTTAGACAACGCTCATATTTCTCAAGATTAGCCTCTAACTCAATTTCTGGGTTCTTCAACCGATTTGCATCAATCTCGAAAACATAAAGTTCTGGCTTTTTTGCCAAGTTATTAATAAATGGGCCGAGTGTTGATTGCAAATATTGTCGGCCCCGTGATTTGGCAAACATAGATAAAAGCTTCGTAGCAACACAGTTTCTTCGGAGTATATCAGCCGAGAAATTTGTCAGTTCAATCTCCCTAGCTAATGCTGCCTTAACTAGTAAAAAGCCCTTCCCTCTAAATTCAAAAGCACTTAGAATAGCGGCCGAAAATTCATCAGCCTCAGAGGCGGGACAGATATCGCACAATGATAAAGTGATTCGAATGTTGGACACCAAGAAATCAACCAACTCTTCATATCGGACGTTATCATTGTAGTCAGAGGTATATCTTGTCTCCTTACTGAGAATGTTACGGAAAATCTCTAGGAATGCTAAACGCAGCGATTCATCTTCATGATAACCTAGTGGTAACGCTGTTCGAAGACCAATTTCCACATTTGCATTCAGCAGATTGGACAGACATGCAATGGCGTTTTCTCGGATAATCGGTGCTTTGTCCAGTAATCTGAATGGTGTAGGACCAGAGACAGATATAGAGGTGACGCCAGAAGCAGCTGATGACGACACAGAAGAAGAGTCAGATATAGTAGGTACCACTACTGGAGGGTCATCTTTACACCGCTGAAGACTCCTAAGAAACAGAGAGAAGAGATTATTAAATGTATTGAATTTGGCGGAAAGCATATCTTTTTCATGAACACCATCGGCAGTTTCAATAGATAATCCATTTAACAGCTCGGCAAGACATTTGGAGGTAACAACACATATATCACGAACAACTCTACACTTTTCAGCGACAAATTTATTTTCCACTGCATTATGACAGTCGAACGTAATGGCCCGCTCAAACCAGTCAGACACACTCATTACCAATTCATTTCGAACCCGAGACTCATGCTTCATGTTCAGAGCTTCGACTGTTTTACCAATTGTTTCGAGAAGCTGACAAACCCTCAATACAAGCTTGAGAATTTCCAGGTCAAAGACAGTGGTGTTGATGTATTTGACAATTTTTAACGCTAGTGCACCAATATCAACAGAAATATAGATATCTTCTTGCTGCAATTGTTCAACTATGCTACGAACTAACAAAGCGGTTTGACCTAGTAAGCGGTTGAGAGTAATTGTCTTTGTTTCAAGGAATGAAGAGGGGCGAGGAGGTAATGGTGGGGGATGATTGTCTTTATCGTTCTCTTTCTCTTGTGGTGAATGATTTTGAACGGATTCCTGGCTCTCCACAACTGCTAAAATGTGAGAATCTATCATACCAGACAGTTGCTTTAAAACATGGTGATATGCTAATGGACCAACATCATTGGCAAGAACTTCACGACTAGTTTCACGAACAATTGCTGAATCAGATAATAAGAAATTGACGGCATCGAACAAGAACTGCCTTGCTTTAAAATGGACGTTGTCTTTAATTTTGATACTTCCTTCGGGGTTTAAAAGAGGAATTAATAAGGAACTCAGAATACCATAATAGCATCTCCATTCTTTTGATAAATTCGCAAAGTCGGCACCGGAACCACGATTAGATTCATTAAGCATTTGCGCGTTCAATACCGACCATCTTCCATGTATAATAGTCCACACTTTTATAAGAGCTTCTGATGGCGAATCAACAGTTTGAAATAACCTACACAACTTCTTTTGAATTGCAATCGGAGTATAAAACGACGTTTGTGAAGAAATCTCCGAATACACATGGAAATTGGGCATGATAGACCAGCTGGATTGATGAGCAAGTTCAAAGTCCTCTAATAACATTGCTTCCTTTACCATGAGTCGGATATTGGCCATTGCTAGCTTACACACTTCCATACTTGGAGAACATAGGCAGAGAACCATTGCTGCTTCTAGACTATGGCTTAGAGCGGCTCTATTTTTGGGGTCTTCGATAATATTGTCCTTGAACGAGTATGAATCATTAATACAGCTTCTCGTGATCAACAGTTCATTGACTTTGGCCAGTTCCTTTTCCAATTGCCGTGATACCAGTGGCATGGTTAATATTGACTCTACAGATGATCTGATATTCATGCTAATGCCATCATAAATGGGAAATAAGATATGACCATTTTCTTCAAATGGAGTTCGCTCTTTGATCTCATTTTCTACAAGTCCATTCTGAGAAGTTGGTTGATTGGTTTGTCTCTTGACAAATGATACTAATATCTCAGTGACCGAAGTACGTAGGAGTTCATTTTTACTTGTGGAGCACCTAATGATGGCATGGGAAAAGGATTCGGGAACCTGGTTAAATGCATGTTGACTATGAGTTAATAAAATGTCTAGGGCATACTTTAATGCGTCGACGTGGAGAATAAAGTCAGACCGTTCTAGTGGAGATGGAGATGTTTCCTTTTCGAGTTCCTGCAAGTCATTTGCTACCAACTCGATAAAATTAATGAATTCACCACTATAAAGATTTAAAACCATATTTAGTAGCTCGTTGCCTTCTGGACGACTCTGAAGACTTCTCAACCCAATAATGATGTTTCGTTTAGATCGTAAAGTGAATGTACTAGGTGAAGGTAGGCTGCCGATAAGATCTTTCATTGCCTCTACAGGCCGTAAAATAAGATATGAGCTAATGAACCTAGATTGTAAATAGTCGACCTTGGCAAACGAAGGAATGCATTCAGTTTCATAAAAAAGGATTTTCAAAAGCGTCGGGTATATCAACATTGCGTATTGTACAATTGGTAATTGGCTGAATACATGTTCATGCACTTGTAGTATATTCGATGCGGCCAGAGCGAATATGGAGTAACACGTTGCACAAATGCCCAAGGTTCTGCGTGCAGTCGTAGAAGTAACAGAAGCAGAAGAAATGGTTAAATAAGATGGTAGAGAAGGCTCAACCGCCATGTGATGCAATAATTCCAAGTACTGAAGCCTCGAGTTTTTCTTAGACGCTGCTTCAACATTAGTACTGTCGTTGGAAGTAGTGTCTTCGTCGTCTCCATTAATTGCCAATTCGAACCCATCTGGAATGAGCAGCGATAGCATTGCCAGGAACGCCCAGGAGACAAAGTTTCTGTTTTCCGTGGAGGTTTTAAATAAATAATCGAATAATTGTGTACTTTGAACACGCAGCGCACCATTTGAGTTGGATGATTCTCTTGCGACTGTCTCTGGATGACACTGGATCCAGTAAATCATGCTGTGTTGGATAAAATATTCGAGCATATGGCGCTGAATTGGTTTATGAGTATTAGGGCACCAGGTCATGAAATCATGCAGCACTTCATTAAGACGGTCACTGTCGAGATATTGCAATGCAATCACGTCGAGTTTGTATAGTACCGAATCAGCCGGTGATTCATGTGACGAAGAAGCGGACGAGGCCACCGACACAGACGACAGGTCGGTTTTGAACCCCGTAGGCGAGCTGTGTTTGAGTGCCTTGACTCTACTCGATGCATAGTGATAGACTTCTTTCCAGTTGGACGCACTCAAACAAAATACTATCGATTCGATATATTTATCGATCTTTGTAATGAGCGTCGTGGGAGTTTCTGTATAAAGCTCTTTGGTGATAATCATATACGCTCGTTTGACCCTTGTCCGTGACTTGAGCTTCATCAGCGTATCAATGGCGCGCTCGGCAATGGGCGCTGCCACAGGTTTAGGAGGCACTGGAAACAACCCCAGCCAACTATCTTTAATATCGTCACCACTCATATCCTTTGCATCAAACAACAAGCCTGCACCGCCGCCGGCCCCGCCATTAGCAGTGCCTTCCAGCATAGCATAATCGGAATCCTTGTTCGCATCTCTCCACTCGGACAACGCAGCATTGAACACCAATTCCAGCAGCACCAGAATCGATTCCTGTACAAGGTGCGGTCGTTGGTTCAGGTATACTGACCAGTCGCCCTGTTGGGGTCGTCCGTTAGTGGCAGTCAGTGCGGGTGTCGCCTGGCCTCGCCTCCGGCGGCTGGGCTCTGCCCAGACCCGTAGAGATCCTAGCATCGAGCGAAGCGAGCAACGGGTCTGGGCAGAGCCCAGCCGCCGGAGGCGAGGCAAGGCGGCAGTCGGATGGGGGGCACTTACCTCGACAACACCTTCAATGACTTGAAGAAACCCATCTAGAGTCTCGCTAAGCAGTCCTCGACCAGGGAAACTGGATAGGAACTCGCGCGAACTGACAAACAGTTCATCGTCTAGCGTTTCTTCGGCACTGATTCCTGTGATATAGGGAAGCTGTTGTTATTGTTGTTAGTTGAGTCAACACAGGTCCGCGGAGAGTCTACATACCTGCCGACCCAATCGCTTAATGACGAGAGGAATGATTGTTACTGAAGCGAAGTCGGGTCCATTGCTCATTGTGTTGGTGTGTAGGATGACAGCTTAATCTATCTTTGTTAGTAATTTGGCTCAGTTCTAACAACCACAAAAACTTACCACCGTCGGTCCAATGCTATCTTCTTCTGTCGGGTAATAGTAATAATATCTATCGTGTCGCCGTAGTCTGGGCTTATCGCTATTGTTGTAGATTGCCGTTTGTTCGCTCAGTACCAAGAATATTTGTAGTAGTAATAAAGCCAAGATACCGTCGTACTAATAATAATAATAATAGTCGGGTCAGGTCAGGCAGGCCAGGTAAGTCAGGTAGCAGGTAGGTCAGGTCAATCAACTGTTAGGGTAAATTGAGAGGCCGGTAACTGTAGCGGTAGCGGTAGCGGTAGCGGTAGCGGTAGCTGTAGCGGCAGCAGAATCAGCCAGGCAGCCAGGTACGCGCTCAGACAGGCGGTCGTAAACCAAGCCGACAGGCAGGCAGCAGGCAGCAGGCCGGTAGGCAGTCAGGCTGGCTGGCAGGCTGGCTGGCAGGCTGCTAGGAAGGCTGTCAGGCAGGCTGGTAGGCAGTCAGGCAGTCAGGCAGGTAGGCAGGTAGGCAGGTAGGCAGGTAGGCAGGCAGGCGGGTAGGCAGGCAGGTAGGCAGCAGCTGGGCTTGATTTCCTCCCAACCCCTTTCGTTAACAGACGTTGGCTGCTTACGTTACGCTAAGTTTGCGCCTTGCCCTACTTGTCGTCGTCGTCGATCACAAAGACGTTAGCCAAGCGTTGAGCTTAAACTCCCAGCTACCGGTCTCTCCACACTCTCCTTTCAGCGATCAACGCAATCAAATCCCTAGGCGAAAGTGGTGCCACTCCGGCTTCGCGAGCCGGAACCCTGGCCTGGTCCGGTCCGCTGGGTCGCGGGGCTCTGCCTCCGGCGGCTGGGCTCTGCCCAGACCCGTAGCTCGAGCTTCGCTCGAGGGCTTCCGCGTACCAACAGAGCGCGCTCTCTGTCTCGGTTGACTCTCAATTGTCTCTATCTACACTGAGTGATATCACGAACGGACCGTCTCGGGGCTCCCTTCCGTCGTCGTCGTCGTCGTCGTCGTCCTCCTCCTCCTCCTCCTCATCCTCCGCGTCCTCCTCCTCCTCCTCCTCCTCCTCCTCCTCCTCCTCATCCTCATCCTCCTCATCCTCCTCATCCTCCTCCTTCTTCTTCTTCTTCTTCTTCTTCTTCTCCGTATGAAAGCACTTTTCCTCCCTTCAAGCCCTTCAGGCCCTTCTGCCTGCTCAACTGGCCTGCCCTGTCCAACCCCCAGCGCGCTCGCGAAGCGAGCACAACCAGGTCTGGGCGGAGCCCAGCCGCCGGAGGCAGCCCAGGGGTAGCAGCGGTTGACACAAGGAGGAAATTGCAGTTAGGCCAGACCAAGCCCAATCTACGCTTGAGTGCCGTGCCATAGACGTAGTTAGCGCTCGTACTGGGGTAGAAGGGTGGAAACACGGATCAGGCATGGGCGCTAATTATCACACCACCCTCGACCTCCTCCTGCTCCAGCTGGAGCTACTGCTACTACCCAGTGTACGGCTCATCGCTGGTACAACTGCTACTGCTACGGCTGGGCCTGCTACGGCTGGGCCTACAGCTACGGCTGGGCCCGCTCGCTGCCTGGGCTTGAGCACTGGCTTGGGCATTGGCTTGGGGCATGGTATGGCATCGGCCTGTCTATTGGCACAGGACCCGTTGTCTTTAACGCTACTACCAGTACCACTACCGCTACTTCTACTCCACTCCTAGATCTACTCCTAGTCCTACTTCTACTTTCACTCCTTAGGCTGACATTCTATACACCGTTTCAACTAGGACCGGAAACGGCAACAACGCTCCGTGATACTAACGAACTAGATCTGGCTGATGTCTAGGAGTAGATAGGTTACTAGGAGCGTTTTGTCAGATAACATCATTGTCATGTTACTTACAGAGAAAGGCGGAAACAGGTGATCGAGCGAAGCGAGCTACGGGTCTGGGCAGAGCCCAGCCGCCGGAGGCAGAGCACCCATCCGACCGACGAAAACCTCACGGGCGTCCTTAACTTTAATCTTAAACCAATTCTATTCATCGAACAAAGGCGTTGAACCTTAAAACCAGGTCCGCAACATTCAAAATAGCTTGTTTCATTGCATAGAACATTCCAGCAGTGTGAGGAGCTCCGTTGTGGCTCTGGCTCTGGCTCTGGCTCTGGCTCTGGCTTCTGGGCGCCTCTCTGTTTGGAGCCACCGAGATCGAGCGAAGCGAGCAACGGGTCTGGGCAGAGCCCAGCCGCCGGAGGCAGACCGGCGACCGAGGACTCTGTCTGGAGCCAACCACCGAGCTCGAGCGAAGCGAGCAACGGGTCTGGGCAGAGCCCAGCCGCCGGAGGCAGACCGGCGACTGAGGACTCTCTACCTGGCGAGATTGGCTTCGCGCAGGGCCTTGATTTCGTGAACCCTTGATTTGAGATCCGTTTGGCGCTTCTCGCGGGCTTGGAGGAGCTGCTGCGATTCTTGGAGGATGGCGGTGCTCATGTTCTCAAGACTGGCCATTTCTTTTCTACGCTGCTCTTCGTCTTTACTGAATTTGTAGAATCCGACTCCTCGGTCGCGGGCCTCCCAGTCAGGATCGTAGTGCACAAGATCTTCTGCCTGATCTCGTTCATATACTTGCTCGACGGCTGATTGATCCAACTTGAACGCTTGGTATTGTACAGTGTTTCCATAGTGAACTTTACTTGGTCTTTCCACGTTAGCATCGGTATCGTCGTCTGATGATCTGTAACTGCGTCGTTGTTCGTATTTATACGCTTTGGACGCTGGAACAAGCCTTGATCTGCCGTAGGAATCGGTGATTTCAATGAGACCATCTTCACCGTCCGATGACCCTGATCCGCTACTGGAGTCGTCGCTCTCATCACCACCTGAAACCATCATAACCTGGCCCAGGTCATCAATCTCCCCACGCTTGATCTTCTTATAAAGCTTAGCCTTTTCCTTTAAAGATATTCTGGATCGCTCATAAATGTCACTCTCATTCGTTTGGACTGCCGTAGTTTTGCTTGGTTCGTCTGATTGCTTTTTTAAATTCAGTTCCTTTGCTTTCCCCTTCTTTACCCCTGATATCGTAGTACTGCCATGGCTCTTGGTCTGATCCACCCGTTTCCGCATAAGCTCCAGCTCGATGGCTAAATCCATTGCGGATTTGCTAGATACATCGATGGGCTTGTTCTTTGGCGTCAGTTTGGGCAACACTCGGTCTCCTATTGCCATTGTGAGCTCTATGGTTAAGCATGGTGAAGTTGACAAGCATCACTTTAAAAGATAACGTGTACCCCAACCCTTATCTCTCCCTCCACTGCTACTAAGTCAGGGCGGAGCCCAAGAGACGTATATAATAATAATAATAATAAACATAAAATAAAATAATATAATAAACAACTTTTCAGCTTCTTTTCCGTTGCCCTCCTATGCAAATCCAAATCCCTCTCTGCCTTCTGTAATAGCCATTCGCAATGCACCTCGTAATGTCTCATACGATTCATACTCTGGCAGATCGATTTGATTAAAACATGTGTGTGATGACGGCAGTCTGTCTTTACTACCATAGTCACGATGAATATTAAACTTTGAAACTCCGTTCATTCCCTCGAGTTTCTCAAATCCATTCAAAGGGACTTTTGAAGTACCAGTGGCAAATTGTAGTAGCTTGGCCTTTTCTTCAGCGTCAAATGAACGAACTGCTCTCCAGAACCATTTGATTTGAGGCGACGAAGGAGTATAATTGTGATACTCAGTATTGTTTCGCCAATCGTCAATGTCAATATCTGGCATGCCTGAAATCACGAGCTCTAACTCTTGCTCATCAAAAATAGCAACCACATCCTTTGGAATGATATCATGAAATCCTATAAAAATTTGTTAGTATTTGCTCTGGCTACCTTCTAATCATAAAAACATACCTTCTAAAAAGTGATCGAGTTGCTCTTGGACGCTTTTTATTAGTCTATAATCAACCACAAGATGAACATATTCATGTTTATTCTCCTCTGTAACTGGAATCTCACGTCCACCAGGTTTCAAATCAATAATCTTTTGCTCGCCATAATCCTCGGCTTCAATCGAAAACGTCTCGGTAATAATATCTGTGATATCATTTTCCATCATCCATACCAATGATTTATAATAATCAAGATCCAGCGTCTCCATATCTTTGATAGATACCGGCTTACCAAGAATCTTTTTATACACAGCACGACTAAAATGACAATCGAGCAACTTGAAATCAAAAATGGCTTTACCAATGATACGACCAATAAACTTGAAAAATGACAAATGCTCTGGATTAACCCACGACGTTCGGTTAGGATGGAATGTAGTACTATCCGAAGCTACTGGAGAAAATAATGCATAATCAGGGTTGAAAATCTGTCGAGACAATACCTGATACCATTCACGAGTAACTCCACCAGCGTCAACGCCTTCTTCGCCTTGAAATCGAATATTAAACCTTGAATTCTTAATCTCCGACGCCGACTTGAAATAAAGTGCCTTATATGAATCTAAGAACACTTGGTCTCTTCGAACATGAATAGATATAGTACCAGTGGGATTCTGATTACTATTGTATATACGACGATAGAAATATCTCCGTTTATTATCAAATTCCAAAGCCTTTGGGTTTTTAATCAGAATCGAAAAAGATCCGCTCATCAACTTGGGATTGTTTCTCACCATCTGGTTCAAAATCTTGCGATGCTCATCTGTAAATGAGAAAAACAAGCTTTCCAATGGCTCAGTGGCAATATCATACTTTTTGGCTTCATATCTATTATGATCTCTTAATTCAACATCCTTGACTGGACTATTCTTACAAATTACCATCAATGCCTCAATTAACGGCAACAAAGCAGTAGCAACATGAATCATATCTTGTCTATCTTGAATTAATCGAAGACAGTCACTAAGGGCACCCCATAATGGTCCAAAAGTCATTTTTTCATATAGTGACTTGAGATACTTTGTAGCATCATCTTTCAAAGCGGAATCCTTGTCGGAACTATCTCTGTCCTTTTGATCTCTACTAGGGTTGAATAGATAATCAATAGCCGTTAGAACTCGCAACAGCTTAGTCTGATCTGAGCTTCCAGAAGAAAATTTAGCCAACGTATCACCTTGAAGGTCGGATCCTCGTTCAACCATTTCAACCCTTTGTAACAGATCTTTCAAATCTGCAATTAAACTTGGTCCAACTGAAATTGCTTGTTCTAACAATTCTCTTCCAAACAAATCACGAACACCGGAAATAGAACACAAATTATGCATAACCGCCAAAGTCTGCTGGAATGTCCTACTGCTGCATTCCTTGGCAGTAAGAATGCTCGAGATCCGTTTCAAGTTGTGCTCAGGAATGAATGGAGCATCAATCAATTTATGCCCCTTTTTGGCTGGGGTTGTCACCTGCGAATCTAGAGCATCTGACCTTTTCATATCCTCCTTGTCCTTGTTTTCTTCGTTATCATTATGTTTTACTTCGGTCGCACTTTTATCTTTATCCTCTTTACTAGAATCCTTAAGCACAATTGGCAATGAGCGAGTAACTTCTTGAATAAGCGATGAAAGTAATTCCAATGTCAAATTATTCTCATAGACAACTGGCCGATCCAGGAGATAAATAAGCATATTAATTGGAAATTTTGTCTCCTTACTATCTTTCTCCTTTTCCTTTGATTTAGACTTAGCCTTTCCATGACGTTTGAATCCAATGGGAAACTCGTGCTCGCACAAGAAGAAGTATTTGACGCTTCCGCTATATCGAACAAGATATTCCAACGCTTCTAACACTTGTTGAGTGACAATAACTGGAGAAATATCTTCATTCAAAGAGAGATATCCAACTGGGGAGTTAGGCATATTCTTCCCTGGAGTAGCGAAGCTGGGTGTTTTTGGTGTACCTAATTTACTATCTTTGCTATCTTTCCCAGGATTAACGGCCCGGTGAGAAATCTGTAAGAATCCTCTTTCCAATGCATGGGAATCAGCAGAGCCATCCTGCAGCACGTGGATAATGATATTCAGAATGTCTGTACGACTTTGTTTGTTGCTACACAAATTGAATAGTAATTCATGCAGCTGTTCTCGTTGGTTTACATTCTGAGGAAGATACAGCAATCTTACAAGGGCAGCAATCCCTGATCTATCAACTAAATGCAAAGCAGCCGCTGAAAGAACCTTTTTTCTTTCAGCACTTTCAAGATGTTCACGTTCCTCTGCTTCATCCCCAGATTCTTCATCGTAGAACCCTGAATCCAAGCTACTCAGCATATTTCGCGGTCTACCATTTCCTCTGGAGCTATTCCCTGGAGCCTGTGAAAATGAAGCAATAGTTCTATTTCTCAATTCCTGTGCTTCCTGTGCAATTTCAGCCGGTAGTGAAGATAAAGATTCCTCTCCCTGCTCAAGTAAAACGGTTTGTCTTAAAGAGGGCTCCAAGGTGGCCAAAAAGCTTGCTAAATCCATTTCTCCTGGACCATCTTCACCAGAAACCGATTCCAATATTTGAGTACGGCGATCCAGAACCTCCTGTGCCATTAATTCGTCCCGAATGTTCTCTGGCAACGCTTCCAAAAATTCAGGCTCAATTTCTCTAGTTACACCTGCACTGCTACCGCCACCGCTGCCGCCAGACGCTCGTAACTCACGAATATGTTGAGTAAAGGCTTCTTCACGAATATCTGCAGGAAGGGCCTCCAAAAACGTAGGGTCAATACCAAGACCGGTAATGTCAACGTCTCTACCGCTAATTGACACAAATACTCGAGGTTCATCCGATGAATTTCCCTCCGCTGCAGGAGCAGGAGCAGCAGTTGGTGGCTCTTCATCTTGATCCATTCTAGTAGTAGCATCATTCTCTCTTGCAGCTGCCTCTTCTTCTTCCCGTCTAGCGACTTCTTCGGCGGCTGCAGCGGCCGCAGCTGCTTCTTCTTCTTCTCGCTTTCTCTTCTCCTCTTCTTCCTTCTCCTTTTTCTTGCGTTCGATCTCCTTTTTTTTCTTCATGTTCTCATCAATAATGGCCTTTATCTCTCTCTCGATTTCTTTAGTCTTTTCATCCTCGTCAACAGCATATGGTACAATTTTATTGAAAATAGCCATCAATACACGACCAGCAAGCTCAGGGTGTTCAAAAACATCAAACATCCGAGACGCTTCTTGCCATCTTCCGATAGTAGGCACTGGATTCGCATGAGGAATGGTATAGATAGAATCCGTGTGTCTATCGGACCGATGAAACCCAGCCGTCTCCATTGGCAACAAGGCCTCCATGGTACCGCCATGCTGGCTAATACCAATTTGACTAATATCAATGCCTCTGTCTTGACCACCAAACACACCAATAAACTGTCCTAAAATAGCAGATAAAATATCCTGAGATGGGCCGCCTTGAGAAGAAGCACCTCGAAGCTGTGCAGAAAGATCAGCCATACCATCAGAGTGAACTGCTCTCGGAACTGCTAATTGAGGAGTAGAATTAGGCTGCAAAAGCAGAGGGTTTGAAACTGTGTCGCCATGACTAGCCTCATGGCGGTGTCCATCTATACGGATTCCACCGGGAACTGGAAGTTTCGTTAGTACTATGTATGCTATCAGTAATAATATAACACTCACCTAATCGTGAAAAAGCGTTGCTGAATTCAAAATAATTATCCGGATCGTCCTCATAGTCAATATCAATCGACTCTTCATCTTCCTCGTCATCTTCGCCGTCATCATCGCTTGAATATTCACGATGTCCATCTTCCATAATTGGTTGGCGAGTAGAATAAATAACATCATCGCCGTCCTCTTCGCTAAACGGAGCAACACTACGACCATGAGTAGGACGGCCTGACAATTCCTGCAACGCATTTACCGCAGCGACATCTAGCTCACTCGGTAAATTATCAATAAGTCTTCCTTCTTCATCTTCATCATATGATTCCCAGTCACCATCATCGTCGCTACCTTCAACTTCAATGTCCATATCTTGGTCGTCGTCATCATCTTGGCTTTCAACAATAATTTCAACCTGTAGATTCTTGTTAGTTTTTTTTACTTTCTATATACTTCACTCAGATACTTACCCCCATTCCATCGTCTTCTATATCATCGTCGACATCACTATCATCTGACTCCTCTTCATCATCGTCATCATCGTCATCGTCATAATCTATAGATTCATTGGCGTCGCTTCCTTCTCCATCAACATCAGACAACACTTCATCATTCACATCATCATAATCCATTTCATCCGAACCTTGGGATTGGACAACTTCATCCTCTTCCAACTCTTCATCGTCATCGTACATTGGATCGCCAACCTCAAACATACCAAGGGTCGAATTACGAAACAAGTCTGGTGTATCTTCTCGAATATCGAGCTCACTGTCGTATTCTTCATCTTCGAGATTATCATCTTGGCTTCCAACAGTACCTAATTGATCTGAAATATCGAGTGCTAATCTAGACAACTTGTGCAAAAATCTTAGATCTAACTTGACAACCTTTTTAACATGTGGATAATTCAGATCAACCATACCTACATTAACAGAAAACAAAGAGGCAAACTTCTTATCATACATGATCTTGGCGATCGCTGCTCCATCTGCTATATCATTAGATGGGCCCGCTGAAGAAAATCCCGGCCTATTGGAAAGCAACCTGTGGCAAAGCTCCGAAAGGGTGGATAATAAACTGTACTTGGCGTCAAGCGAGCTTTGAGTAATGTGAATATCTTTGAGGATTTTTGCTATCACATCAAGAGTGAACTTTCGAACAAATACAACTATTGGGTCATTTTGAATGTCTTCGTTGGTACTTCCATAATCTGCTTCACCAGTAGAAGTCAAAAGACTCAGAATTACTGATGAGGCCAATCCGCTTATTGCTGTCCATTCTTTAACAGGAATAGTGTTTTGAGGAGCGTTGACTACGCCGATGGCAAGATACTCATGAATAAAGTGTAACAACATATATGGCTTAGGTTTAGTTGTTTGTGCTCCAGTAGCAAACATGGGAGATGACAATTGAGCTTTAGTCGAGAAGTGGAAAAACTCCAATTTACATTGATTGTAAGAGCCCAATAGCTCTATAAGAATCTTGAGTAAGAAATAACAATAGATAAATGGTTTGTGTTCAGAGCACTTAAATGGCGGCTCAATTTTGTTCTTGGCGGTATATTCTTGCAGCAATTCTTCAGTTTTAATAGGCAAAGTGTACACTTGCTCTGCTTTGAGCTTAAATAGTTCTGACAAAACAAGGTTAATGACCCCGGAAGACTGTGTCAGTTGTGGAATCTTGACCTGGCCAGCGGTTTCACTGCCAATCATTGCCACATCCTCTTTAATAGCTGGAGTGTCAGGTTTTGACGCTTCACCGTCTTCGTCACCAGTCTTCTTTTCTTTGTCCGCATCTTTATCCTCTACTGCCTTATCATCAACCCGTTCCTTGCCATCTTCGCCATCACTGGATATTCTCTTTGGCATATGTAAACTTCTCTTTCGTTTTCTGGTAAGATACTCTTTCAAACACAAATGGGTACTATTCAAGGTTGAGTCTTGCACAGTTAAAAGCTCACTAGCTACTTCAATAAATATATCCGAAGATCTACAAACCAGGTGACCGTGAGCTTTGATAAATACAAGTGCATCAGCCAATCTCTGAGTCGCAAACCATGACTTAATCTCTCTAACCATCATCATCTTGATTGAAGCTTTTGTTTCAACGGTTTGACGCAATACAATTAATATCGCCGTCTCTAACTTCTCCAGGTTTGCGGAGTCGCCGAATTGTAATACACAACGTAGTAAGTTTTCCAATGGAGGGCCCTTCAACAAAGTAGCCCTATCAGGATCTTTCGAGAAATGAACGTACAGCCTTGCTGTTGCAAGGGCTGCCGCGTCGCTCTCAAAGGGCGTTGGAGCAGCCAATATCTGGAAAATACTTTCCTCCTTATCTTTAGAAATCTTTGGACGCACTGATTTGAACACATCAAATGTACTACTAAGATTCGACGTATCAAATGTCGGTTCTGCCCTTTCTGGAATAGACACGTGGGTCACGATCTTTTCAATAATAAGCAAAATGTTTGGATACCATTCTTTTTCATATGCCTTTTGACATGATAACAGAGATAAGAATAAATCAATGGAATCGACAAGATCTTCAAAGCAACTCTGGAAAAATACAGCATCCTGTAAAATCAAGCCCAAAAAGTGAGATACAGCAGCAATCTGTTGATGATGCTCTTCATTGTCTGTATCACAAGAAGATAATGCTTGTAATATAGTGGTGACAATATCCTTGTGAACCACAGTTAGAGATTCTTTTTCTCTTTCAGATCTTGTGCCAGCAAACGTAGAGTGAGCTTTGATTATTAACTGGGCTGCAGTAAAAACATTCTTTGGATGACTCTGGATTAAATTGAGAGTTCTATCAATAAGTTTGGATTTGACAGAATCTCGCAATTCATTCAAATCAGATAACAAGACAAGTCTTGTGCCATCTGCAGCGATTGGGGCAGAAATACCACCAACATCTCTTGGAGGCTCATAAACTAATTCTTCAAGTGCTATCTCAGACGGTACATCCACGCGCAGTGCCAAATCTTCATATGCTTCCATTATATCGTCGAGATGAGCGTCCAAGGCTTCGCGAGCATCCTCTACATTACAACCTACATTAACAAGTGCTTGTACTTTGTATTCGGAAGGACACAGGTTCTTCCATGTCAAATCCTTAGGTAACTTATCTCTAGGACCCTTGTCACATCCATCTTCACCAGTAAATGAAAACAACTTTGTCATCATATCCAAGAATAATTGCGAGATCTGAAAATCCTTTGTCTCAAGATTATCAGACTCCCATAATGGCAGCAAAGAATGAAGGACAATAATACGACATTCAACGAAAAATTGTTTCGGATTAAACACATCCTTGTTGCCAAAATGGGTATCTCTAGCGCTCAATGGAGATACTAAACGACCATTTTCAAGTAATGAACGGTGAGAAATGGTATATCCAAGGAACATAAGAATTACCTTTTGAGCAAATAGTAATAGAGAGCCAGCACTGGCATCGTTACTATCAGTCGTGGAATTTGCTGCTGTTTGGTCCGACAAATCCCACAGTTTTGTGATCAAATCAAGTAGCTTCTGAAGGCCTCGCTTCTGTTTAAACATGACAAAAACCCCTAAGTAGGCAGCCAAAGTCGAATTCCAGGATTTAAACATGACTCTTTGAAGAACAGCAAGACTACTGATCAACGTATGCAGTTTCGCTTGTTGATATATATCATCATTAGCGAATCCGTCGATCAGAGGCTCAAAATCTAGATGGCCGACCATACCAGTAGCAATCATATCAGCCATCTTAAGACCATTTCGTTTTCTCGATGACATAGCTCGTTCACTTGTACAGATAGCAGCAAATTCCGAAAATATTTTGGATATCATAATAGAGTTTGCGTTGGCAATGAACCTGAAGGCCTTCACATGAACAAAGAATTTAGAGTCTGAATCTTCAAGCTTTGCTTCTGCTTCTTTTACCTTTTTATAGTCGTCGGTTTCATTACGAGTGATGTCGACAGAGAGCGGCCTTGTAGCCTCAATAAATAGGTTTGACAGGCCATCTAAAGACCGAGATTCTTGCCAGATGCACCACCTTTGAATACTAGCTAATCTATGAATGAAAGGATTGGCATTCCGATCGTCATTGACGATCTTATCAAGAACAAACATTACTCTATAGCCAGTACCGTAATCGTAAAAGACCATTTGAAAGAATGCCTGAAGAAGACCATTAAGGGTCACCAACAACCTTTGAATGTCATTCAAGTTGGCATCATCACGAACAATCTGACTTTCAATAGGAATATCTTTGATCTTGTTCTCTATTTCGGTCATCTTCCTTTCAATTCGATGAATGATTTCGTACTGAATAACATCGCTGTCTATATCAAGTGTAAAAAGAGCATGAAGAATCCGTCCCAAAGTATAACCAACGGAACTAAAAGCAAAATCATAAGGAAGATTTGGGATTTCAAAGATTTTAAATAATTCAACAACCCCTCTTTGTTTAATGAACTGGACACGAGTAAGATGGTTCTTCAGCAACCCGTCAAAGAATGACACGACATATCCAACTACCACAACAATTTCTGGGGGGTCATAGGTGACAGTTGGCGACGTAGTAGAAACATTTCCTTGGGATCCATTATCAATGTCAATATCAATGTCAGCATTCGAATCCTCCATAGAATTGTCGTTACCTGGAGCGCTACTATTATTATTACCAGTAATATTGGATGGCTCAGATTCACAATAAAATTTGCTCGGGTCCGAAATAGGTCGCAATAATTTTGGTAAATCTCTTAGTAGCACCTTACTTTCAGAAACAACCTGTTTACGGAGCTCTGGATGATCAGAAGTTAATGCTTCAAATACAGGACCAAGACTTGGTAAATTATCGTTCTTTGTAAGGCTTTTTGATAGGCTGTCAATAAATTTAGCAATCATATTCCTCTCCTGCACTAGTTTAATCCCATTTTCATTATGTGATAAAGCACCAATAAGTTTAGCAATAGGAGAAAAGTATGAAAAGGACTTTTCTAGTAGAACAGGAATCTGATCAAGAACTGTGTCAACCAATTTAGCTTCATGCATAATGCCAAACGATGATGGTTCATTTTCAAGCATGCTAGAAAGAATCTGAAGGTTTAATGAAACAACCCGAGAGCCAAAGATTGAAGGATTAGATACTACGAGTTTGGATGCATGTAACAGAGGAGAGTCAACCAAGTTGTGAATGTTTTCAGTTGTTCTCGTATGGACCAGGATATTTGAAACTACTACAAACAAGGATCTAATCCACTGGGATCGATAAAATGATAGCGAGTAATCTACAACGCAATAATCTGGCAGTGGTTCGTCGCGTCTATCAGGACTTAGATCATATTCGATTTCTCTCTTAATGACATCTATAAGAACGCTGATGCCTCCCGATTGACTAAACGTGGCAAAAGTCGAGGAAATATCAATGATAACCTGATCAAGTAACTCCATGGCAGCGCCCAAAGTGCGAACATAGGGGGTGTCAATTTGAATAACTTCTAAGAGTAATTGAACAAGTCCAGTAGTAACTAGAATAGCGCCAAGACTCTGCGTAAATGCCAATTGAAGGATGAGCCGGAAAACACGGCAAGCATACTCCTCATTAAAATTTTGGTTCTGATCATTTTGAAGATCACGTATGATATTTCTTACTACCGTCATAAGCACTCCATGAGATACGTTAGCAGATAGAGCAGCAAGAACATCAGACCGTCTAGCAGGCTGATGGCAAACAAATTCAAGAGTTTCAAGTGCAACTACAGAGAACTCGGTGCCTACAATAGAAGAGTTATCTGGGGCAATCAAACTTCCGATTTGACGAATAAGATTAGGGGCCTTTGAAATGATCCGGGTCTCTACAGTGGCTTCACTGAAAGTACAACAGGCAAAGGCCAATGCAAGGAATTGGATTCTGCACAATTGTCTGCGGTGTTCAATTGAATCTTTCGAAGTTGCATTGGTGCATGCTTTAGCTACTCTGGCTTTACAAGTAGCCAGGAACCAAGACTCCTGAGGCAATACGGAGTACAATTTCTCAAGGAGTTCGACCAGTGAGAGGCTTCTTACATCATTGGCAGACACATGAAGAGTAGCCAGACCTTCTGAAGAATTTTCAGCAGCTGAATTAGCAATACCGGTACCGGCACTACTCGCACCACCGGAGTTAGAGGCTGATGGAGGTAAACTGGAGCTAGGTACATAAGCAGATACTGATCCCGATGATGCTAAAGACGAGGATCCAGGAGTTGCTAGACTATCGCTATTATGCCTGTGAGAAAAAGAACGTGTAGGGGTGTTGGGTTGAAATGGGCTATTAGTACCACCTCGAGTCAATGCAGGGCTAGATGTTGAAGTGCCACTACCAGTAGTAGTAGCAAGCGTAGCACTTGTAAGCGTTGCACTTGTACCGCCAGTCTTGCTTCGAACATAATACTGAATAGAAAACCCTAGCCATTCATCATTACCCCAGTCATGTTGACTATTTTCATCGATGTAATCAACATAGGCGATATCCTTCTTGTCAGGGGTCTCCCAATGAGAAGTGGGCAACAAAGTAGCGAGTTTAAAAATCTTTTCTGGTTCGACCGCAGTCACATTACCCTTTCCAGCTCTGCTCTGAGCAAATCTATGGGCCAATTGGACTGATACTCGCAGAGCAGCAGCCACAATTGCCGGCGAAACTGCGTTCAATAAACAAGACAAGTGCTTTATACTAGCATAGATCCCCCGATTCGAACATTTTTCCAATAAAAAACTGCTAAATTGAAGAATATTGATAAGTACAAACTCATCTTCTTTTGAAATCTCCACAGGCTTGGGGTAATCTTTATCCAGTCCGTACTTTACCACCAGCTCCTCAATAATCACATCAAATCTATTAAGCACTGGGATCCAAGCACACAGATCCCCTCTTGGCCTATCCCACTTCAAGGTACCAAATTCTTGGATCTTGGCAATCATCTCGTCAAACGGGCATGTTTCAAGCGTCTCCACAAACTCCTTCAACGACGGTGCCTGCTCACTGTTAGTCTATCTACACTGCTCTCGCTATTCTTCCTACTCACCACCTCGGCTAACCGCTTTACAATATGGGGGGTCTTTTTAATTTGCATTTTTTTTCTATTGGCAGCTAATCAGTTGAGTTTTCTCTATAGTAATGTTAGTTCGCTGCCTCATCCCGGCAAGCCATGCCACATACATACTACTCACCAATACAACCAAATGCCGACAACTGCCAATTGGCAACTATCAATGAACTACAGTTTTTCAATACAAAGATCAATTCTACAAATCGCCTCACTGATTTTTACAAACACACTACTGTGCTCTGTCTGATCCAACGTTTGGTTCTCTAAATACCAAATGAATGTAACAAAAAAAGGCGCAAGTGGCAAACGACACAATTCAGTGGCAATTCTTGTCAAACAATATACAAATCCAGCCACTACTGCTTCCTTCTCTGCTTTGTGCTGTTGCGTGTGAGAATAGAATGTTTGGTGTGAGGATTGTTTGAGCAGAGAAACAATTATTTATTTATTAAGCAAACAGGAGCTCTCTTCCTGCAAAAGATTGAAATGTGATGAGGAGGATTTGATAGAAACATATTCGCGGCACGGCTGACTTGTCGTAGGGCCCGGCGACCACCTCTTGAGTGATATTGTGGGTAAGGGAGATATGACGAGTAGCAGATAATGGTATTCACCCCCTGTCTGAGAAGAGTTGGGAGGATAACCAGCCGATGATGATAACTAGTCGAGCTTATGCAGCAGGCCTAACTGCCACGACGATACGGTCAGAGCAGCTCGCGAAGCAGTCACCATGGGTCTGGGCGGAGCCCAGCCAGCCGGAGGCAGATAATCGAACACATATAAGACGCAGAGGAGGGGTAGGAGTTTATTTACAAGCAGGGTTGATATTCTATGTACTGTTTGTCGTCCATCCATTTGCGGAGGACGAGTGGGATTTCGATTCGATTGGTGGTGGGGTCGTAGTTGTTTTCGATGATGGCAATTATGACGCGAGGGACGGCCATGACAGTGCCGTTGAGCGTCATAGTATAGCGGAGAGATCCGTCCGAAGTGGCGTATTTGGTGTGGAGCCGGCGCGACTGGTAGTCGAGACAGTTGGAAGTCGATGTGACTTCGCCCCATGAACCCCGACCGGGCATCCATGCTTCGATGTCGTACTTTTTATATGCCGGGGCGCCTAGGTCGTCTGGCGGCATGTTGAGGACTCTACAGCACAGACCCAGCTCCGACAGAATCTCTTTCTGCAGTGAGAGCATCTCCTCGTGAACTGAAACAGACGTGCTAATGTCAGACGAGGTGGACCATGCAAACATTTCTACTTTAGTGAACTCATGGACTCGATAGAGACCTTTTGTATCTGTGCCTCTTGCTCCGGCTTCAGCACGATAGCTCCTACTGACGCCGACCTTGCGCAGTACTGGCCGCTCTTTTTCACTCAATGGCAATGTCTTGTGGGCATTCCAGCCTGCTAGAGGGATCTCGGCAGTGCCAGCCAAGCATTGAATACTGCCACCTTCATCACCGTTAACCATATAAACCTGCTGCGCATTATTCTCATCTCGCGGCTTGAACCCACAAGCATTTGTAAACTCATGGCGGACCAACGAAGGAGGAGTAATCATTGCCCAGCCGTTCTGGCGGCATTTAGATAACGCATACTGAACCAATGCCTGCTCTAGAAGCGCACCATCGTTTACTAAATAATAAGACGACGTACCAGAAACGCGTGCCGCCGAAGCAAAGTCCAGGATGCCAAGATTGATGCCAATCTCTGTATGAGCACGAGCCGGATCAGCAGGTATCTGTTTGTCCGGATGGATCTTATCTATCAGCTGCTGCTCGTCAATTAACGAGTCTGGACAGATCAAGTTGGGAATAGACTCTACTAACGGGAGCAGCGAGTCTTCCAGCTGCGCAATAGCGGCTTCATGCGTTTTCAGTGAAGTCTTCAGTTCGCTCAGAACCGTCCTTGCGTTCTGGCATGACTTATCGCTGTTCTTGTTTCTAAATTCCTTTTCAGCCGCTTTCCGCTGTAAAACCAACTCAACTCTCTGGTTCTTGGCATTCCACAGCTTCTCATATATCTCCAATATATCTCTCACACTGGCACCATTTTCCAGCTTCACTCTTCTCCTTCTTATGCTATCTTGGTACACCTCAGGAGCGTCCCTCAAAGCCTTAAAGTTATAATGCGGTCTCAGCAAAGCAGCAGTGCTCTTCACTTGCCTCTGTATCTTCTCCGCCGCGCCAATGCTCCTCCCCGTACTAAATCGTCTACAAAGCGACTTCATAACGCGTGATGTCCACCCATCCCTAGCAGCTCTTTGGACTTTGTTACTTCACGACATGCGCCGCACGCCTCTCCAGGCTGGATCTTTCTTCTTTTCAGCCGTACATTCGGATATTATACATACCTATTCTTATTTTATATAATCCAACTATCTATTTTATCTACTAGTCTATGACAATTGACACCGAAAATACACTAGAAGATTAACCCTTAAGTCGCCCTTAAGTCGCCAGTCAAGTTATCTGTACCTAGCTTAGGGTACACGTTAATTATCCGGACTTAAAGAAACAAGGATCCGTGGGAAAGCTGCTCGAGTGAAAGCGTGCCAGCTCTGAGGCATAGCTGGGCTCCGCCCAGACCCGTTGTGCTCGCTTCGCGAGCTGCTTGGATCGTGCTCAGGTCGGCTTCCTTCGCGAAACGAGCACAACGGGTCTGGGTGGAACTCGGCCGCCGGAGGCATGGCCAGGTACAGAACGAGTATGAAAAATGGGTGGTTTTTTTTAAGAATGTACATTACATTGCCTCATGATCCAGGAACCAAACAATAAAAAGAGGTGCGACTTTTATTTTTTCTTGTGTTCATTTTTTTTAAATAACATAAAAAAACATTAAAACTTTTTAGCTTGTTTAGAATTGGAGCTTGGTGAAGAACCATGGGTTCTTACCGGTCTGGTGTCTCTCCTCGAAGGCCTTCTTGATCTCCTTCTTGGCGTCTTCTCTTTGTGATGGCTCCTTGAAGGTCTCGGATGAAACAACAGTCTTCAACGAGTCGAGCTCAAGGGTGTAACGAGTGGGCATCAAGTGGTTGTAGTTGATGACCTTGATGAAAGGCTTGATCTTGGTTCTCTTGGCAACCTTCTTGGCACTGTGCTTCTTGGTAACCTTCAAGGGGTAACGCTCGATACCGGCAACCAGAGCGTGGCCAAATGGGTGTGATTTAGAACCATCGTCATGGGGCTTGATGATGACGACCTTCTTACCGGCGAATCTACCGCGAGTAATGATAGCTAAGGAGTGAGTTAGTAAAATGATCGTCGTAAGGAATGGGCTATGGAGTGGGATAAGATTATAGTAGCAAGTTGACGCTGTGATTGGCAGGTAGTTGGCATTGCCATAGTCAACTTCACTCTGGTAATACTGAAATTGTTGCGGTATCTGTCACATCTTGAATTAGTTGACGGTGTCTGGAACTAGGTTGCTGTCTAAATGACTTGTTCATTATTTTTCTCATTTGATCTCACTTCACTGCCGTTGATTTGGCGGGCCTTTGGCCATCAGTTCTGCAGTTGTATATTCCCGAATCTCGAACAAACGGTCAACCATATGAAACTACCTTGTCGATTCTCATTTCATTTCATTAATCAAATTTCACTCTATCTGGTCATCGAACTGCTACCACCACCCTCCAACTTTTCACTCCTCCTGCTACCATTTTTCTCCTCGTCCACTCCATATCTCCCATCATTTCCTTCTTCTTCAAACATACCAACTTTACCAGGCTTCAAGAATTTGGCGGCCATTTTTTCTATACTTTATTGTCGAACTTAATGCTGGGTCAAGATTGAACAAACAAACAATCTTCTTCTTTCTCGCTGCCCTAGAGTTGGTTTCTCCAGAATTGCGTGCTATGCATGGCCATTGCCAGTCGCTATTTCATAACTCTCGGCGTATATTTCAGGCCACTGTCAAATCTATCGTGTGACTCTGATTTCCTAGTTAGGAATCTTTTGGCATGCAATCATAAAGTAACTTCCGCCGTAGCTATTGCGGCTATTGCGGCTGAACTTCTTCTGAGTGTGTTTTGCTCTGTCTCTGGAGGCTGGGCTCTGCCCAGACCCGTAACAATTCGCTCGTTTTTCTGGACCGTTACCACCGCTTCTTTTCGGTTCTAACTCCTCTCCTCGATCGTAGTCACTCCGCAAGGGACGGGCCAGGTGAAAAGAACGCCTGCCTAGCTTTGCCGAAGGCCAGGTTTCAGCAGCGCGGTCAGACAGATAACAATAGACAGCGGCTCAGGAAGCTTTGATCTGAAGACTTAGGCGGGTTATGTTCCATACCAGTTGCCACTACTTGTATGATGTCCTGCAGGGTCCTACTTATCATATATGGTTGGTGGACATGGTGTATATAGCGATGAGCATGTTAGCGCCGCGCATCAACGACCTGAAGAGGCTAATTCAGGGGTTTCAGGGTCCTGACTCCGGCTGTCGGCCTTTAGGCCTCGACCTCTGGCTCTGCTTCGCGGAGCATTGGGAGGGAAAGGGCAACGTGATGGTAGCACCAATCACTACCTCGACTTTACTATTAATACTACGACTGTCGCTATTGTTACTACTCTAGTAAGCTTAAGACCTACCTACTAGCGCCGTACTGGTGGTGGTACGGCAGTTATGCACACCCATCATCACCCATCTCTGATAACGATACGATATTGCGTCCAATCTCTGTACCAGCGAAGCTCAAAGCCGCCTACATAACAAAAACATAGGCTAATAGCGTTGGTTTTCATATCATATTTTGATATACCAGTGCCACTTGAACCTGTAGAAACAAAGTTTAAACTACACAACCAGCTATTTTTGTTCTTATTTCTATTGTCATCAGGCATCAGCATAATGGGTACTGTAAGTGACAAAAGAATAGAGTGGAGAACCGTGGACCAACACTGGGTACAGTGGTGCTGCCACCGACAGGTGGGCTCTGCCCAGACCCGTAGCTCCGCTTCGCGTAGAGCAGAGATCATGACGACTGTGGACAAATAGAGTGCTGAGAATGCCTGAGTAAGCTGTCTTGGCGACGGTATTCCTAGCCGTGTTCCCAGCCAACCTTCGTTCTTCTTTATCTAACCGCCACATAGATTGGTAGAATTTTCCATTTTTCAATTGATCTAGTCCTTGTTTCTACCGTAATGGCGGGAGTCAAAAGATCCACAGGTCTTACGTGAGTACTATCTCAGTGGCAGTGGCAGTGATACCGGCAGTGATGGCGATGGCAGCGGCAACGGCGACAGGTGGCAAAGATAGTGATAACAGCATGGTGGTTTCTGATTTGGGGCACTCCCTAACGCCACTTTGTCTACTAAACTCCACTCACTTACTACTGCTTGTGCTGCCTCTATCCCCCGTTATGAGCCCTCCTTTACGAAAAGCGAGCCACAGGTCTGGGCAGAGCCCGGCCGCCGTAGGCGCAGGGCATAGGTCCACTAACTGGGTGATACAGTCTTAAAACTCGTGATATCGAGTCTAAAGACACAAAGACCTTTGTCGAAAGGTACCTCGACGTTGGTGAGTGGGTCTTTGATACAAGCGTGGCTTTCATGGGTAGTTCCGATTATTTTGAAAGACGCCGATAAATGCGGAAGACGCTCATTGTCACACCCATCTCCTCTTCTACATAACTTAAAGTTAACCTGCTGTTTATTTACTATTTACTAACGGGTGCGCTGGGTCTGCTGAGCCTCAGAGCCCAGCAACATAGCTCTACTTCGCAAAAGAGCTGGGACTGTACAGCACTCTGCCATGGGTCCACAGACCCAACGTAACCCAACCATTGCGCAAAATGGGACTACGGTTCTAGGCAGACCGCGCTGCCTGCTACATCATTATTCAGGGTCCTTGGACCCTGCGCGTTTCTTGCCCCCTGAACTCGCAGCCACTTTTTGCGCGCGCTGCAGCGCGCGGCATCAACAACCGGTTTCACTCTACATATAGAGAGATTGATATTCAAACCAGAACCAGCAGCATCCATTCGATAGAGTAGCAGGAGTCAACAATCTCATTATATTTCGGCGTTATTCCAGGCATTACGGAACTGAACAGTGGTAATATAATATGGCCTTGTCTGAGCACTAGCAGAGAGACCCGTCTGCACGCCATAATCACAGTCCATCGTGTCAACATCGAAAGTACGTATATTGTGAGATTCCCTTGGTTCGCTCGCGAAGCGAGCACAACAGGCCCGAGCAGCGCCCGGCCGCTGGAGGCAGGTAAGAAGCTCTGCCTCCGGCGGCTGAGCTGTGCCCAGACCCGTTATTCAAGCTGCGGTCGACTGACCGGTGGTTGTCGAGCGAAACTGGCTACGGGTCTGGGCGGTGCCCGGCCGCCGGAGGCGAACCCAGGTCAAAACTCTCTTGATGATGTATCATGGTAAAAGGGTTGAACTGTGGAGATATGGGGAAATGCTGGTATGGTTTGCAATGGCTCGGAATTTTGGTTGACGATAGTCATGGTTGAGGCTATGTGGTTCGGTGAGGCAGACATTTCAGATTGTTCCCTTTCCTCTCGATAAACATTTCAGCTTTGAGTCTCAAAGTTCAAGAGATTTGGGGGGGTTGTTTCGTCTTGGTAATATCGAGATATACATTTGAGCGGGGGTGGAAATGTCCTACTCTGGAGTAGTAATTGGGAAGTTTAACACCACTACTACTATTGGCACGGGACGACATTTAAGATTGGGAACAGGGATCTAATAATGTTGAATGTTTTAGTGAACCAGCCTATGCCATTATTAGAAACCATTTTGAGCCTGCATACCTTCCATTTGTTGCATTTCCCTATCCTTCAGTTGTGATATCTAGCTAAATAAACTGAAAGGGAGCTGGAAGAACGCCTGTGGCGAAGAGACCTGTTTCGCGAGCATGTTGATTATGTACGACAATGAGAAGAACATGATTTGACTAACATCATCGATCTAGTAGTTCAGACATGCCAGCTGGTTATTACAGAGATAAGGCACAGTCGAGATTTCCTGTCAGGGATGCTGATGACGATGATTTGTATAGAAGTAGGGACGTCGATGTTAGAGTAGCAAATGAGGAAGCTGAAAAGAATTACGAGGTCGATGATGGTCGTTATCGGGCCTTTCGAGAAGTTAAACGACGGCGGCTGAACCCTGACTACAATACAGATCGTCCACATAGTTGGCGAAGTAAAGATAAATCTCCATATTATCCCGATACAGGTAACTCACCACCTATAGATAATTCCAGGTACATTCGAGAAAGTTCTCGTTTCTCCACCGTCCATAAAAATCCGCCATCTTATTCGAGACGGTACCCTGAAGATGACAACAGTAATACTCTATACGGCGGAGAAGGCACCATCTCGTTTGGTACATCTAAGAAATCCAGTGTATTGGATGACAATAGCATTCTTCCAGATAGAGATGATTCCATGTACGCTCGAGAAAGCTCCGCCTCGTTCAGTAGACCCAAAAAATCCAACTTAGGACGATATTACCAGAATGTCAATACAGTTCTCCCACGTAAAGATGAATCCCGGTACCGTCGAGAAGGCTCTGATTCGTTCCGTAGACCCAGAATATCGAATGATTTTCAATATTCCGAAGATGACGATACTATATTCTCATATAGAGATGATTCTATATACGGTCAAAAAGGCTCCGTCTCGTTAAGTGCGCCCAGAAAGTCCAGCGGCTTGCGATATTCCGAAGATGACGATATTGTTATCCCTCCTCATATACGTTCTACTTCTCTTAGCAGATCCAGAAAGCCCAAGGATAATCCTGAAAGTGAAACTAGTTTCTTTGCTCCAAGATCCCACCGTCGACCTCGAAATAGTCCAGTCCATCACAATGATTCCCGTCCCCATAATTTGCCTTCTCGTAGTGCATCTAGCTTTCAACGCAACCCTACTATAATCGATATGACTCGCAGAGCAAAGCGCGATACACCATTCTATTCGGAACCTAATAGATTAAATCGCCAGTTTAAACAGCACAGAGCGCAAAGACTCAAAAGCTATCACATTTTATCAGGTGATGATATTAGTGATGGCAGTGATCATGTCAGCGATTATAATGGAATAAATAAAATCCAAAGAACACAAAGTGTTGACCAAGAAAATCGGTTTATTGACCAGCATAACAATGAACCAACTAGTACTTTCTTTACTTCCTATTCGAATAATCAGACTGTAAAGAGCAGGCCCAGACGCCATTCCAGTAGTCTCTTGAATAATTCAGACATAGATTCTGAATCCTATCATGAATCAGACCGTGTGTCAGATGATGAACCCATGGGTGAGCGGAATGAGGAGTCCAACGTTAGCTACATATCTGAGCCTTCTTCAGCCTCGGTGAACAATAATACTAGTTATAGCGGTCGGCGTCAACCTCGAGAACCGGATTCCGAAAATTACCCACAGGAAATCAAGGCTCTGGGTGGTCCCTCAAGCTATCCTGAAAACCAGGAATATGGTTATAATGGCAAGCCTGTATCATCCAATTTCGTCTCTACCATTGAGAATAATGAGGGAGAGTCAACCGAGCCCCCTCAAATGGAGTTTGCAGATCTGTTGACAGAAAAGTTCAAGCGGGCAAGTAGAAAAATCATGGAGAATGAAAATGGGATAACGGAGAGGAAGAAAAAAACTAAAATTATTCGAACATCAAAAGAGCAGCAACAAGAGCCATCAAAAAAGCAACAATATATACCAGCTGTCATGGAGAATAATTCTAACAATCTTTCTGTCGCTGATTTGACTGATGTCGAGGAAAATGAAGCCAAAGCGAAAACTATTGAACAAGAGCTTTTGGCTGTATATGCAGGCATGTCACGCAAGTCAGACGAAGATTTCATTCCAAGCAGCTACCAAGGGCACGCACATAGTCAAAGAGAAGAAGAAGAAGAAATAGATTCTATCCCATCTAAGGCACAGCTTGAACAAGTCAGTACATCGCAGGAGAGCGCCGGATCAGAGTTATACACGAATAGACCAGTTGGATTACAGGTTCATAATGATGCTACTTTCAACGATAAAAAACTACCCCGAATTACATTAAAGTTAAATCATCCTAGGTCACATACTGCAAAACGTCAAGAGATAGGACCCAACTACCAACGAGCTCTCTTACAGCTTATCCAGCTAGCCCGTAGGCCACCACCAGTTACCAGATCCAGTGTATAGATCCTATCTTTTATCATGTAATACTACCACATTTACATTATTTAATATGCATTTTTTGGTTATTAGAAGGGGGGAAGGGCTACATTGCTTAGGCAGCTAGGCACAGCCTTGGCTTGTAGCTCTCGCTTCACTCGCTTGTATGCTTGTCAGATTTCTTATCTTATCTTTTGAACTTCTTCTGCAAGCGCGAAACCATGGCACGGCTCCAGGAGATTCTCAGATCGACCACCACCTAACAACAGACACACCACTCTATATTTCTCCATGGTCAATGACCATTCCTATGCATCTCCAGATGCTATAGCCCAGTTAGTGTTTGATAAGTTTAATGAGCTCCCGCAGAAGGGCAAGCCTGCTGTGCGATCGAACGGAGTTGAAGAGTGGACTGTGTTGGCGGGAATAGTAGTAGAAACTTCCAGTACGGAAGCGAAATGTGTCGCATTAGCAACAGGAGTGAAGGCTATTCCTAATGATATTCTGCCTAAATGTGAAGGTACTGTTGTTCATGATATGCATGCTGAGATTCTTGCTATCCGAGGATTCAATCGGTTTGTTTTGGAGGAATGTGCAAGGGAAGTCAAAGAAGAAGAAAGCAGCCATTATTTATCATATCACAGAAAGGACCAGAATTCCCAGTATTCATTTTTCGCCAAGCCAGATTTAAAAATATCTTTATATGTGTCAGAAGCGCCTTGTGGTGATGCCAGCATGTCGTTGATATCGAATGGACTTGAAGACGAATGGACGAATCCACTGGAAATGATTAGTGGAGCATCATCAGGAGTCGTGCGTGGCAGAGATCATTTCCTACAGGTAGGCATCACAAGGACAAAACCGGGCCGCCGAGACTCGCCTATAACTTATTCAAAATCGTGTTCCGACAAGCTTTGCCTGCGTCAAGTAATATCGTTACTCTCCGGACTAGTAAGTTCTACAGTATGCCCTGAAGGATTTTATATATCAGACTTGGTGATTCCAAAGACAGTATTTCGCGAAGACGATTTCATACGCGCATTTGATGGAAGGTTACAAGAACGATTTAAAAGAAAACGACAAGATGGAGAGGATAGCGGCGATAGTATTTTCCCTTTATCCTTCCCCGGTGATTATAAGACCAAATTATTTCAGTACCATACTACAACTAAGGAATGGGAATATAGAAAAAGCCACGGTAACGAAGCTAATAACTCCAAGCCGTCGCCCACTTCTGTACTATACGTAGATGGGCTACCCTGTGAAGCTATTTCAGGCGGGGTAAAAATGGGATCTAAGCCGTTTCTCGGTAAAGGTCAAAGCTGTATATGCAGAAAGAAGATGTGGGAAGCTCTCTTCAACCTCGAGAAGTTAACGACAGATGACAAGTATACTAAATACGATGATAGCCCGACCTACATTTCTTTCAAGAGACGGAATCAAGCACGCTACGTGATCAAAGAGAAAGTATACGAGCAACTCAAGGGCTGGGTGACAACCAGGGAAGATGATTTTATTCTGGTCCCAAGCTGAATACATTTGGTGGCAGAGCTCCACCCAGGCACATTGCTCTCCCACCTTAGACGATATCGCTCTGACCAGATCAAATGAACTAGTTCCTCCGCGAAGCGGAGCACCAGATCTGGGCGGGGCCCAGCCGCCGGAGGCAGAGTCAACGGATTTACTATTTACAAATTAAAGAAGCGCAGCGGTGGCTAATAAATTACATACGCGGATAATACGGCTATGAAGTTTGGTCTACTCTTCGGGAACAAGCACATCTTCTTTTTCTAATAGTTCTGCTAGTTCGCCCGATTCGGATAACGACACAATGATATCATGGCCACCAACAAACTCCTTTTTAATGTACAACTGGGGGATGGTGGGCCAGTTGCTGTATTCCTTGATTCCCTGGCGAAGTTCAGGGTCTTCTAACACATTGTACGCCGCGAACTTGGCAGGGTCGACGCCCTGGTAGCCAAGAATCTCGATAGTGTGACGGGAGAATCCGCAGGCTGGGGCCTCTGGGGTCCCTTTCATGAATAACACAACTGGCGCCGACGCAACAGCTGAGTCAATCGCCGACTTGGTCTCATCGGAAATAAATCGTTTGAACATCAACGAAGTGCCTACAGGAGCCTGTCTAGTAGCGGCTCTGGCAAGATTGGTCTAAGTTTATAGTTAGTTCTAGTCAACGGGAGTGCAAGTAGGAGCGGATATAAAAGTCATCAGGACTGGATGTCGACCATGGGACCATGATAAATAGTAGATATTACTAGACCATCTTCTGTTATCTGCCCTATGCTATCATCTATCAGGAACTGGCACTGTCTATTCTCCCCTAGTCTATCCAACAAATATAACGTACTCTTGAAGCATTAGCAAAAGAGGTTCGTAGGAAACTCATTTTTATTCTGTTTTGCGCGTTTTTTTCTTTCTATTGATATTCAAAATAATTTGGAAATAAGTGTTGTGTTTCTGTCAAATATTATTTATCACTCAGTACTACTATTTATTACAAATGAGATCATCAGTAGTGGTAGACGATTGTAAGTGTGAAAAGATCCGGTGGTTGCAGCCGCGCGTTGATATGTTACCCGGATTCACTATCTCCCACTTTCCAGCAGTTTCTTACTTTTTTTGCTGGTAGCAGCTATATACGCAGAGTGAGTGAAAGAAATTCACCAGAGGGAATATATATTGCTTCTGTGCTTTCATTCTCAAGACACATTTTCATTTTTTAATTGTTTTCTCTCCACATTGGCCAATCAATCACCACACAACGCCACAACAACACTAACACGCTGCAAATCTGTGGATAATAGCGGCAAGAGCACATTACGGAGAATCAACCCATTATCTGATCGAAGTAATTGTAGACGGGAAAAAGAAAGACGGCCGACACTCTCGCATAGATCGTTGTTGTTATTACCTTCTGACCCATAAGTCCTTACTTAAATAGAAGTGATGTTGTAGTTGTGTCAAATTAAAAGGTTGAAAGCAACAAAAAAACAGAAAATAATCGAGCAAGACAGAGAGGATCTTTGAACGAAAACACTGGTTCACTCACTTGATTCTTCTTCTTCTTTTTCCATTTCATCATGTCCAACGAACATAACGGGATAAGCGATAATTCTCAAGGTAAGTAGCAATATGTGAATCAGGTTTCAAATCTTGAATTGTGAATAGATATCATTCAGTTAAGCAACTTCATCATAATACCCATACACGCACAGAGTCTCTCAATCAATCTATATTCTCGTAGTAATAGTAAAGTAGTAAGAGAAATTGTAAATCCTTTGATTACTGTACCTGGTTTGCTTCCTGTTGACCTAGCTACCTCTTATAATGTAAATATACAACTAGATAATGAGTAAAGGCCAGAATCAATGAGAAAGAGGAAGTTGTTTTTGTGATAGTTGGTCATGGATGATGATAATGATTTGCTGATTCGCTTCGTGGATAACAAAAAAAATTACTAACAAGACAAAGATTTAGGATCGAGATTGGGCGGACATATCATTCACGAGAAAAAGCAGCAACAGCAACAAAGAAAGCCTAATAGTAATGGTGAAGATTCCAAGAAAAATTTAAAACACGATCTGTTTTATAACAAGCTTGTCAAAATGAAAGATGATCCAAAAGATGTTACGTCTTCCCCATCGAAAAAGATTCAATTTTCATTAAACAGAGATGATGACAATAATAAGAACAAATCGAAAAGTATCCCTGAAGATAGAAATCAGAGTCGAGATAAAGATAATGAGCGAGGACGAGAACGTATTGGTCGAGGGAATAATAATCATGATAACCGACATGGCAGTAACCGCGAAGACGACCGCGATAGCGGCCATGGCCGTGGTCGTGGACGTGGCCATGATAATAATGAAAAGCGGCATCTAGACAGAGACCGTGATAACCGGGCCAAAAAAGATCGTGGCCGAGACGATGGACGCGATAATCGTGAAAAAGAGCATAGCCGAGACGAGGACCGTGATCATCGTCAGAAAGTGTCCGATCGTGATGGGGATAAGGAACAACCTCGAGATCGTGATCGTGACAGAAGAGACCGTGACAGAGACCGACGAGGCCATGACAGAGACAGACCAGAAGACCGGAATGATCGTGGCCAAGATATCGATCGACGAATGAATCGTAACCGAGATCGTGGCGACCATAGCAAGAAGGATGATGATAAGAATCATGGTGGCGATGTCCACCCTAGGACAGACGCATCCAGCCAAGCAAAGCCTGGTAAGAAATGGCTTAAAATTCCTCCTAAACATCAGTCTACCCGTCCTAATAATGCATTTGATAAAAGAGAGTCTGATAAACCCCCAGTCAATAACAGCAAAGGTCGTCGTTTCTCAGATAGAGGTAAAAATCTTAAAGATAGAGATACGTTAGATCGAAAGCGTAAAGAACGTGAACCTTTAGGCGATGACGAATCTCCTACGGTTGATGAAAATACCACTACGAAAAAACGGCCTCATAACTCTGTGTTCTCTACCAGGAAGACTGCCAATCGTCGGCCACCGTGGAGAGCAAATAAGCTACTAGATGATGAAAAGGATAATAATATAGACAGAAATGCTCATTCAACTCCTATGAATATTGATGAAGAAGAAGATGTGAATGTTCTTCCTCCTCCACTCCCCCCTTCCCCGCCGTCTCTACCACCACTTCCTCCTCCCCCTCCAAAACTTACTAAAACAAGATCTGAATCTATTTTTGAGCGTGTCCTTCAAGTTGGAGAAGGAACATATGGAAAGGTATACAAAACTTCTAATCGTGATACTGGTCTTACCGTAGCGCTAAAACGATTACGAATGGAGTCAGAGCGTGAAGGTATGCCGATTACTGCTATACGCGAAATTAAATTACTACAGTCAATGAGGCACAAGAATATTGTCTCGCTGCAGGAAATGATGGTTGAAGAAGGTGGCATTTATATGGTTTTTGAATATATGGATCATGACATTGCCGGAATCCTCTCATATCAAGGGCTGACCTTTTCACAAGGGAACATCAGATTTTTGTTCAGGCAAATGATGGATGGTCTATCCTACCTTCATCACAAATCAATAGTGCATAGAGATATTAAAGGATCTAATATTCTTCTGGATAGTAAAGGTAATGTTAAAATTGCAGACTTTGGATTGGCGAGGAAAATCGATCTTTCAAACCCCAATGCCCACTACACGAACAGGGTCATCACACTATGGTACCGTCCACCTGAGTTACTATTAGGTGCAACCATATATTCAACAGGTATTGATGTTTGGGGGATGGGCTGTTTATTGATTGAATTATTTAATAGGACAGCTATCTTTCAAGGCAAAGACGAAATTTCTCAATTAATATCTATCTATGATATCATGGGCACTCCTACTAGAGAGTCATGGCCAAAGGCTCACACACTACCTTGGTTTCATATTCTATATGACCGTGTAACGAAGCCAAATGTCTTTAGAGCGACTTTTGAAAAGAAATTGGGCCTATCATCAGCTACGCTCGACTTGGCTGAAAAATTATTATCAGTTGATCCGGATAATCGAATTAGTGCTCATGCTGCTCTAGATCATGAATATTTCAAAGAAGATCCTCCAGCTTGTGCTCTAGATCTGAGTGAGATTGGAGAGTGGCACGATTTTGAAGCTAAGAAGAGACGTCGAGATAGAAAAAAAGAGAGGGAAAAGGATGGCGGCAAACAGAGAAACAGTGTTGAAAAATCGGTTTCATTGCCTCCACCTGCGCCACCAGCTCCTGAACCTGAACTCCCAGGTGAGTTAGATGAACGGCTTAGTGGTCATCAGCTGGCACTAGGATCACCAGTACCTACGTCGGTGACTCGATCACAGCCTTCTTCATCTCGGGCTATTTCGCAATCTCCTCTGCATCCTCCATCGGTGGGAAATGATAATGAGCAAATAAATTGATAGAAAAAAAACTTTCGCCATGATTGAAATTGTTATATTTATACACATGTAATAGTAATACATTATTAATATTAGCTATCTATAAATTCTTCAAACACCGCTCAAGTACAAGTTTCTCCGTTCCTAAAACCGTAAACGCTAGACGTTTATGGGCGCCCATATCTTTCTGGTCCACCAATTTTTTGTACTCTTCACTACTAAGGTTAGCATCGTTATATGAAGACAGTTTCTTCACAACTAACGAGTGAAAAATCTTAACACAGCCTTCAGGGCCAGTAGGCAGAGCAGAAAACTTTCCTCTTTTTGCTTGTGTCTGGAGAAGAGCGAATTTCTTCGGGCTGAGAGCTAACAGATTTATTACCAGAATAAGCCCAGGAGTAGGTTGACCAGATGATACAATCTCCAACGTATCTTTCCAGGTTAATGAATCCGGCGGTGGTGGAGGTGGTTCCTCGGGACTCTCTTCAACCATAGCTTCTACAATATCTTCATACTCATCTGGGCTAATACCAAAGACACACTGATAGAAATTCTTCGCCCACCATTTCAAACGTGGCTTAAGGTCCATTTTTTTGGCGTATTGGACAATCTGAGTCCCTAGTCCTACAGTTTCGTGCTGATTATCCCAGATGGCGAAACCATATCTGGAGAGCAAAATGCCATTGCTATATTCACCATATGTGTTGAAGATTTCTTGACCTTTAGGCATTGCTTCTACTACGGTTATTTCACAGCTATCCGGCTGTTCCTCTTCATCATCTGAGCCTTCACTGCCGTGACCATGATCATGGCCGCACTCACAGTCATCACTTTCATTATGGTGATCACCACCATGCTGATCGTCAGTCTCCTCGTCACTAGGAGGCTCTACGAGAAGACCACCGCTAGCGTTAACTGCATCATCATCGGTCTCTTCATCGTGATCTTCATCTTGTTCTTCACTATCCATATCCTCAAAGTCATTGTCCTCATCCAACTCAGCTTGCATCTTCGCAAGCTCAATCTCTTGGAACGCTATATGATCGCAATAATTCGCAGCCCCACACATGTCACAGACTTCAGCCTGTGACTCGAAATGAACATTCTCATTATCGCTGTGGTTAAATAGGCATGCACCAGGAACCAGCGATAAGCCCCTATATTCATCAACTTCAAATGCTCTAGAACAAACATCGACAAGCGCTTTCTTATAACCTTCGTACGTACTATATTCAGGGATCTCACTAAAAAATTGTTTGTTGTTCTCGATAAAAGGTGATACAATGTCTTTATAAGTTTCCAGAACCTCAGCTTCATCTAGACCTCCCATACCATCCATTTCAGTACCTTTCAATAAATTTCGATCAGATTCAGGCCAAAATCTTGGCAGTGAATAGTCTGGCGGATGAATCGTACTCAAAAAGGGATACCATGGAGATTTCTCGCCCTGGCACTTTTCAAACATATATGCGATTGTGAGACCTATCATTCCATCTAATTCATTTTCATCTAATAAGTTGGCGATGCCACATGTAACGGGAGATAACACACATTCTTTGGGCACCCGAAGTAACACCTCTCCGCCGGACAAGTCACCAGTAGAAAATACTCCGATGCCACCAACAGGAGATTCACTTATTTTTATTAATGAGCTGACTTCAACTCCATTTTCGACCATCCATTCTATTAGCTCCGCATACGATTCATTATGAGTTATATCTGACATTTCAATGACAAAATGACGAACGAGTGGAATGGGTTGTGAGATTTTTTTGTGTTCGTGATCTTGATATTTTTCAGCCGTGCTTAATAGATAAGGTAAAAATGAACTATTGATATGGTCTAGGGTACTATCCTACATTTGGAAATGATCGCATACTCTTATTTGAAATGCTCATAGGCTGGGTTTGATACATTTCCTTTTGTTTGTCTTCCTTGGTTCTAAAGAATAATAATGGTGATTTTCATTCAATTCTCGCTCTTAATAATCTACTTCAGAATCTGGTATCTCTGCTTTTCTCATCATGTATACTTTACAATATACACTAGGTTTGTAGTGGGTACGGAACTGTTGGGAATACGAAATCTTCAGAGACGAGTGCGGCGCTATTTTTTTGTGATGCCTACCTACCACACTACCTACAACCTCTCCTTCCCTGATAGTGGTGCTGCTTCATCTTCCTCACAATAATAATAATAATAATAATTGAGCCTGCATCACACTACTACCCACTGGCTCTCAGCTGCAGGATTAATAAAAATATATCTCCAATCGGCTATTCGTCCACCACTTAGACTGGCCATTCACGCGCTTTAGAGAATGCCAAAAGTGATTCTATTGAAAAATAAAACTTCTCCCATCGACTCGTATGATTCTGAATTCACTCGTATCAATTGGTATGTGGAATTCTTTCCAGTTCTAGAACATGAGACTGTTGATGCTGATGGATTAAGGAGATATTTAGAATCAGATGAGTTCCGGTCGGCTGATGCCACTATTGTCACGTCACAGAGAGCAGTAGAAGCCCTAAACTTTCATATTCCCAGATTATCCGAGTCTAGTCGACGGGAGCTATTGACGAAACCTATATATACTGTTGGTCCTGCCACGGCAAAAATGTTTAGGGATGCTCATTACTCTGATATTCGAGGAGGTAGTGGCGCAGGAAACGGAGATATTCTTTCAGATCTCATCATAGACCAATTCCAAACAAATCCACATCCGTTATCAAAGTTTGTATTTTTCACTGGCCTGACAAGACGAGATATTATCCCACTTAAAATCAACCAAACTTCAGGCATGACACTAATTGAAAAAGTGGTTTATAAAACTCGAGGCATAAACAATATTAAATCGAGGCTGCAAGAAACTATATCAGCATACTCATCAGCTACGATAAAAAAGGAAGGGTCGCCATGGATCGTGTTTTTTTCCCCTGCTAGTGCAGAGGACATTGTCCAGGTTCTACAGCAGACGCCGAAGAACAAATACCGATTAGCGGCAATAGGCCCAACGACAGAAAAGTATCTAAAGGCCAACAATCTTCCACCAGATGCTATAGCAGAAGTGCCAGATGCAATGCATTTAATAGAAGCGATTCTCAGGAATCAGAAATCATAATTTAATTTTTTTAGAATTATTATTATTATATTTATTCAAATGCATATTGTTTTTTTTTCTAGAAAGAAACGTTCACACGATCGAGTTCGGGGATCACTAGAGCCGTCTGGGTCCCATTTTTATATTCAACTTCTGCTTTTACTGAAGCATTGTTGACAGTAGTTATTTCAATTCTTGGCAGCGGCAACTTACCCGGTATTAATGGGATGATAGAGAATCCTATACATGGCTGCGAAGTTATAGTTGAATCTTCTCGGGCAAGCAATCGAAATAGTGACCGTCTTTTACCGGATACGGCCCATTTATCGTGAGGAGCAAGAACATCGTATGAGAATTCTGTAGATGAGTCGATAGGAGATGTGACATTCTGTCTCCAGTTTTGATAAGATTTGATAACTAACTGAGTGTTGATGGTTTTACCAACAATGAAATGTTCTTGCGAAGGGAGCAGTAACTCAACTTCATGGACTACGTGTATTTCAGGAATAGAGACGGGTAATACAAGCGTTACTGTAATGTTGTCGAAAATATCCTTCCCATGGTTCAGGCCAGCTCCATCAATTGGTGTAACGGACTCGGCAATTTCTTTGACAAGATCAATCAAGTTTTGCTTTTCACTTGTGGGAATCCATGATATTAAAGGTAGATTCTCAAAATGCTTAATGACATCATCACTTATGATCAGTTTCCCTTTGATGCCGTAACTCCAAACATCCAGATTCATACAGTTGATTGCATTTTTTAATAGCAGTAAGTACTTCCTCAATGGGCCAGAACTTAACCTTGTCTTCAGACCATGCCATAAAACAGCAGTACATTCTATTCTTGTTAGTATCTTTTTTTTTGTTCTGCAATTGCTCTGTCGGCAATCACTCTAAACTTACCACTCTCTAAATATCTATGGCGAATTGTTAAAGACAACTGTTCATCTTGAACAAGTTGAGAATCTTTGGGTGATATACTGAATGAATACGATACAGGATTACCTGGAAATGCTATGATGGATCCTGGCTCTTTCGGGGTCGACGTTTTGTAATGATCCGATTCTTTCAGCTGTGCACTGTCAATTCGTACAGGTTGGCTCCGATCCTTACAAGATACTGAAAACCGTGAAAATAATTTTGTACTTCTAAAAAAATCTAGAACATTGACATCAATTGCCAGTCCAATATCAAGCTCGCTTGAAAATGAATGTTGAAATGTTCCTTGTTCTGTCGTATAGTCTATAGTAACTTTAATAGGAATCAAGCTACCTTCAGACTCGGATGTGAACGGAATATTTACCTGTAAATCTGAATTTGACTTGACTTCGTCAATTGTTATTGAAGGCGCCATGAATTTGCTTGGTAGAACAGATGTTTCCGATCCCCCATTGTCTGACCGAATAAGAACTGTTCCATGTGCAGGACTTAGCTTAACGTCATGAAATGAAGGTTTGAGTCTGACTTTTAACGATTTAACATCATGTTTGATGTACACATCTAAGCATACCTGTCTTTCAAACAGGGTAAACGGGCTAGCTAATCGTAACGAAGCCCATAGCATGTCAGGGGATGGGTAAAATTGAACAGAAAGAGAGCGATGATGGACATCATCTGTGAGTTCTTTAAAAAGAGATAGCTTTTTCACGACAAACTTGATATTTTCAATATTGAAAGACCCTTGAATAAATCGATTGGTTGAAAATTCTAATTTGACTTTTTTATCAAACCCGACAGATGGGGAGTCTATTCGCAATGATATTTTCTCATTCTTATCATTGACTAACCCTATGATTGCGTGATCAAATGATAACATCTGTGATTTAAAATGACTTTTAGCATCACACGAAACAATATAGGAACCATGAGATGCTTTGTTTGGGTATATAAATGGAGAAACATAAAGATACATCCAGTCATCCAATCTGCCTTCGATAACATTGGTGGATTGCCGAGAAGAAAGATTATCTATACTCTGAAGAAGCTCTTCAATCTCTTTACTGGTTAAATAATGATGTCTTTTCAGCAATTCCAAAGAATAGAGAAACAGTTTATTGTCAATAGACTTTGAACCCTGGTGGTCACTGCTGGAATTGGCGCTAATCTGAGACAAACACTTTACAAAGACACTCAAAAGATAAGTTGAAACGTTATCCCATCCTTGTCGCCCGTAGAGTGGAGGAATGGTCTCGAGTATCCTTGCAGCAGCTTCATAATCCTTTAATTGATAGTCCAGCAGGGCTAGTTGAGTTGATAACCGGTCTACAATTCGAACTCGGTCGGCAAGATCAAATTCAGAACTTGCAGCCACTGTGAGCTCCCGATACTTTGAATAAAAAGAATCAGCAGTTCCTAAAACTTCTTTGATGTCTGAATTTCTATTAATAACCAAATTAAGGTATAATTCATTGTCATCATCGTCAGACTCATCTGAAAGAGATACATCAGAAAGGACACCTTCAATATAATACTTTTTTCCAGTTCCTAATACTTCCAACGACCTTCTACATAATAGTAGCATTTCTCCTCGTCCATGAGACACTTCCTTTACAATCCCTTCTGGCAAAGACTCGCTGGCCTTCAGGAATTGCTTCACAACATTGTATGACCACTCGGCAATAAGAAATTTGTTCTTTCTGTTAGATAATAAAAGATCATCCATTTCAGAAACAAAAGACCTTAGTCTGCCATACAATTCGGCAATTTTTAGTGCCGAAATAGAAGCAGAGGAACTTGCCTTCGATATGTATAACAAAAGACTCGCTTGGCGAGCGAATAAGTAGCAATGAAACTCAAATAATGAGATGCTGTTAGCCATAATTTTATGACGAATGGATTTATCATCGCCTAATCTAAGCAGATGAGAAGAACTTGGTGGCCTATTGGATGAAGTATTGTTTGAATTTTCATCGAATCCAACACTTGTGAAAAAGGTAGCATTGTTCTGACTCATAGTCTGCGTAAATGATGCTTCCAGCTGGTCGTATGCTAACAAAGCGTCCTCAAATAAGTTGATGTTTTCGAATGACAATGCTAGACCTTCTTTCATGACAAAAAAAGTACCAAAGTTCCAACCCATGACTTTTTTCTTCGCTTCCAATTTTTCAATTTCTTGTTGATAAAGGGCCACTCGCTTACTGAATGCTTCAAGTACACCCTCTTTGATCCTTGTCATGGTATCACTCCAAATCTCCATAACTTCTATCTCACTAACGGAAGCTCGAGTCATATCCTTTTTTATCTGAATGCATCTATCCTTTTTCGAACTGGCATTGAAATCGGCTCTGATTTTGTCGAAGACTCCGGACCTAAATCGATTCCCAGAATATGCTTTAGTTCCCATTGGTACATAGTGGATTATGAGCCATTCAGTGGGATCTCTTAATGACAAGACGTTCTTTGACAGCCACTCTCGGATCATTCTTCTGACTGATGATCTATAAGTATCATTGTCTTCACATTTTACGAGGATAATTTTCAGATAAGGGGCATCAGATAGACCCAACATTTGATGAGGGACACTAGTACTAGCCTCAGCATGTTCCTCGACAAGATCAACATCTAAACTTGGAATTGATCTTAACGGCCTACCGACTGGATTCCAATGGAGATTTACTAATGGCAACCTAGCCAATAGGTCATCCTTTAATTCTGGAAACACACCAAATGGGTCAAAGTATGAGATTTTTGTAGTTTTCTGATCTCCAAATGCGGCAACATCATAAGCATCAATAGAGTTCGTTGATGATGAATTGGACGACGTGATTGGAGGAGTGGAAGAAATGGTAGCAGAGGAGCCCGTTGTAAAAGGGGCTGTCCTGAGAGGTGTAGGTGCCGACGTCGTCGGCGCTGAAGTAGCATGTGCCAAATCAGCAGCTGTAGACGTCAATTCAGGGGCAACAGGAGTGGAAGTAGTAGTCAGCGTATCGGATGCAACTGTTGTAGTGGTAACCGACTCGGCGGATGATGGTTCCACAATCGACACAACAGTTGTAAAAGACGCGATCTCAGATTCCGAATCAACTTTTGCTTTTCCTACCTGAGAAGAACCATCGCTAGTCATTCTACTCAATTGCTAAGGAACACACTTGAACTATTTTGACTTAAATGTGTATGTATAATATCCCTACAGTACAGCTGTACGAAAAACACAGGGGTAAAGGAAGGTAGATAATGTTTTGGTGAAGATAGTTGGCAGGAGATAAAACGTTCTGTGGAGATAAGATCGTCGTATCCGTGGTCGGTGCACGTGACGTGGCTTTGATTTGAGTTGTTCTGCCCATTTTCATGAGAAAGACTAAATTTATTGTTGCAGAATACATGGAAGTCCTAATATAATATTCATTTGAACATATTTTAATCTTTTGGCATTGGTTCCATAGTATAAACTGGCCACTCCTGAGAAACTGCCAACGGAACTTGTAGTACTATAACGGTTATTATTTCCCACTTACGTACGGCTGTATCCAACGGAATCGTAATTTGGGAATCTCACGTCCATTTCTCACGCACATAACCTCTTTCCATATTGTTTCTTAACCCCTTAGATCTTTCGCTTTTACCTCTTAGTGTTGAATCGCCACCAACTATTAACGGTATTTTCATAAATAAAAATTATCAGTCTTACATGAACAGAACAAGGTTTTGAAGTTCAATTGATCATCATCATTGGAGTACCATTATTGCAACAGAGCTACTACTGCCACTACATCTCCAGCTACTGTCGCCACAATCATGTCAACGCCAGATAAAAATGGCAATGGATTAACTCCACACAAGAATCGAATTCAAATTCCTGACTATCTGTCTAGATCTGCGAACGCTACTCCAGGATCTTCTTTGCGGAGATTAGTTGGTGGTAGAAGTAGCCTGTTCCGGCAATATCAAAATAATGGTTCGCCAGCAACACCCATTCCAACTAGCAATGAATACACTACTCCTTCTAGAGTCTCGAATAATCAGGATGATTTGGCAAGTTGGCTGTCGTCAGTTCGAACAAGGATATCAAGGGCTCTGAAAAATGACGATCAGCAAACTCGGGAATTGCAGGACCAAGAAGAAGGTTATAAACGACGCAAACGAGAAATGGAACAAGCAGAAGCAGGAGCTCATGACGAAAATGAAAATGTTCGAAGTTCTGCTTTTGAAAGGCTAGGCTCATTGCTGTATAATTTTTATGGGCAAAAGTCGGCTCCATCTAAGAGATCATATGATAATGATGATGGCGGTCTGGTTGATGATTCAACTCCTTCAGGGAAGAGGATAAAGTACGACTCGGTAAGTAGACGCACCATTCTCTGTTTTATTTTTTCCGTGTCTCCCCATCTTCATACTAACGTATCATTCCAGGCACGACCTATTATGGAACATCTTCGAGGATATAGGCAACCCTCCCATCTTAATAATGTAATGTCGGCTGACATATATGGTGATTCAAATGAAAATGAGGTAGAGTCTGACGGGAAGAATAATCTCTTTGGAGAATCTGAAGGATCTGGAGAATCTGAAGTGTCTGGAGAATCTGAGGAGAAAGATTTGATTGACGAAGAGGCAGAAAGTGATATTGAAATTATGGAAGAAGATGAGGAGCACTTCGCAGCAGAAGAGGACGAAGAAGAAGAACTCGATGAAGAACTTGAAGAATTTGACGAAGAACTAGATGAAGAAGTGGATGAAGAAATCGATGAAGAATCACCGGGATCTGAACAATATGATGGCTATGACGATAATGTTCCTGTCGGTCACTTCGCGGCTGATACAAGCATATACCATGATGCAAATGAATCAATACAGTCCCAATCTCAGACTCTGTCTCAACCCCATGACACGGAAATAGTTGAACTTCTATCTTCTGATGAAGATGATCAGCAGGAAGCTGAAAGTGAAGTTGAAGACGATCAAGATTCTGTTGATCGTTACAACGCACTCCATGTTTATCCTAATCATTCCAGTACTGCTTCAACTCCTTCTTTACGCTCACCTATGCAGCAGCAGCCGCAAGTAAGACAATCCACACAATGGAGAAGCTTAGGTGTATCTGGTCCAGGACCTCGTCCTGCTCATTCCTCATTAAGATCATCCTACAACTCCTCGCTATTTGCTGAAGATAACAGTCGCCAACATGAAAATGAAGAGATAGGGGAAGAATATTCTGAAGATGAGTTCCAAGAAGAAGAAACAGAAGAGCATGACAACATCAGTGGTAGAGATGAGAGTGACGATTCTCATGGTGTTGGTGGGCCAGGTTATTATAATAATCGTGCTGCTATTCAGCAACCGATGGGTCCTGCTTCTATTCATCATCCAATGGGTCGTGCTACTTTTCAACAGCCAATTGGTCATAGTGCTTTCCACAATCCGATGACTCGTTCTCCTGTCCAACAACCAATGGGTCATACTACACTTATGAATGCTTTTTTAACTGATAGTCACCAGCCCCCACAGCAGCATCAACACCAGCATGAAGCTAGAGAAGAAGAGGAGCACGAAGAGGAGCATGAGCGGGGTAGTTATCATGGACAGCAACTTCAAGTTGCAAATGAAGAAGAAGATAAATATGAAAATGAGTCTGAGATTATTTCAGATGATGAATACTCGCAAGATCATTACGGCGAGAATGACTATGGCCATGAATATGATGGACACGAACGCGAACGCGAGCAGGAGCAGGAGCAGCAACATGAACATGAACATGAACATGTGCAACATGGGCATGGAGATGACAACAGCTTGCAAGTCGCAGATGCCGCTAATATTTTCGCTGATCAACATGCAGAATCGTTGACAGACGTTTTAGTCGATTCAAACTTAACTAAGATGGCATTAGATATGGTAGAATCTCATGAACACTATCAACAGCAGACGGAAGAACAGACTGCTCAAGTAATAGAAATTGATGACGATGACATCCAAGTTCTAGAAGAAATAACGAGACCGGTAACTCCTACTATAACTAGAGGACCACAAACTGACTATCTTGATGAACAATCAGGGCAGGTGGAAACTACGCCGGATCTTCCTGAATCATTAGCACATCCGGTAGGGGCGGGGCCGTCACCAGTTCTCTCTGAACCTCCAATTATAATAAAAGGATCCCCGGTAGATTTGTCGTCAGCTTCGTTCAACTCTTTTAGATCTCATTCCATTATTGATATCGCTCAGTATTTACCGGCTACTCCTAATGCGCCGAAGATCAAATCTGCCAAAGATATTAATCCGTTCTATTCCGAATCAGACCCATCGATTATTAATACCTATCAAACAATATCTAACGTTGTTACGAGACGTTTTAGAGATGTTAATATAAATTTTGGATTCGGAGAAGTTCATAATGATGGTGAAACTAAGAAAGCTGATCTGAAACAAGAAGATAGTTCACCAGAGAACAATGTTTCTCAGATAGAAGAGCCACCAATGGGAAATTCTGCAGGTGCAACTGAAGTGCACGATGCAATTGAAGAATCTGTTTTTTCATTAGACACATCTAAGGTTGAGCATTCTTCAGAATTAGCTGCTCAAACATTAGCGCTTTTTTCGCAGTCCTCTTTATTTTCAGGAAATCCCGTTGTGAATAGAGCTCCAGTAGAGGAAGAACAGCAATCAGAGCAAGTTTTATCTGACTCGTCATCTGATAGTATGGATGTTGATTTAATCAAAGTAGAGGAACGGACAAATGAGCAAGTTGCATTTGATCAGCCAATTGATAGTATGGATGTTGATTCGAGCAACGTGGATGATACAGAGTTTCAAACTGAGCTAAAGGGCACTAGCGTAGAAGAGGTTCTGGAAGAAGATCATATTCCAAAAACCTTGGCAGAACTTTCTGTGTTGGAGGACCCTACGGCCGTGGAAGAAGACATAGAAGCGCCGGACTATTCCGTCGAGGAGCCCGTTGTACCTTCAGAAAAGACGGAATCCAGTAGCAATGGTGAAGAAGAAGCCTTCGTTGAAGAGGTAGTTGAAGCTTATACTACTACACTTGAATGTCAACCAATGGCTGAAAAGCGCGGAGAATCCGAAGAAGCTACTATCCAGGTAAAGTCTTCTGACCGTATTTCTGAATCAACACTTGAAATTCTACAGGCAACTTCTGATAATGAGGTTCCCGTAGTTGAAAATGAAATCGCTGAGCCTGAAACTGCCGAAGCTTTGAAGAATTTTGACAGCCAGGTAGATAATGAATACGCTGTATCTACACTTGGAAAGGAAGATATCACTGACTTGACAGACGAAGTAGAGGTCGAATCCACGGCCATTGGAGAAGCATCTCCAGAAGCTGTGGTAGATGATGTTGATGAAGTGCCTAGAGGGGCAGTTGATGATGCTGGCAGCACTAGTGAACAAGTTGAAGACTCAGTACAATTGACTTCGGAGGAATCCGAAGGACCAGCCGGAATAGTTCAGGATGTTACTGATGCTGTAAGTAATGGGCTTGTCGAAGCTTCAGATGTATCGCTTCACACTATCAAAATGTCGGCCCGACCTCAAGAATTGGCCGAACCTATGGTACCCATTGAACCTGCTAGACCCGTTGAACTGACTGAACCTGTGGAACCTGTGGAACCTGTGGAACCTGTGGAGCCTGTGGAATCGCTCAAACCCGTCGAATCTGAACAACTTCTAGGGCAGCCTGCTGATGAATCTGATAGCAATAAACCCCCTGTCTCCCAGTATTCAGGTCTTCATGGTCCAGATAAAGATGCCAAAACGTCTACGATCCCAGTTTTCAGTGTATCTGATAATGATAACCAGTCTGCTGAGGCTGTCGAAGAACAAGTTGCGAGACCTAAGCGAGTTAGGAAACGCAGGTCAATTGAGCCAGTAGATCCATCTTCTCCAAATAATGTTAAAGCAAGAGCGAGGATCCTCCGAAGCGGTCGCAGGTATGAAGAAGGCCCTGGAGCGGAGGCGGATGTTCCGGAACATAAGGATGAAGAACATGCTGAAGATGTTGTTGTAGATTTAAGCTCCGTTCCTAATACTGGAATTGAAGCCATACCGAAGAAAATAAGTCGTACGAGAAAATCTGATGTTGCTGAAGCACCATCGGAAAGCTATGAAGTAAAAACGAGCGAAAATCAGGGAACCAGTCAGACTTCTGATCAAGAAACCCTTGACGGTGTTACTGAAGATGTTATTGAGGGCGACCATGATGAAAGTCATGAAGGAGGATCTGTTCCTCCTGAACAAAAGAAACGCAAGAAACCAGGCCCCAAGTCCAAGGGAAGGAAGAGAACAGTAAATTTAAATCGTATGCGTTAGAAGGTATTATTATTTATTTCTTGTTTGTTGTAAAGTTTTTTGATTGCAAATATAATTTATTTATTATTAAATAATGTACCAACGTCAACTGGGTAATTTTTTAACGTAAGAGTAAGATGCCTGAACTGGGACATTTAAGAACTGGGAAGAAACCAATATCGTGTGTTCGTTAGCCCACTCGATATTCAAATAAGCATCAAATTTGAAATCAATTTCCTGGAATAGTCTTGGTTGGACTATAGTACCACTACCAGTTATGTTCTTCTCACCGGCATCATCGTGAGTACCTCGAGACAGGGAACGGAAATTTATACTCAAAAATCCACTTTCTATCTTCCACATAGCAATAGAACATTTAGTTGTTTCCGTAGATACCAAGATTCCACCCAGATGTTTTCCATCGGGTGCAAACTTGATGTTAGTTAAATAGGTATCTGAGAGTTTACTATTCCCCAATGACTCCAATAGTATTCCATTGCGAAGATCATACACTTGACCTACAATGAGATAATATTTTGTGTTACTCTGGCCTGTAGCTGGCTGTATCTCTTCCGGTGGTACACATACGGCAAATCTCTGCTGAGGTTTATGGAACCCAACGTGCTTTGGGTACGCTGTCATAATAGCGGATAGACATCGAATAGATTCGGTTACCAGTGATGTCCCACCACAAGATGACTGCCATCTTGTGGTTGGATCTTTATTAGAGTCTAGAAGCTTTACAGCTGCTGCAACAATAGTTGGCAAATGGTTTGATTTGACACGGATATGTGGTGATGTGAGTAATACTGATAACAGTCTTATTGATGTAATTCGAGAGTCTACAGATTTAGATGTGTCTGTGACTTGTACAGTTAATGCTGATATTAAAAGAGTCATATTCTGTGCTGCCATTTGTTCGATGCATTTACGGCATAATGAGGTTAGTCGAGTCTCTTCTGTATCTATATCTTTAATGAAACCATTACTGTGCAGAATAGAGGTCAATGCATCTAGAATGGCCAGTGGGTTAATATTTTGTTGCCATTTTTTCCAGCCATTACCAATTAGCAAAATAGCAATGTTTCTTAGGCGAGTCGGCGATTCCTCTATGAGTGATAGTTGGAGTGATTCGGTGATTTCTTTAATAAGATGGTTGTCGTTTTCGGAAACTTTGACAAGTGAGCTAAGGATGATCATAGACTTAAGGCCTTCAGTTCTGAATATATCAAGGCTCTGCGAAGGAACTAAACGAAATGTGTTAGTCTGTGAGCAGTATCACAATGCTAATAAGTGCTACTTACGTTTAGGTTGCCAGAATGTAGTGATCTTTTCTCTGTTTTCCCTTTCGACTAATACATCAAGGCATGCAAGGCCAGTCATCTGTAGCAGGCCAGTTGAGTGCATGACAACACTTGTAAAATCATCAATATATGATGAACTATCAAATTGCATAGTATGTAACCAATCTAAAAGATCACCATGAGATACACTTTCACCTGACCTTGAAAAGAAAAGTTTCGCAAATGCTATCCATAAAGTTACAAGGTTGATTGATGCTGAAGCGTTTAATTTTGTTACAACTGGAACCGATGAGTCGACTGTCCAAAAGCTGTGCTTATTTGCGAGCCCCACTCGGCCCAGACTGTCTGCTGTTAAGAGCATTTGCCAATTGTTCGTTGCGTATTTTTCATCAATCGAAATTAAAGATCGAGCTATTGTTTGTATTATAGATGTATCGGTATCAGTATATGAATCTATGCTGTATTTCTCTAGGAAGCTATTGAGATTTAAAAAGAGAAATCTGTTGGAGTTGAAAATGTGGTAATCGCTCTCCGTATGGACAATTTTAGGCAATAACTGGATATAATCAGTTTTCTCTTCAGATTTCTGTAAGAAATTCGGTATACTAGCAGTAGATCTTGGATATGTGTGTATTTCCTCTAAAGTATGTAGATTCCAAGCACGCCTTTCTCCATTTCTATAGAATATTTGGATCGTTGATATTGGTATCGAGTCAGATTTTAGTGGTTTTTGGGCAGTGATTTTCTCGATACAGATACCTTGGCCGGGTATTTGTACCAGTACCTCACTTGTCGATGAGTTTACTATAGCAACAGTGCTACTGGCGGAGGTGGCAATGACGAGGTCATCATGACCAGGTATTTTCAGTAAATTCCTTACTGCTGTGGCAAATACTATACAAGACTGCTTTATAGCCGTAGTGTTTTTGTCTATTATGAGTAATTTCCCGTTGGAACAGCCTACCAAAATATTGGAAGTATCGTCGATCTCGGACGACATAGCCGTAATGACTGAAGAATGGTCGAGCGCTATTTTCCTGCTTGTTGAACCGTTGAGAAATTCCGCTATACTATATATTTTAATAATGTTGTCTTTTGTAAGAATGATATCTGTATGGTGAGTTACAGACTGTTGTACACTGGATGGTTTTATACCTGGAGTTGTTGTTGTTGATAAATACGATCCGGCAGACCATTCCAGAGTATTGCTGTTGGTGTCTGCAAGGTAGAAGAGCAAATAAGCCTGTGTCAGCACTATGGCAATCAGCATATGATTCCGAGAGTCATATGATACGTTGACCAGTGCGCTAGGTGTTTCCCATACAGGCTCCAGAATCTGTATCGTACCATTTGAAACCCATGTAACGGTACCATCATAGCTAAGAGCTCCAAAGTATGCGGACTGAGAGACGAACTCTTCTTCCTCTAGTTCTCCATTACGCACTTGTTCCTGATCGTTGTTGCTTTGTCCATTGACTGGCGAGGTGGCAGTAATTAAAGAACTGAATACATGAGTTGTGCCTGAACTGAACTCTAGGACAAATTTGGAATGCCTTCCTTGGGACAGTCTATAAAAGCACCATCCGTTACGGTAAAGAGTGAGAAAAACATTACGAGATATTCTGCTAATGGCAATTATAATATCATTATCGATTGGAGGTTCTGGAAGAGTGATGAACGATTGCAGGCCGTCGTCCTTGGAAAGCCCGATTAGATCCGTTTTCCCAGATCTAGTATACACCAGTAAAGCCTTTTTGTTTGAATATGTAGTGACTATTGGCCAGTTGGGTAATGACTGGATATGGAGTATGATTTCCAAACTTTCTTTATGTAATGCAATAACCTCGCAAGAGTTACCCCAGATGTATAGCGGCGACTCGTCTTTATTATGAGGAATTCCAGGTTCAATTCCTTCTGCTATCAATGGTAGTTCATTGTATGCTAATAATATGCCAGAAGGAAGCAAATATTTTGCAATACTATTGTGGTATAACGCTATAAGTGTGTCTTCTCTGTTGTCCTCTATAATGTGTAATGCGATTAGTTTTGATTCCCCGTCTACATCAAGATTTCCTCCGCCACTATTACTACTATAGCTCCTTATGGTTGATAGAAGATTGAATCTATCACTGCTACTGTTATTATCCTTTTGATCATCTTTGCTTGTTCTCAAATAAACCTCAATCGTACCGTTGTCATAGCCTATCAGGAGGCCCTGCCGATAAACGGCAGACGTAACTGGCAATCCGTCATCAGCACCATCATTCACGTCACTGTCTCGTGTTTGGAAAACAGCAGTAGCATCGTACTCCATTGTTATTCGAACACTGGCACTTCAAAAACGACAGAATATTGATAATGGTATAACGATCGGTGTGTTATGATAGCGCCGTACTGTTTGGACGTACAAGATGTCATGCAGGTTACGATAAGATAAGGTAGGTCTCGGATTGGTTGTAGCGACTGCCAAAACATTAGATCGCTCTTCTATTCCTCGCCTTTATAGAATAGAAATTGATATAAGTTCTCGATTTCATACGCCACTTTTGCCTCTGGCGGCTGGGCGGAGACCCGTAACTCCTCGCGCGCAGCGGAGTGCTTGGACCGTGTATACTCTCGAACTTAAATATACACTTGGTCCTACCAAATCACAGAAACATTAAATTATTTGGGCCTTTGTAAACTATGGGGAGTATAAATCTTCTGAGTAAACCAGAAAAAAGATATCGTCAAAGACAGGACTCGAACCTGCGCGGGCAGAGCCCAATGCCTGGCTTATTATGAAATAGCAGGGCAACGCCTTAAAACCACTCGGCCACTTTGACCCGATTGAGCAGAAAACGTATTGAAAATCCTGTAAGGTGGCTAAATAGGTCAAAAAAAAATTTGCTCTTTTCTTGCCTAAAGCTCACTCTAAAGAACCTCTTGAAGCATAATAGCAATAAACCGGCACTTTTTTATATATTGATGAGCAATATTAGGTTTTCTGAGTACCGGGTCGTAGGTTGAGCATCTTTACCCGATTTTGTGTGCAATGTACTTGGTAAACTATGCATATATAAGGCACCTTTTGGTGTAACTCTCTCTCGCTCTGGAATTTTGAAAAGCGGCTCTGCCTCGGCGGCTGGGCTTTTCCCAGGCACGTAGCTCGCTTCGCTCGTGCTTGCTGCTTGTATTTCCGGCAATGTGCCCAACGAGAACTTAAATTTCTTTAAAAGTTGATCGTATCGTATCTCCCTAGACCGGCGGAGGTAGTAGCCATTAACCAAACCTTTCCGATAGTTAGTATCGAAATCAAGGATAGCGATGGGTACCACATAAATAGCGGTTACGGATGGAATTTAGAAAGTTAGGCCACAATATGTACTTTGTTTATTTTTTTAATTAGACGGAAAAACTCTGATCAGTTTTAGAAATGATCATCTAATATACATATTTCAAACAACGTGATATCGAAAACATAAAGAGAGAAACATGACGTTGCAGAAAATGGTACGACGTCAGACTACGTAGCGTCACACTGGATCTTTCAACTGAAACAAGCAGCGGCTGATCTACCTGCAACAACGGTTATTTTCTTTTCATTCCGGAAAAACTTTTTCTGAGTCGGCGGTAGGCGAACATCACGACGAGCGAAGCGAGCTACGGGTCATGGCAGAGCCCAGCTGCCGGAGGCAGACCAGACACGGGACACGTCGTATATATATATTTCAATCAATTAGAGAGAGACTATTTAGATTTGGTTGACAGTGTGGAAGATCTCGAGAGACTCCTTGACACGGGCGCTCATGGTCTTCTCACCCTCACGGACCCAGACACGGGGATCAAAGTACTTCTTGTTGGGCTTATCTTCACCTTCAGGGTTGCCGACTTGGGACAAGATGTAGTCCTTCTTGTTAAGGACAAAGTCACGGATGCCGATCAAGTAAGCATATTGAGTGTCGGTGTCAATATTGACCTTGACAACACCGTTCTTAATGGCGGTGTTGAACTCCTCTTGGGATGAGCCCGAGCCACCGTGGAAGACAAGGTAAAGAGGGAACTTCTTGTCCGACTTGAGTTGTTCTTTGGCGTAAGCCTGGTGGTTTCCGAGCAATTCAGGTCTCAACTTGACGTTACCGGGCTTGTAGACACCGTGCACATTGCCAAAGGCAGCAGCAATGGAGAAATTAGGTGAAACAGACGAAAGGGCCTTGTAAACCTCGAAAATGTCCTCGGGCTGGGTGTAAAGTCTGGACGAGTCGACACCAGAGTTGTCCACACCATCTTCTTCACCTCCAGTGATACCGATTTCCATCTCGAGCCACTGGTTCATCTTGGCAGCACGCTCAAAGTATTTTTTGGTGGTAGCAATGTTGTGGGGGTGGTCTTCCTCTGACAAATCAATCATGTGCGAAGAGAACAAGGGTTCACCGTGTTCCTTGTAGTAGGCTTCATCGGCATCAAGCAAGCCGTCCAACCAAGGCAACAACTTCTTGGCACAGTGGTCAGTATGGAGAACCACGGGGATACCATAGGTGGGGGCGATGGATCGGATAAAGTGAGCAGCAGCAATGGCACCTGCAATCGAAGCTTCCTGGTTCTTGTTGTCAACGCCCTTACCAGCAAAGAAGGCAGAACCACCTTGAGAACATTGAAGGATAATAGGAGCCTTGTTATCACGGGCCGCCTCAAGGGCAGCAACAACAGTGGACGACGAGGTCACGTTCTAGCAGGGGTGTTAGATGTGAGGAGGTTCTGCCTCCGGCGGCTGGGCTCTGCCCAGACCCGTAGCTCCGCTTCGCGGAGGACGTGGGTGTCCCAGAAGAACGATAGAAACGAGCTACGGGTCTCGGCAGAGCAGAGCCCAGCAGTCAGAGGCGACAGGGGATAACAGTGGTGGAACAAAGTGCAGCAGAGAGACAAGCATGCGCATATAAGCGTGCGTAAAAGTCATCCGACTTAATTTCAGATCAAACCGCCACATCATCAGCACCACCACCAAAAAAAACTTACAATAGCAGGAATTGCGAATTGGTGGACTTGAGCATAGTCAAACAGCTGTAGCGGATTTTGTTAGTATCAAATAATGTAGAGCAGCAACAACAGTGTAATAAAGTAGTAATACTGTAGCGTAATGAAATAACAATAGTGATATTCAATCTTGACAATTGCTACTATCACCACGCAATCAATTGGTCTTACCAGCTATAAGTGTCATATATCCAATCAATTGCTGCTGCCGCTTGGTCTTCAATTTTTACTTACATGACGAACGTCGTCTCCGACAATAACACCGGACTTTCTCTTAAGGACGTCAGTAGCAGAAGGCATTGTTATAATATATCTGAATGATTCTTCAATTGAATTGAAAATTTTGTTGTTGGCTTGTTTGTTTCTTGTACAAAGACAGATGAAGAAGAAGAAGAAGAAGAAGAAGAAAAAATCAAGATCCGCAGATTGGGACTTTTTTATATACTTTTGCGCACACCGCGCACACAAAGATCGAAAACCTGGTCATAGTCGTAGTAGTAGCAGCAGTAGCAGTAGCAGTAGTAACAGTAATGGTAGCAGTATAGTAAGTACATACAGTAGCAGTAACAGCCCTATCCTACCAGTAACACCACCAGTACAAGAGACTTTTTTGTTTCTTGTTTCTTTTTTACTTGCACATGGATGATGTCGTTCCACTACCCAGTCAAACCCCAACCTTTCTTTAAGCGCGGGCGGGTCGGTCGCAAACATACGGCAATTGCTTTCTCGCCGGAACGTTCCTCCTGCCTGCTTTCTTTCCTCCCAACTCTCTTTCTCAGACCAGGCATTTTCGCGAGATAGCAAAAGCCGGGTAACCGCTGCTCTCCGTGGGCTGGGAAACCCCCTGGGGAAGGGAAGGGGTTCTGCCTCCGGCGGCTGGGCTCTGCCCAGACCCGTTGTGCTCGCTTCGCGAGCTTTTCGGGTGACCCCTGAGCTTGTTGAGGCCAATTGTGCGGTTCTTGGTTCTTGAGAGTCTTTACTGTGATCTTGGTCTTTGACTAGACCAATTGCTGATGATTACACTGTCATATGCGTCCAGCAGCAGTAGCAGTAGCAGTATAAGCGCTATATGCTAGTTATAGAGCTTGCAACAACATTATACTACTGGGAGCGAGACATGAATCGACCTTCACTCGCTCTCTTTTCGTTCTTACTTTTGATTTCGTTCCACGCTGTTCTATATCCGGTCTTTGCTGCTTGTTTGACTGTTTGCTCTTCTATCGATCTGTTTCTACCCCACGGGCAAACTCTCTGTTTTGTGTTCCCCCACACGAAAATATCCCGGTCATTGACATGTTCATATCCCAATGTCAACAATAGCATTCTTACCGCCCTTTCATTACTCAGCGAGCAGCAATACCCGTATCGGCTCAGTCGGTCTTGATGGTCAATGATACCATTGCCATACGCCTCCGGCGGCCGGGCTCTGCCCGGACCCGTTGTGCTCGCTTCGCGAGCTGCTCTTGTTCAGCGAGGCTCGTGAAGCGAGCACAACGGGAGAGGGGGTCAAAAAGAGCCCCGGCCGCCAGAGGCATAGCAAATGAAGCCCCTCGTACAGAGCAGCTCGCGGAGCGAGCACAACGGGTCCGGGCAGAGCCCGGCCGCCGGAGGCAGACCAGGAGACCCTTAATGATCGAGGACGACGAAGAAGTAGGGCACGGCGTGCGTTACCCCTGAGATATACTATTCGGTTCGGATGCCGCCCACTCTGGCAGATACTCACATCCAGCCAACAGTTGTTGTTTTTTTATTTGTTGTAAACAGTATATTTTGTGTATATATATTTACCATGTTATTTACCCTTGATTACATTCAGGATTCTGTTTAGAAATCCCGCCCTCCTTCTTCTATGAGAAGATGATCGTACGCGGCCATTCTGCCCGGCCATTAATGTGTCACCGTCATCATCATCATCATCACCACCACTGATTTCTCGTTCTCCGTTTCCATTGCCGTGATCGTCTTTCATATCTAGATTGCACTCGATCTTTTCTTCAGGTAAGATAGTTGATGAAGCTTTATCCTGATCAATGCTACTACTACTACTACTGCTACTAGCAATTCTTTTATCACTCCCATTCAAACGGGTCTCTTTATTTTCTTCTCTATTCTTGTCTGCTATTTCACTTTCTGCAGTATTGTCTCTATTAGCCTTGTTTTTAGCACCTTCTCCAGCTTCCACTGTATCTCTGTCCTTAGCCTGGTCCTCGCCCTGACCCTCGACCCCTTCTTTCTCTCCCTCTTTCCCTCTTCCTTTATGCCCCCTTTTAAAACTCTTTCTCATTCGAAACAGCTTTGCTCTGTTCTCTCGCAATCTATTCAGTGGTCGTGCTCTTAGTTTCGGATACGTCACCAGTACCTGGTTCTCAATATCAACTATTTCAACATTTGGGCTCACAGTAAATGTATCCGTGTAGGCTTCTGCTCCATTGACGTGACTAGCCCAGTGTGTATGAGTACGAAACATTGGTTCACGTCTATATTGACATGACACCAAGAGGACATTGTTATCCTATATATATAGTAAACGTAGCATTAAATCGATAGCATGAAAGCTATACCGTCTATGCGCATACAACAATAAACTGAATAAATGACTGCAGGCCCACTGCCAAATACTGAAAGCTTAATGGACCGAGCCCTGTCCGACTAACAGCTCCTCATAGGCATTGAAGTAAAAACGTAAACCGGGAAGACTAGCTCACGCAGGTGGTGGTCTGGTCCACGAAGCTCGAATGTTGAAATGAGATACACCCGAGCGAAGCGAGCTACGGGTCTGGGCAGAGCCCAGCCGCCGGAGGCAGAACGGGGCTACCCCCTGGACACAGCAGGCAGACATTTTTTGCTATTATTTATACATTCAATACATAAAAATCACCTGGTGAGCGAGAAATCTTTTTTTAAACGTGTAAAGACATGACATTTCGTATTTAAGCATCACCCTCAATCACGGTAGTCTGGAGACCTTTAGGAGAGACAACGTTGACAGCTTGAACATAAGAGAACAACTTCTCCTTGGCATCCTTCTCATCGTTTCTCTTTCTTGAGATGCGGACTCTGATTCTGTATGGGACACCCTTGACACCTCTCTTCCAGAGCTCCTTGTTCAAAATAGGATCAAGACGGACGTCACTGGTACCCATTTGTTGTTGAGCAAAAGCCTTGACAGCCTTGACGGCCTTGGGGGCTCTCTTTTTGAACTGAACACCAAACACCTAGAAATACTAGTTAGTAAATAAAGTAAGCTGCCAAAGAGAGAAGGAAGTGAGTGGTACAGTAAAATAGTAGAGTGAGCAGCTGCTAGTAGAGTACATATCATAAGTTCGACTGTGTTGGATTATCGATGTAGTTCGTATATGTATGGTCGTCGTGACAAATCAAAGTCGAATATGATACAGTTGAACACACGCAAACCGAGTCGGACCGTCAGACATTTTGTCCAAATCGATAGCTGAATCAAAATTTGAATCTACTGCTCTCGCCATTTACTATCTTCATTCCAGCTCATCTCCTCTTCTCTCTTCCAACTCGTTCTTAGACATACTCTCTTGTGGAGGTGAATGGTGTATTCACGAGTAACAACGTCAGAGGTGGCGCTTCTTTGTTTCTTGACTGGAGCCATTGTTGTGTATGTTTTTTGTCGATGACCTTTGAAAATTCTACAGTGGTATCGGAAGCGGTCTCTCTAATTTACAAGAAGAAGGTCTGGCGGTGGTGAACTGGAATATGCACACCGAACTGAGTGGGTTGGTAAAACTTGGCGTGAATATTTCAGCATTACAATGGTAGTAGTTGAGTATGGATTTCCTATTTAGGCAAGTTTCATAATCCACTAGAGAGTATATGCAACCCTAACATCATCTGAAGAGTTTATATCACGTGATAAGTTATCGTAAATGAGAAACGCGTAGTGAAACCCGCCTTAAGTGCCGACAAGTGTAATATTCTTCTTTAGCATTACTCTTTTCGATGCTTCGTTGAGTCTCAAACCGCATGTTGCAGAGAAACTTTCAAAGGTTTACTCGAGAAGTATAAGAACTCTTTAGATACTGATATCAAGCGACCAATTTTGCTTCTCCGATGTATACAAGTTTTTCTGAAAAACAAACAAGACGTGTGATTGGTCGAGTACAATCGAATCGCCTACGCTGGCGATGTGAGATATTGGTATGTCAGCTTTTTGTTAAATGGGGGTTTCATAGAAATTGGACCATGGCTTCGAGATGCTTAATGGTCAGTAGGAGATACCTAAGAGGGTAACGTGTGTAAACCGTACATATTCATTTATATGGTAACTTGTCCCCAACGGCAGGACTAGGAAACTCATCTTTAATGTTTCCACAGTTGAAAAGTCACTATCCTCGGTGACAGAGAATCTGTTTCGAAATTAGAGAGATATCCTTCGTAAAGATCACTCCTCCGCTGCACATTTTCCCTAATTTTCTGAAACATTTTCAGTCAAGCGGTGTGATGATGGCTCCAAGATCTTACTGAAAAGATAGGACAAGCTATACGGACAGTTCAGAATCATAATTGGTTCAGTGCGTTGGTATATACCTCAAATTGTACAGAGATGAGCATCAGAGGCAGTAGATTTATGAACAGTATCATCTAACTTTTACTACTTTTACTAACGATACAGTTGCTCGCGAAGCGGAGTACGGGTCTGAGCGGATCTCAGCTGTCGGAAGCTGGTGCTTAAGATGAGAGATCTACATGCTTATCTTATCTTATCTTATCTTTTAAATAGGTGTAGATATTGCTGTAGGGCTCCTCCTTTCGCGGCTGCATCTGTAGATATCTGCGTAGGATTCAATAAATTTTCGTTACCAGCATTGTTTAAAGTTGTATTACGACGGTGCGTATTACAGACGTACAGCTGAAACAGTGAAACGAATGGCGATTAGAGACCCGCCCAAACCTAGTCCTCTCTTCTATACGGCTTCCGCTGCTGGTCTCCGCCTCCGGCGGCTCGGCGCTGCCCAGACCTACAGCTCCGCTTCGCGGAGGGCTAGAAAGAGTCCAAACCACCGGAGGCACGCATCGCCGAAGAAGACGAGGACCCCTGATTCTCCATTATATCTCCCTAACAATGCATGCGATAAGCATTAAACCCGCCGATCCATCTCTCTTTATGATCTTGTCCGATACCGTAGCAACCAGTGCATGCGGCGCTAGAAGATATTAGGGTACATATCCTTTTAAGGCAAATGTAAACAAACTGTATGAAACAACCCACACACATTTTAAAAACATCTCCCACACTTGCGTGAACTGTTCTTTTTATCCATAAATCTTAAGAAACATTGATATTTTCTGGTGGTCTTGGTGTTATTCTGCATTTTGTTATATTACACTGGTGACCCTTGAAAGTGACAAATTTTTTAAAGTATTATTGTACTTTCCGCGTTGTTTATATTCCCAGATTAGGGAAACAAACATCAAGGAAATATAGGCAGAAGTTAGTATTTTTTCCTATTTTTTTTGTTCCTTGAATTCATTTGTAGTTTCCTCCCTTCTTCAGATTTTTGTTTCCGTTTCGGTTTTTTTTCAGTTCATTCTTCATCTTTTGCTCCTTCCTCATTCGACCTGACGTCCCCGCCTACCTTCACCATGTCCGAATACTCGTTTGCCAACAACTTTTGGGGCAAAGATGATACTGGAGTCGAGAATTTGCTTCATCGAATGCATGAATCAAAGCAGACCTGTGAAGAAATCCACCTTTTTTTCAAGGAGCGAATCGCTATTGAAGAAGAGTACGCAAAGAAAATGCTGGCGTTGTCTAGGCGTGCTCTAGGATCTGGCGAAATGGGATCTATTCGTGTTGCCTTGGACACAATCCGTATGAATACCGAGTCAATGGGCAAATCTCACAACTCTGCTGCTCAGCAGTTCAGGAAGGAGCTCGATGAGCCATTGGAAGCATTTGCTAATAGCACACGGCAACGGCGCAAAACTGTTGAAGGTACTGTCGATAAGCTATTGAAGGCAAAGATTTCTCAGAATAGCATTGTCGAAAAAGCTCGAACAAGATACGAATCTGACTGCAACAAATTGAATGGATATTATGCTCAACAGAGCCTGTTAATGGGCCGTGAGTTGGAGAAGAATAACGCCAAGTTGGAAAAAGTACAAATGAGTATCGACAGCTCGAAAGCGGATTATCAAAGCTCTTTGAGAGTTCTAGCCGAAACTATTGATCGCTGGAATAAAGAATGGAAAGGTAGTTGTGACAAATTCCAAGATCTAGAAGAGGAGAGAATTACATTTTTAAAGTCTAATCTATGGGCATATGCAAATGTTGTTTCTACAGTATGTGTCAGCGATGATGAAGGATGCGAGAATATCCGCGTAGCTTTAGAAAAGTGTGACGTTTTAAAAGATATCGAGACGTTTGTAAGAGCAAAGGGGACTGGTTCCGAGATTCTGGACCCTCCCGAATTCGTCAATTTCCTTCAGGGATACAGTCGAGAAAGCACTACTGAGCAGTTCAAAGTAGCCAATTTCAAAAGAAGGATAAGTGATGAAGGTGATCAAGTATTTCAAGATGATTATGACGACGGTCGTTCTAATGGAAACAGTCGGTTGGTCATTGATGATTATGATAACGGCAGAACGGTAAATCGCAGTCCAACCAATTCCTCTTATTCAACTCTTGATCCCAATGCAGCTCTCAATTCCGCCACTGCTATTACGGCTACTGCTATCTGTAATATCCCTGTACTATCGCCAAACCTCGTCGAGTCTGATCGTTCTGCTCAAACCTCACCAGTAATGAATACCTCTTCTCCGAATAGTTCAGTGTATTCCAATACAACATCCATATCTTCACAATCGGATGTAGGATTGAATGAAGAAGAAGCTAATGCCAGTGGAAGTACCAAAAAGAGAACATGGGCATCCCCTTTTAGCAGAAGAAGAAGTAAAAAAGACCTCTCAAAAGGTTGGAACTCGTTCTCAAGATCACAGTCTTTTAATTCCAATGCTGGTGAGGATGAAAATACAAATAGATCATCTACTGGATCAACAAGTTATACAAATTCAATCTCCGCAGGCGATCTTACAATTACCGCCAAGTCTGGTATTGGAAAACAGTTTGTAGAATCTCCACACCATCCTAGCCCGCAGCATGCTAGTAACAGAGCATCTGTGTTAGGAATGGGCGACAATATGTTTGATTTAGGAGTGTCGTCGCCATCTAAACGAATGGAAACAGCTAGTCATTCTAGAAGCCCATCCCCAGGTAAAAAGTCATTACCAAGAGATGATCCCTTGTTAGCCGCTCTGGAACGACTAAAAGACTCCTCTGCATCTCCATCGCCTTCGTTAATGAAACGACCAACATCTTTAGTAGCCCCCGAACCGGCGTTTACGGCCGACGAAATGCACGCCACTTCATCCAAATATTCGATTCAAACAAAACAACTGTTTTCCTATGACGACGACCAAGAACGTGAGAGACAACCTCGTTCTCAACGACCAAAGTCATCTATTGATCTTCGCTCGGGCCATGTGCCTAGAGCCACGTCACCTAGTCCATTAATGGGGGGTCCTTATCAAGCTTCTGCTGCAACTGCAGCGACAACAGTACGAGAGCGACCTAGATCTCAATATATTGAAAGTTCGCATCCTGGATACGATGTCAATTCGTATCGTCAGCAACATCGATCTAAATCTCAGTCTCCAACTAAAGGGAATTATGACCCCAGCTCGCAAGATTATCGCAGGTCAGCATCGCCCAATCCATACCAGAATCGAGCAACATCGCCGGCTCCATCCTATAACCGAGCAGTTTCACCTGCGCCTTCGTCACGCATTGGTAGATCTGCTTCACCTGTGCCATTCATGCCTGGCTATCAACAACAACATCCACAGCACAAACAATATGGTCAAGAATACGATTATCACAGCTACAAGCAGCCTCCCGGCCAGCAAAAGTCCTCACGGCCTCGCAGCAAGTCGTCGGTAGACATCCGCAACATGAAGCAAGCCCACACTTATCCTGCGACAACCAGTGACGACAGGCCAGTAGTAAGGTACAGCAAGGCTGCGTACGACTACAGGGCAGCTATTCCGGAAGAAGTCAGTTTCAGAAAAGGAGATATTTTACTAGTAACCCGAATGCAAGAAGACGGATGGTGGGAAGTCGAAGTAATGTCCAGCGGCAGGTTTGGACTGGCACCAAGCAACTTCCTTGTCAATGCGTAACGATAATATAGGTATTACATTGTTTAAGTAGTTATATATATTGAAATGTAATTAATAACAAACTAGCCACCAGTTATGCTTTCGTCGCTTTGCGAGCGGTCCCAGTCCTTCAAACTGCTATAAATATCAATTGATATAATAAGCAGTACAGAGAAAGATGAGATCAGATGTGTCACCAGACATGGGCTTTTTGAGCCCCAAGATCTCCGTCTCTCAGCGTTTCGAACAGTTTTCTTCATAATTTTCAGAGAGAACTGATTTTGCTATAGATTCAAATAGTGAAATCAGACTCAGCTAAATAGTGCTATACGAACTTGAGGTGCCTTTCATTTGAGTAAACAGATAACGTAGTGAACATGATCCATGCGAAGGAATAAAAGGTTTGCATAGCAGTGAATAGGAACTCTTGTTCTCGTACACTATAAAGTAGGAAACAAAATGAAGCAACTTTCCTGTACTGCTGAGTATTGTTAAAGAGAGGGGAGCTGAAAGGAATGCTCTTGCTCGATTTTCTACTCAGTCTTATTTGTCGTATAACGGACCAAAGACGCAGATATCTGTAAAAGCTCTTAATAAAACGCCGATAGGTATTAGCTAAACCCATAAAACTCATTGCTTGCTTCGCATTTATTGGAGTAGGGAAGTCCAGTGCAGCTTTGACTTTATCGGCTACAGGTAAAACGCCTTATTTACTTTAGTCTGATAACCAAGAAATTCAATCTGTCTACAAAAGAATTCAAACTTCTTCCGTTGTGCAATTCTGTTTGCGAAGTGCGTCAGGCACTAAATGTGCGTGTTGCTAATGTTCTTCTCGAGTAGTATTAAAGATCAAAAACCGTAGATAGATAGATAGATAATCAATTAGCGTCTCCGTCTTACATAATTATGAAATAATACAAATAAAACAATACAAAGGAAGACGGATTCAGCATTCTTCGAATAGCTCACAGCAGCACTTTACCTTCAGCAGAAAAAATCATCCCTTTACTTTTTTTACTTTTTTTATCATTTATTGACTATTTAAATCTATTTATCAGTGAAAAACCATCTCAAAACGCCAGTAAATGCCAGTAATTGCCTATTTTTTTTAAATCAGAAATCATTTGAATGAAAGTTGGGCGAAATTCGATTCACGACAGAAAGTCAGGCCCGATGGTTTAGGGGTATAATACTCGCTTAGGGCAATAATCATTGTATAATTGGTTGTTAATAACTCTAAGTCGTCTGCGAGTGGTCCCGGGTTCGATTCCCGGTTGGGCCCGATATTTTTGCTTCCCTTCTTCACTTCCCTTCTTCATTCACCCTTGAATAGGCTAAGGAGTTTACAATAGTGACTGTTCACTGGTCGTTGATCCATAGATTTATTTAAGTAAATGATAAGACGTAGAGGAGTTCCTAATGTGAATCGAATTACGTGCGCCAAAACTACCATTAGATTATCACAAGATACATCTAATTATATTATTGCATTCTAAAGACTAATAATGAACATATCTTTATGTATCTTTTTCTCGCTAGGGCGAACAAGTTCCGGCTTTCGAATCCATGATTGTTGGCTGCACAATATGATATTTGAACAATGACGGCGTTAACGGAAACGAAAGTAGCGAATAAATCGTCCGCCCAACAGTATCGACGTCTATTCATTTCTTTTTTCTCTTTATATCGTATGAAGCATACTGAATTCGAATACACATATCTTTATTTGAGGTCAGGACTGTTAATACCAATTGTTCTTATGTCGACAAGAAAAAGCAATGTCATTTTTAAACAATACGCAAGATAAGAGTTGAAGCAGGTGCGTGTGGATCACGTGCTGACTTTTGGAACGCTCAAATGGATTGTCAAAAGTCATGAAGACTAGTATATATTAAGCATAACGCTGGGTTTCTTCCATTTCTTAGTGCTTTCTGAAGAACCGGAGGGGTGCGAAATCTAACTTAATATCGTTTCACCAGTTTAGATTGTTAGAAGCACTATTTCTCATCAATGGATGAGCAAAGAGCGATTGAAGCTGTTGAAGTGGGCAAGACCGTCTGGGATGGTGACGGCTTGATCTGCAGTACCTACATACTGCTGCAGTCTGAACGACAGCCGTGCTCTAAGCGAAAACATGCCGTAAGCACTACTCTGGCACTTGCATTCATTACATGTTCTCTTGTAGGGTATATCTGTTCATACAATCTCGCTTTCGCCTTATTGTCTTCGTTTCCTGAATGACGCTCCAAATTATCCTCATAGTTCTTCAGATTTCCAATTGGGAGGCTCATGTTGTATCCAGGTATGGCATAATCTGTTTTATTTAAAAGAGTGATGACCTTTTGAAGCCTTCAACTAGATTGGTGCGAACGTCGTAAAAGACAGGAAAAACAAGTGGAGTGCCATCCCCTGTATCATTAACATTCGGAACGTTAACACTGTCAACAGGAAAGCCCGGAGCACCCTTGTCTAATATGTCTTTGTGAAAATACTTCCGATTGTTACCCCTCACTACTCGAAATCTTCGGTCAGACGCTTCACTCTCTAAGATAGGATTGAGAATGCATTTGGTTATCGTCATGATTATACTGGGCACAAGTCTATCAGTAACTCTATGAAACAGGTCGCCAGGTTTTGAACCCCGATAAAAGAAACCATCAGGCAGCTTTTCAACTGTGAAGTCTTTGTAAAAGTCTATTGGGTACTTTAGAGAAATAATTGTTGTCGGTGCGATTAAGCTTGTTCTCGAAATCTGAAATATAATCATTAAAAAAATGGTTATCATTTAGCAGGTTCGCTCTATAAAATGATCCACTTACTGATGTTGACATAATAACAGGACGGCGACGGGGACATGAGATGACATTTTGTAATGCAAATGAAAGATATATCTGGACAGCTCGAGATGACCATGGTTTCCTCCACCAGTCCTTGCCTGCTCTCAATCTGGCCTCTGAAGTTAGTACCCGGTTATAATCGGTAGGTGGTCCAGCTTTAAATGTGTTCTTCTGTTATATCATCGTCGGTAAGAAGACGGCTTTTCTCGTCTCGCTGTCTAATACGTTCATCAGCCATCTGGTTATAAACAAGCCTTTTCCTTGCCCATTGTAACAAATATTCCCTCCTTTGTGGATCTTGTACGTTCTGAACCTTTCTTTCAACCTCTATACCTTTCTCTCGTACATCCTCTGGATAGACCAAACGGAACAGTTCAAGCTTGAGCTCTTCTTCGTATATCTCGAAGTTGTCAGCCATTGCATTTTTGTTTCGGAAACAAAGTATCGCAGCAGTGTTTTCGGCAAGAATCGACGATTTTTACGTAAACGTGGAAGGAAAGGTAGTAATTATTGTCAAGAGTTTTCCCTCACGGCTGAATTTTTTTGACACCTCCTCTTTCGAAAGTTTCCTCCTGTTCCTTAACTGTCCCGTTGAGGTATCTTCTATTTTCTTAGCTCAATTACTATATATAAAGGTTTCTAGTAAGTTTTACATCTGTAATTTGCTCTTTGACATTAAAATATTATCATATAATTATCCGTGATTCTTCTCGTCTCCTTTAATATGCAATACTATGAGTTCCACTGTAAAGCTTCACTGCTTCGTAGCTCTTTAAATTGTCATCTGATAATAGTTTCGCTGGATTCACGCAAATAGGTCGTTCACCCGTTTGTCTTTATAGCCCAGCCGGCCTTCGTCACGGTTCGTTCATTACTAATTAATTATATGATAAAATGCAAAAAAATGTAGAATCATGACCGTCATAAATCTATTCTAATCGTGAATATGATGGTTTGTATTTCTAAAATTGTATCGTTAGTAACGTTGCTCCCTGTGCTATTCTAGTCCGGGCCATTCTAGCCGCAACAGGTAAACTCACATCCTGCACATCCTGTAACTGGTCGGGATCGATTTGGTTGGTTACTCCTAGTAACGTCTTTGAGACTGCCTCGGTGGCACCTATCATTGGCCGAATAAGAACAACTGGCGCCGCTCTTATAAGAGCAATTGCAGCTCCTTGAGCGTTTCCACGTTCAGCAGCATCAGCTCCTATGTCCGCCATTGCATCTTTGGCGATGTTGAGATTTCTTCCAATACTTTGATATGCGTACTTTAATCCTTGGCCAACCCCTCCGGGCTGATTGGCATATAAACTGACTAACCGCTGTTCTTCAGAAATGGACGGGGAGTCTTCTTCATCGTCTTCATCGCTGTCAATATCATCAGAATATGGAGAGCGATGAGTAAGCGTATTTACCGGAACTCTTGAAGATGCTCCACTACCGCCCATTACTTGTTCAGCAGATTCAAGAATAGCTTGAGTTCCAGCTGCTAACTTGGCACCAAGCTTTGCCAGCTCATTAGTGGTGTTCCTTGCAAAGAACCATGCTCCTTTTTGTAAACCTCGAACTACTCGGCCGTCTTTCTTATATTCTTGCAACGGGATTACAAACAGGTCCCTAACGCCACTGCCTATTCTGACCAGTGAATGGACAGATGAAAGACCAGATAAGAATTTACCCAACTGATTTTGTTTGATATCAGGCATCCAGATACCATTAAGTAAGTCAGAAACTCGACCAAACCCATCTATACCGTACAGCACTACATGATGGAGAACAATATCTGCTCCGTCAAGAGTGAAGAAATTCATGAACTCAATAGTCCTTCCCGACTTTAGTCCCATGTAGTCTACTTTCTTTGGCTTATAATCCAATTTAACACTGACTGATCGAATATCAAGCTTCTGGATGAAGATTTCTTCGTTGCTTTCAGTCACCACAAATCTTTCGTCCTTAAATTCGAAGAAGCGAGTTAAAAAGTCGAGTGCATCTTGATCGACAATCAATCTCAACGGCAATACTGAAACCTTCAGCTGAACTTCTGAAACTGGTAAATAAGGAACAGGCTTAACGGTGACAAGCTGTACATGGACCATGCTAGCATGAGACTCGCGTTCACCAGCGTCCCTCATATATGATAGGAACTTATTCCAAGTCGAAGTGTGGACATTATCGAAAATTTCCAAATCCCGTACTCTAATGTCAACTTGGTTGAGGATGACCCCATTGTCCTCAATATGACTAGAATAATCAGGTAATTCGAGATGGTCATTCACGCCAGCAAAAACTGCAATATCAGCAGAAACGTCGCGAAGAGATATTTTCATCTTATAACGGCTTGACCGTTTTAACGCCAATCTTCTTTTACGTCTATGTACGCTTAGATCAGTTGATTTCCGAAGATGAGTACTACTCGAACGAGAAGTAATGTTGGTAGATGCAGTACTACCCGTTTCGCTAACGTCGTCGTTGAGTTCCCTGTTGATAGCACCCCTCAACATATCTGGGTCATCTCCTGCCGGGACACCAATATAGATGGAATTGAACAATAAATCGCCAACCACCGCCTGTATCTCATCTCTATTGATATCCCTATTTCTAATTCTACCTCTTTCTTCATTGGTTCCCTCACTAGAATGCCTTGGCGAAGGAGTGAGTCTATCTGGCGCGGATGGCTTATTTCGCCCTAACCCTTCGCGATGGAATTGGTCTGCAGCGGTCTCAACTCTGCTAACGGCTTTGTTAATTGTGTCACGAGTGAACTCCCAATCATAACCATCGTGTAATAACCAGTCAATAGATAATATTCGAGCTTTAATTTTTATTTGCTGATCGGGTCTGGTGGTGGTAATATCCCGTCCAGCAGTCGCAGTGACGCTTCTTCGACGACGAGGAGTATTTGCCGACGGTGATGTCATCGACGGTGACACTGCAGAACTATCCTCAGGAATTGCTGGCAAACCATAGGCAAAATGGTCTTCGTTAATACGAAGTACCGAGTCATATGTATAAGCTCTTTGTTCAAAGTTATCTAGCCGAGAGAACGACTGAGAGCCATTTCTCGAGGAAGGTGACGACGACGAAAAGGAAGAATTACGAGTTTGGTTCATGTCTTCCATTAATGATACAGATGCTTCAACATTGTTATCATCATTGTCGTATCCCTTACTTTGGCCGGCTAGAACACTCAAATCTTGTTCCAATAGAAGATCTGCTCTAGAATAGTCATTGCTATTAAGAGATCCAGAAGATGAATCAGAGTTCCATTTCAGCCTAGTAGACCGATCAACATAATAGCTCTCAACGAATTCCAAATTGGATGGTATATCATCGTTAATAATATCATTACGCATACTGGACAGCGAAGTAGGTACATCGCTATCTAAAAACGCTGCTTCGTCGATGTCGGAAAAGACATCTACTGGGTCGGGAAGCTCGGTATGAAATCTAACACTATCACTTGCCTCTACAGGAGGTTTTAAAGCATTCAACGTTTGAATCAAAACTTGTGTAGAGTCAGCGCATGATTTCAAAGTCACTGAATCGACTGTAACATCAACAATTGGCTTTCCAGTCGTTTGCGAAATTCTGACAGATGTTTGAAGGGATGAAACAGACGCAACAGAGACATAACCTTGGGACAAAAAAAAACTCGATATTTCATTGTCGGGCCCAACTTCAGTAGTTTCTAAATTTGAAACATTATCCACTAATAACAGAGCAGACCTTTTTACAGCAACCTCAATTTTGGTCTCCGGCCCTAAGGCAAAATCGGCAACACTATCCTTTATAATATATAAAGCACGAGAATTGAAACCCAAAGGATTCAATTCAATCACACAATCTCGTAAAAATATCTGCAGTTTAAGAGCATGCTGATAATCTTTAATAGTAGCCACTGAATCTTCAAGCGAGCTGTGAACTGGCTTCTTCTGAGATTCAACTTCGTTGAAGTCACTGAATAATTCAAGTAGTCGAACATGATAATAGATTCCAACATTGTAGAATCTGGTATCTACAGGTTTTCCATCTTTTAATTCAATGAATATCATTGGCTGGATCTAAAGGTGAAGGTTAGTAAGTGAGCGGAACCAGATATGGGGCACGAATTGTATATAAATACCTTTTGACTTGGATTGGCGTTGTATATTAATGCAGTATGGGATTGGGATGGGTCTAGATCAGAAAAGTCACGAGAAATGAAGAATGTAGACACGGATATTTGAGTAGAACCTGAACCAAGAAGATTTAGGTCGACACTGCCACAATCAATAAAAAACCGGCCTAAAGGACTTGTTTCGGGAAATGTGAATTGGCAGTCAATCTTCGTAATAGAGGTACCGAAGTTGACAACTTCATACTCTCTTATTCGAAGCTTTTTAGGCTTTTGTGCGGAGCTAGGGGTGGCCCGAACGGGAGATGCAAAATGAATTTTCCTTAAATCTGCTAAAAACATATCCAGGAGAACTTGATTCATCTCCACCTTGACAATAGATATTGCTAATTTGCTTAAAACAACTGCTGATATGTTATCGAATGAATCAGAAGACTTGACGTTAGTAGTCAAGGGTGCGTTGCCTTCTCCTAACAAAAGAGATATATCTTCAATTGTAATATTACCACTGGTGACGTCATTATTTGCAGGATTGATAGCCAGGCGTATCTTGTCTAATTGTAATTTAAGTCCTTTAATCGTGCTAGGGAATATAGTTGCCTGTATCGTAGTAGATCCGGTGTTGATATAACCTTCAATCGTGTTGAATTTTGCGGAAATGTCTTTTGGTCGCGGTGACTGAGATTGGCTGGAAGTAGTCGAAGGGGAAGGAGAAGATGAGGACTCTGTGTTGTTGACTTGAAGGAATGGTTCGATTATTTTATGGAGTTCCACAAGGCTTCCGATATCAATATCAAATGATGCCGGATGAGGCAAAAGAATAGCAGTTTCTGTAGAATCCATATGACATATAAAATCATCATCATCATCATCGTCGGTGTTGTTATCATTATTATGGCTATGCCTTTTCTTTCCAAACCAAAACAGTGATTGGGATCCTTTTTGTAAGCGTATATCAGAGATTAACAATAATTGTCGTCGATCATGGTTATTCACAGATGTAACATTCAACCGAGTTCCGGATATTTGAAATGTGATACATTCTTCAGATTCAAACAGTCCATCAGGAAGAAGCTTACTAGTACCGACATCGAGGTGTCTTATATTAGCTTCCAAACTAAAGAGTGAATCAAAATTAGATGAACTGCACTCATCGCCTTGTACAGTAGACCCTACTTCTGATGTAATATGCTGTTCATGCTTGTTTATACCTTTTTTACACTTGGCTTTTCTTGAATTCGCCTCAAACGCGCCAATAAAGCTAATTACGGGTCCCAAGGTCATGGATAATGGCTCAGCGGATATCTTAACAGAGCCTGCATTTAACTTGAAGTCTGGCCTTAGTAATCCTTTAAATGATAGTTCGGCATAGTCACACCACAGTAGACGAAGCAAACGAGACTCATTGGTGTTGCTTTGCAGCACAGACGACATTGCACTCATATACATAGTACTAGCCTGTTCATGAGAAAAAAGAGTACTCTGCATTAGTGAGTTCTGCATCTGATTTAGATTGAAATGCTCGTTTTCACTGTCATGAAGTTCGCCCAGGCCTTCTTCGTCCTCCTTTTGCTCTTCATTTTGCCCTTTAACATCGTCAGGAGTTAGGATCTCTATATCAGACACCTTCAACGTTCTTAAACCATCCTTTCCAGTTGACAACTGGATTTTCGATATACAAACATCCAGACTGGACTCTTCGTCAATAATCAACTGTAATCGAACGTTATGCAGCAAGATTGATAGTTGCGACAAGGCAGCATCGGCCACCTTCGAAAAAACATTTGGCAACTCGCCAAACCCATATCCAGTAGTACCACTACTTGAATCATCAGAATCTGAGCTGGAATGCAAGTTGCTACTAGTATCATCAGGAGCACTACTCGATTGCTGCAAACGAGGGTCGCCAACCAACAAACTTTCAGCCAAATCGGCGGTTGTACGACTCAGCAGATCTGTCAGATCATCTTCATCTAGAGAGCTGGACGATAATGCTATTGTAAACTCTAGATCAGTGCCGTCAACTTGGACTCCACCATTTCCGACCCCAATGCTTAAATTCAATGTGCCCAGTTTACCGTTCCTAACAAACACTCCATTCGGCAAACTAAACTTATCGGTATCCAGTTGAACATCTCGTAGCGTTAGGTTCGTCTTTGTACCAACCGATACATCCAAGTTACTCAGGTCAAGGTCAGAAAAGACTTCCAATCTCGCTAAAATGTATCGGAAGATACGCTTTTGTATATTCTGCGGTAACCATGAGGGAGCCATGGGGAGACAGAATCGATCCCAAGATCAGCCCGCTGGTTCAAAGTGTTTAACAGAAATAACAACAGCAGTTAGGAAGTGCGCCACACTAGCAAAAGTCAGATCCGGCTTCTGTTAGATTTGTTGCGAATTAAAGTATCAACAAAAGAGATGGCAAAGCGTTATTATATATGTGGATGTTATCATATCTCTACCTGCATATCAAATGAGAGAGTGCCCTAACCCTTATCACGTGCGAGCCCGGCATGTCTTACCAGGGGTCAGGGGTCGTTTCAGGGTCTCCGCTGCTATGCCTCTGGTAGTTTCTCTCCCAGAGCTCGACCCAAGCGGCTATACGTGCTACCGAAGCGAGCAGCGGGTCTGGGCAAAGCCCAGCCGGCTGGAGCAGAGATGGGAAGACATTAGTGATCGTAGCAATTACTATGATACCGTAAACATATCTTCTTCGATTGTACCAAAGAGATCTTGAACTTTGAGGGCTATTTTTGCCAATTCCTCTGTAATACTCACTGTGACAAGTAAGTAGGAGTAGAAGAGTACAAAATCTTCTTCATCTAATCGCTTGCTCGCAAGAGAGGTCAGTTCAGAGTGCGACGAAGAGGTTAGGTCGTGGTTACTAGCGATAGCTCGTTGCCGATAAGCACTCATTTTAGTCAACATGCGATCAATGGCATGCGTGGTAGAAGGAAGTTTGTCTGGCAAGGGGAACCCTAGTTTTACTGCAGATGAAATTAGATAAAAGAAAAGAAAAATTCGACTGCAGAGCTCTTTCCGATCAGAAGCGGTATATGTGATAAGCTCGAGCTCGTTTGAACTCGGTTTCGGGTACTTTGCTACTAACACTCCGATATTCTGGAACCCGTCGAGGATTCGTTGTGTGCTGTTCAGAATATCTTTATATTGAGCAGTAGGGAATGGGCCCTTGAGTCGGAGCTCATTAGGCGCAAATCCAAGTAATGTCTGTAATTCGACCATTGTGCTTTGTAGATCTGCTTCACCCTGTATACCACTTAGACGTGGCTCGTCTGCTGCAGACTTTCGGGGAATAGTTCTTAAACAATCTGCTTTCCACACCAATCCCATTTTCAACCATTGGACACTGAGAACTTCTCGTAGTCGCTTTCTGGCACTGTTAGGCAGAATCACTGTAGCAATAAATACTGCCCACAATGAGCCAACAAAGACAGATACAAACCGGTGGAAAGCAATTTCTCCTATTATAGGGTTGCTCCCTCCTTCATCGTCGTCATCATCATCGTCATACACTGTAAGAGAGTAAGAGTATAAAACAGTCAAGTTGAATGTGAGAAGAATGAACCGACCAAATGCGTTGTTGGTATCCCAATAAAGAATAATATAAAAACATAGGCATGCCATTATCCAGCCTAGTATTGACAAAATGTATTGATTTTCTGGGAACAATGTCCACACTGTGAAAGCAGTGGCAGCACCAAGAAAAGTGCCTAGAAACCGTATAGGAATCGTGACAGTAGTACCACCAACAGATTTATTCATAACAATTGCATAAGTAATAAGACCCCATTCACCTCTCCAGGTGCTAAAAGTGGGCCGTATCCTCGGAGCAAAAGCAGGGATGGCAAACAGGATTGCTCCAATTCCTACTTTAATACCAAACTGAACATCAGTTCTTCTGAATGCATGTAGACTACGCCACATTCGAAGACTGAATGAAGGTCTCTGTTTTTGCTCAGTCTTGGACTTTTTAATCAGCCAGTCCAGTTCTCCAAAACTTTTAAAATTGTGAGAGTTGTTTTGAGTTGGAGACCGGCGGAAAGGCGTAGTAGGATCATTTCCATTCTCTTCATCGTCGGCACTGTCATTTTCTTTATCCCAAAATCTAGCCCATTTAAAACTTCTTGGTGGTGGAGACTCCATCATATTCCTGTAGTCTTCCAGTGCAGCAATAAATACATTCAATTCCCATCCAAAATCTTCTAAAACATAAGAAAAATTGCCACAACTGGCAGCAATTGCCTCTTCATCAGCAGCGGTTTCAAAATCCCGCTCTACTTGGAAAATCTCATGCGAATATACTCCTGCTAATGCTTCTTCCCGAGCATTAGAGTATAGCTCCATAGCCAGTTCTAAACTGGTCTTGTATTGAGGATGGAGGGAAACGTGATAGTCTGGTGAGTTATCGAATGGCAGGTTGTCAAGAATCTCTTTGAGCGTTGTAAAAAATGAAATCATTGGTGGACCTAAATGGAATACAAAGATGTTGAATAATTCTGCGGAAACAGAATCGGGGGCAATGGCAGAAGAATTTTCACCTATTGGTGGTGATATCGACCTACGACTGGTAACATCATCAAAAGAAGCTACTGATTCATCGTCCGATGAGTTGGGGCTATTACTCTCACCATCGCTATCCTCTCCATTCAACAGATGCCATTGTATCTTTGCACTATTACTCAATCCTCCTAAATGTAGTGAAAGACTATTACTCGACTGAACAAGTCTCTGAAATACCTCATACTCCTTTTCTCTGCCAGCAGAATATAGCTCGAATTTGGCTTCGTGGAGATTTGTCTTTAACGACTTGTAAGTTCTATTCAGTTCTTGGTTAAGTTTCTCAAACTCTCCAGTATTGATATCGTCTCCATTAATGAATTTATTGGCAATAAAAGTTAATAAATCGGAATGCACATCCATTGACTTGTTCAATGACTCTTTTAACTTCAACACGGCGCTTTCTGGCCATAATACATATGAGATGGTGGTTGACAAAATAACCCCTGAGAGCACAAACATAAAAGACTGTAACAATTTCGATAACGACAAGGTTCCTGCTTGAACATTGCCTTCCTTTGTCAAGATGGTCACTAGGAAAATGCTTGCCAACGAGCACGCAGTATTAAAAGTGGGCTTGTTGACCCTCTGTTTTGTAAATGCAATAACGCCCAATCCTCCGCCAACAAAAAACAACAGATCAATCACATAGCCGACGTACATGAGATCCCATTCTCTAAACGATGCTGACACAATCATCGATGACAGCGCTACGATAAGACCAAATGCCAAGGCAAACAATGCAAACAAAATAGCTTCGGTCATGCTTCCAGCAGTACGTGCAGGGTGGAAGTACACCGACACGGTACAAATCATATGTTTGTTATCACTATGACCATATATCCATGTACCCAAGGGTGTGTAAACCGCCATTGAGGCAAGAAAATACGCCAACGAACATTTCAAGATGTTCTTACATTTGCGGCTGGTAACGAACTCCTTTGCCTGAACCAGATGTCGTTTTATCTTAGAACCAGCACCGCCATCTTGTCCCACTTCATCAATCCCACTCAGCAACCTCGTCCGCTCATTGGCACCGCCATCGCCGTCTCTGCTCGTTCTCCCGTCCAGACTACTCCTTGACCGTCTGACCCCTTTTGTTTTGGTACTGCTTCGTTAGTGATGTTTTCCGCACCGCCTCCGGCGGCTGGGCTCTGCCCAGACCCGTAGCTCCGCTTCGCGGAGGTTTTCACAGCTCCTAGCCCTCCGCGAAGCGGAGCTACGGGTCTGGGCAGAGCCCAGCCGCCGGAGGCAGAGTAACGTCGTGTACTCACTTTCGGTCGCCTCCAATTCGCTCTCCTGTATCGGCTACGATCATGGAGCTTCGACGGAGTAATGGAAACGGTATGTTTGACAAGGTGAACGGTCTGGTTGGTGGCACTAGTCCGCCGCCCCTCGTACTAGCAGGAGACGTGGAATTCATGCTTCCAATTGAATCAATTCGACCTTGGACTCTCAAGTTTCAGTTCGTTATCAACTAAACTACTACATCTTATGCAACTTTGTTTATCTCAGCCGTGCGAACCTGCATATGAACGAACAAATCCAAATCCCTACGAACCAAGTCGACGGACCCTGGTTCGCCTCCGGCGGCCGGGCTCTGCCCGGACCCGTTGTGCTCGCTACGCTCGCTGCTTGGTTCGTGGGGTTGTGCTCGTGGTACATAGAATAGGGGAGAAATAATGACAATTGATAGTATGATACGAAGAAGATAGGAGTCGTAAATATCAGGTGTATATGCTCTCAATGCTATCAAAATGTGTGATCTGATCAGTCTTCACGCTGTATCAGATACGTCGTCCATGAAGAGGAGTCACGGGTCTGGGCGAGACCCATTTTTCGGAGACAGAGAAGGGCGGGTGGCTTATGTGCTGCAGGGTCCACCCTGGGTTGGGTAAGCGTGCCTGATGATCAAAACTATATGAAACGCGTGAATGAAGAGCACTGACCGATCTCGCGCTTGGTAGGAGGTGAATTGAAGATCAAATATTCACCGAGGAGAAAGCAAAATGAATATTGAGATCGATCGGTTATGATGGAGACGACATATCATGAGCGAGGAATGTACTACTACTAGCACGATATACCACGAGTAAGCCATTCGCGTGCCGTGAGTAAGTGAGAGAAGAAGATGTTGAACTCCGCTCCTCTCTCCGTAATGAATGGGCCACATCCTTTCCTCCCAACTACCAGCTACGCGCGCACGCGCTCAGCACGCGCGCTACCATCGTACGTACGGCTGCTGCCAATTAGCATAACAACGCTACCGCACATTCTCTCTCCTTAGGAATGTACTTTTACCAGCCTCCTACTACGTATAAATCTTACGGCCCAACAACCTCTCCTGCTACTGCTCGGCTAATGAAACACTTGGCAGTTGCAGCCAAACCGGCTAAAGGTAAACACCACCACATCACACGGCGGTCTGCCTCCGGCGGCTGGGCTCTGCCCAGACCCGTTGCTCGCTTCGCTCGTAGTATGGACCACATCAAGCCCAGCACCAGCACCAGCACCAGCTCCAGCACCAGCTCCACCAGCTTCAGCACAGCACCAGCTCTACCGCCAGTCAACACATCATCGGCACTGCTGCAATCACTTTCGCACCACCTCCTTCCTCTACTCCTACTGCTAACGCATACTCTTTATTTACATCAGTCGCATTTTTATTATAATTCTTCACAACACACTACACGCTCGCTCATTCGCGCTGACTTCATTTACTTTCGTTTACACAAAAGAAGGTTTTCTTCTACTCTCGAGCCCGCTCTGTAGAGTTTACGTTTGTTTACACGAAACAAGACGCTGTTTCGAACACCAACACCAACAACAGGACGCTGACACTTATTGGTGTGCTGATAACGCGTTTGTAGATACTGGAAAGGTAAGTGTTTATTCCCGCTCTGGCTCCGGCGTGTATAGTGTTTCTCGACTCTGCGCCCGAGGGCTGAACAGACCGAAACTAACTTCTAATCTTAGCCTAGTTATTGTCATTATTACAGTGTGAAATGATTCTTTTAAAACATTTTTAAGAGAATACCCAAACAAACAACAACCCAGTCTTTCGTTTACTACATATTTTTTTATCGTTAACATCCGACACTAAGGTGAGTACGATCCAAACACTCCGCCAGAGGCGAACCAGGAACTAACTCCATAGCAGCAGCATGTCAACATCGGATCGTGCAAAGCTAAAGAACCCTCATAAGCTGTACTTGAATCTACAGAACAGCCCACGTCGTGAACATTTGGATCAGGCCCAGCTACCGCACTATCACCAGCCTCCATTAAATAATGGCAGTGGTCACATGGTTCATAAACAGAGTGTGAGCGTTTCGGGCTACTATCCAGGGACCACCAGTGAACATTTGAAAAGTCCAATGGGAGTAGGTTATACGCACGAACCTGGATCTAGTTCGAGCTCGAGCCCGAATTCTGGTTCAGGCCATTTCCAGCCGCCAAGTAACGCATACCACTCGCCTACTCGCTCAGCCGCCATGACGTCCCCTCGTTATAGAAACTTTTCTCGGCCAAACACCTTTTATCAGACTGATAGTAATTCGTTGACGAGCGAGACCTATTTTAATCTACCTACACCACCATCGGCGCCAGCGCCCCCGTCAAACAGTCGATCATTTTCTATTCGAAAAGTGCCTCCAGAAGACGACTCTCCTATACCACCACCTCTGCCAACGAATAACGGACCTATCATTGTAGCACAAGAACCTAACTGGAGCTCGTATGTGCATTCTAATTCATCCTCGACTAATAATAATAATAATAATAATGATACTAATGAACCTTCTTCATCATACAATAATAATACTACTAATAATAATGTCACTAACAGCAACATCAACTCTTCCTTAACATCTCCCTCTTCCGACAGGACACTCAACACATCGAAAACCACTAGGACAAAAATCTGTAAAAAATGCGCTGGTGCAATATCCGGACAGTTTGTGCGTGCTTTAGATGCTGCCTACCATATCGAGTGCTTTACTTGTGCTGATTGCAACGACCAGTGTTCTTCGAAATTCTTTCCTATCGATAATCCTTACTATGACGCTTCTTCTCCAAATATTCCTTCACAAATCCCTCTATGCGAGCGATGCTATTTCAAACGATTGGATTTGTTATGTTATGCTTGTAATGGAGCGTTACGAGGTTCTTATATCACTGCGTTGGGAAGAAAATACCACGTAGACCATTTCACTTGCTCAATGTGCGATACTGTATTTGGGGCCGAAGACAGCTATTACGAACATGGCGATTCAATCTACTGTCATTTCCATTACTCGACTCTATATGCATCCAAATGTGAAGGCTGTCAAACGGCAATTCTTAAACAGTTTGTTGAGATATACAGAGGAGGTAGAGAGCAACAATGGCATCCTGAATGTTATATGATTTTCAAATTCTGGAATGTCAAATTGTGTCCGGAAGGATCCAAACCTACACTAAATCCATTACGGCCATTGTCAATAACTGCGAGTGCGCCTCTAGATCAACTGAATCACTCTCAGGTAGCTCAGCATGAAAAAGAGGTTGACGAAAGAGTATACAGAATATGGACTGTATTGTGTGGATACGAAGAAGCTACTGCTTCATATATTTCTGATATGCTTCAAAGTGCTTCAAATGGCAAATATAACGACGCCCTACATGCCACTGCTAACTTAGTAGCAAAAATAGACGTTTTATTTGCCGCTCTTGATTCATTAAATGTAGACATTGAGCCGTTTATAAAGGAACAAGAAGAGAGAATAAAAAAGGAAGAGGAGGATGAAGAATCCTCCTTTACTACATCACTACCGACATTCACTGTTCTCGGAAGAGAACCGAAAAATCTTTGCAAAAAAATCGTTGAATTCATGTCAATGATATCAAGATCAAGAGAAAAAAATGTAAAGAAAATGGGCATTACACTGCTAAATCTGGTAACCAGTCTTGCTCACTATCTCAAAGTATTAATTCGTTATGGGCTGTCGAATTCGTTACTCTACGATAGGAGTTTTCCCAATGGCAATGCTGTCAATGCTTTCCTTGAACGGGTTGAAGTTCATACCCAGTCAGTCAGCGTACTGAACAATTTGTCCGTCAGTGCTATGACTAGCGATCGATGTATTGGATGTGACTCTAGCGTTGAAGATGTTTGTATAAGATACGGCGATAGGTTATGGCACGTTGATTGCTTATCGTGCACTAAGTGCGGCCGTAAATTAGGCAATGATCTGCATAGTGCTAGATGGATAAGTTCAGAAAAAGCTTTAGCTTGTAAAGAGGGTTGTTCACCAGATTCTGGAGATTCAAAGGCTGGGTTCGTTTATGTTAGCAAACTCCGACAATTTGTATTTCTTGTGAAAATCGCCGTTGCTCGTCTTCAATTGGTGTTAAGTACATATGATGCTAGAGATCAAAAGGCCAAGCGGCTTAGTGGCGGTGGTGATTCAATGTCTACCCCATCATTAGCAGCACCATATAAAGGTTCGACAAGTTCAAATGTGAGAACAAACCAGTCTGCTGGGTCATCTTCAACCGCGGTCAATGAACCTTCTCAGAACGAAAAGGGGTATATGACTACTCTGACCGACATTCGAAGGCTCAGATCTGCCAAACTTGATCGTCAAGTATCAGAAATGTCTCGCAAAGCCCGTCAATCAAGAATTCTCGCCATGCCGGACTCTGAATCGGGACAAGTGAAAAATAACAATGATTCTTCGAACTCCTTAAACATGGATGGCGGTGGTAGTTTACATGTACTATCATCATCCGATGATGGTCAGAATAGGCGGCCATCTGAAGATAGATTGACAATGGGTGGTGATCGAACAGCAAGACCCAGTACCAGTTCACAATATGAACAATCATCGTCGCAGACACCTCGCCAAATCCAACAACGACCTGCTTTAAACACTACTCCCAGTTCTAACAACAAGTCATTACTCAAAAATGCTAAGCGAACGTTTAGCATTAAGCGACGAAAAGAACTGCGAATTGAAGAACTTAGCACCAAACGAGACCCTAGTAGATTGGATAGAACAACTGATTTATTCAAAAACGAAAAGACTCTTACATTGGATGACATTCCACGAATTGTAGCTGCTGAGCAGGCTCGAGAACAGCTTCCAAATGCATTTAGACATCAAGCTAGAACAACGTCAATCACAAACAGTGTACCAATGCCGAAATCAATCTCTGAGAGCGGCGGTGGTAAAGATGATAGCAGAAGGTTTATCTCTGAGCTTTCTAACTCCGATTTATTTTATATTCGTCATATCTGTATTTTATTGATTCATCCACTGGTTGGTGAATGGTTTTCCCAGGAGGAATTGTTTGACCTAATAGAAACAAGAAGACAGCAAAGTATCTGGGGTAAATTTGGCAAAGCATTTGGTGGCAATAATAATAGTAATAGCGCAATAAAAAAGAAAGGCGCTGGAGCAGTATTTGGAACTCCACTTGAACAACTAGTGGAAAAATATGGCGTTGATTCTACACTGGGAGTAGGTCCAAAGCCACTACGAATTCCAGCATTTGTAGATGATTGCATCAGTTCTATGCGTCAGAAGGATATGTCGGTTGAGGGTATTTTCAGGAAGAACGGTAATATTCGTCGACTCAAGGAATTTACAGACAAGATTGATAAAAACCCCGACAAGGGAGGGATCCTGTCTGAAGAAAACGCCATTCAATTGGCAGCATTGCTGAAGAAGTTTCTAAGAGAATTACCCGAACCATTGATGACGTCAAAGTTACAGAAACTATGGATAATTACTCAGAGTAAGTAGGCACACAGCGGAGTATACACTTGACGGACACTAACTATTTTGTAGAAATTCCAGATCCCGAAACGAGGAAAAGAATATTACATCTTACCTGTTGCTTATTACCTAAAACCCATCGTGAAGTTATGGAGGTTTTATTTTACTTTTTGAACTGGACAGCGTCGTTTTCTCATATCGATGAGGAAACGGGATCTAAAATGGATGCTCACAACCTTGCTACTGTTATTACTCCTAACATTCTGTACATTAAAGAAGGTGGCCATGAGTCTGGCGATGCATATTTCCTATCAATTGAATCAGTCAATACGTTGATTGAAGAACAAAGTAGATTTGCTGAAGTTCCATTAGAAGTTTTGGCAATCTTCAGAGAGAGTGGATTATCAACTGCCAATGCAGACATCACTTCAAAAGACATTATTGGTAAGCTTGAACAGTGTATTAAGCAAATTGGAGGAGTTGAATCGCTTGTTGCCGATTCTAACAATGTATCTTCCCCGCCGACCGGGAGCAGTACGCCGCAGAATTATAACGCTGGAGAGGAACGACCATCACCAATTCGAGTAAACACATCAGACACATCTGTTGCACCGCCAGGACAGGAAGCGTCAATCAAGCGAGTCCAAAGCAGTGAACTGAGTCCCAATACGCCGTAATTGTGGTTCAATTATGAATAAATTTAATGATATGACTTTCTGATGTTTTATTTACCTTTGTCATTTTATATATTTGTATATTATATGAAACGGTCTAGTCTCCTATATCCCCGCGCGAGTACAAGTCCGGGTCGTGCCCAGCCGCCAGGTGCGTGCCAGTTTGAAGGAGCAGTAATTTATGTTTTTCTTTTAAATTACATGGACTAGCATAAATATTTTCGTAAACATCGTTAAAAGAGGTATGGTTCAGACAGGTACATTTTCTGGCTGAAAATCGTCTAGAGTCACAGGGCCACCAGCGATTTTCGTTTCTGATACAGTGTCTAGGCTGTCATCAAGAGCCAAGACAGTTCCTTTGAATTTAGCCTCATTGCCAATTTTGATTCTTTTCTTCATCAAGGCCGTTAGCCATTCTTCATCTTGACGAGATGTTTTAGCCGTGATTGCGTTATCTTTAGGATCAGACTCTGTGCTGTCCGTCTGGCCACCTGTTCTCGTAATTGCATCTGTAATTGTAGTTACGATCACAGCAGTAGCATCAGTAGTAGTGGTTGTCGCTGTGACTGGTTCTGTGTTTGTAGCGGTTCCAGAAGTGACGGTCCGCGTATTCTTGTCTTGAGTTTCCTTATTACTACCCTCTATCGCCTTTCTTCCTTCTTCAATCATCTTGTCAGATCTGTTTACTATACCCGCAACTCCTCCTGCTGAACCAATGTCTTCTTTAACCTGCTGTACAACTTCAACATCTCGAGGAATTCGTGATATTCTTCTCGCCTCCTCTGGGATCGGGCCCTTCGCCCATTCTATCAAATTTTCGAACCCCACAATACTATTAGGATCTAAATCATAAGGATCTAACAACGCACGAGGGCGAATAACTCCCATTGCTTCCATTGCTAACGCAACGTCCTGGATAACAACTTCGTTTCTACCACTTAGAGCAGCATATTCAGACGCCTTTTGTGATAGCGCAGTCAAATGTCGTACTAAAAGGTCGGTAGTAGAGTCTAATAGGGATGGCGAACATCGCTCTATACCAGCTGCTCTAAATATTTGTGCACAAGATATTCTAATCAGCGAGAAGAAAAAGTCAGAACTCATTTGATGCTGTGATGAAATTATGGTATATAATAAGAGGTTGTTGGTCCTAGTGTTATTGGTGATTGTAGATTTCTCTGCTAAAATAAATAAGATGTATAGCGAATGGTGAATGTAATGCTATTTACTGTGGTTGTATAGTAGTAATTTGAGAGGATTAATATTCACAACGCATGAAGGAAAATAAAGTACGGCTTGTGCACGTGACAACGCCAGTAGCAAAGCTATACTAAAATATACAATTGGAGAATAACTATACTATTATTAAATCCATCAATAATTTGCACGAAGAGTTGCACGAGAAAAGAGCCCCCCTCTGCCCCCTGGCGGTGCAGTTAGAAGACTGAATTCAACAACGTCTTCCCCGTTACTCACAGTCTCAACCTGTTTGAAGCATAATATCCCTTTAGAGAGTAGTAGGGCCACCTACTTCGCGTGTTGAATATGAACACGATGATACTACCACCAGTAGTATAGTTGAACCACAAATAGTATCGATTGTGAAAGGCGGCTTTTTATAGAGAACTTTGCAAGCAAAAATAATTAATAATAAGAAGAAAAGAAGACGAGCCAAGATTCTGATATCTCATACTACTCCGACTGATATCATTCTTTCTCTGTTACATAAATTGTGTTGGCAGACAAACAAACAACGTCATGCCCTCTCCAGATATAAGTCTCTACTCTGTAGAAGCAGTTTTAATATTGGACAATGATGGTAAACGATTGTTTGCCAAATATTACCAACCTCCATATGCAGATGCCAGTACTGTCGATAAATTAACTACGTCGGTTAAAGATCAAACGGCTTTTGAAAAAGGATTATTTGGCAAAACTAATAAGCAGAACGCAGATGTGATCCTCTATGATTCAAAAGTCATAGTGTATAAACAGGTGGTTGATATTTCATTATATATTGTTGGAGGAATGGAAGAGAATGAAGCTATGCTTTACCAAGTTGTGCTTGGACTTCGAGATGCATTGGACATTTTATTGAAACATTCGGTTGACAAACGCACATTACTTGAAAATTATGATTTAATTTCCCTGGCTGTAGACGAATCGATTGATTCTGGCATTATCCTTGAAGTGGACCCGGTTATTATTGCATCTCGGGTCTCGAAGGCGCCGACTAATGAGCCATCCATCAACAATATTGATTTGAGCGAACAGGGCCTGATGAACGTCTATCAGTTTGCAAGAGGCAAGCTTTCGGAGAAATTACGACAGCAGTTTCAATAGTACGGAGGACTGAACGGGTCTGCGTAGAGCCAAGCCACCAGAGACGGCATTCCCTCCTGCGCAGCTGCCAGATAGGCTGCGACAATTGGATGATATAATAACAAGTAAACAAATAAAAAGAATATATATATATATTTATCGCTTAGATCCCTTACCTCTTTTGCTACCACCTTTGTTGTTATTCCCTTTATTATTGGCTTTTTGGCCTGCTCCAGAGAGAGATACCTTGACTCTACCCACGCCAATGGCTAACACGAGTTCAGCATCTTTGAGCGTACGGACCAGGGCAAGTTCGCTTGGCCAGGGGTAATCGGTATCAGTGGAGGAAGTGTCAACTTTGGCGTTCAGTATGCTATGTAAGGTGTCTTTTACAGCCTTTCCCTTTTTCACAGTTCCTGGCTGGAACTTGACCTTGTATTTATATCTTTGGAGAGCACTCCAAGGGGCAAACACAGGTACTATGGCAACAGCTTGATCACCGCTCGATAATCGAGGAACTAATTTGTCAAATGGATATTTTGAATCATCAGCATCTTCTTCATCGTCTCCTAGTTCGTCAGCCTCAAGAAGACGTTTTTTCTCCTGCTCTTTAGCACGCTGCTGTCTATCACGACGTGCTTTTTCCTGTTGTTGATGTCTTGCTTTTGCCTCTTCTGCTTCTGCTTTGGCTTTTTCCAGACCACGAGTTGTTCCTAAAAGTTCCATGCGTCTTTGGCGCTCTTCTTCATCTTGATCGGCATACTTTGTAGCTATCTTCTTAAGTTTTCCTTTCTTACCACGAATCTTTGCTGGTTTCTGACTGGAAGGTTCTTTTTTAGAAACCTGTAGGCTGCTGAGAGCCCTTTCGATATCTGTTACAGAGGATGGTACAGACGACATAATTTCCGATTCAGGAGTATTCGTATCAGAGCGGTTCTTCTGTTTACGAAGTTTACGTCTTTCTGCAGCAGAGATACGCTTGCCAGTAGGTTGAGTGGATAGCTGTGAAGAGCCGGTAGCAGTTTCAGTACCCACTTTTGAACCTTCTTCTTCAGCTTCTTCTTCAGCTTCTTCGCCCGCTTCCATTTCTGATCCCACCTCTACTTCTGACTCATGCTCTTCCTCATCTCCCACACTTTCATTATCGGCCTCTTCATCATCATCTTCAGCTCTATCCCCATCCACTTCATCTTCGTCTTCAGATGCTATCTGAGTATCAGGAAACTCTTCATCAGAGTCAATCTGGGTATCAGGAAACTCTTCTTCGCTCACTTCGACTTCACTATTTGTTTCATTCTCATTGATGCTTCTTTCTTTCTCACCCTTTTCAATACCCACCTGACTCAAGTGCCTCTGATATTTACTAGCAACTTCTTCAGATACCAACCATAAAAATCCTAATCCCATGTCCAGTTGACTTGGTGGTAGGTAATGCTTGCCTTCCCCAATAACAATAATCATATCTGAACGAACAATATCGCCTTCAGGAGTTAATCGGGGGATCTGGTTTCTTGTAGCCCACCACGCCGATGTAACCATTTTAGAATCCCATGCTTTAGATGTGGCAACAGAAAACACACCTGCCTGCGTTAAAGTAGCAGGAGGGACTTCTTGTGAATCGGCAATATGATTCTTTATAACCACAACCGATGCTCCCGTTACATCGCAATGAACATAAATATCATTCGGTTTGAAATATCGTCTCAATAACAACTCATTCTGAAACGAATCTCTTCCGCCAATGCAGAGGTAGCCATCTGAACTGACAAACCAATAGAATTTTTCAAACCAATAAGTTTCCCGAATAGCATGCAAACCATGTTGTTGATTTTTCTCTTTTTCTAGTGCCATTTTCAAATCACGTTTGATTTTCTTCTCAGCGCTTTTATATGCTTGATCGGCTTGCAACACAGTTCTCTCCTGTTTTGCGATAGCAGTTTTCTTGACTTCAAAATATTTACGAGAATTAGCCCAGGCTGACATTGTAATATCAATTTCGACTCGAACAGTGGGAGGAGCACCACGTTTTTTTGATTTATCGGAATCCGAACTAGGCTCAGAATCTGGCTCAGAATCCGACTCTGGTTCAGAATCGGTTTCTGAATGATCGTTGTCATCATCTTCTTCCTCCTCAGATTCTTCAAAGCTGGGATCTGGCAAAATAACAGTAATCTTGTTCTTAATCAAGTTTAGTGGCAATGAAATAGTATGTGCTACCGGATTACCTCTTGATTGTTCTACTTTAATCAGATTCTCAATATCAACCCAATCCATACCCTGTTGCATTAAACCCTTGACAGCATCAGCAGCTTCTTCAACTCGATTCGCATACGCTTGCAGGGCCTGGCCCAAGACATGACTCTTTTCCTGAACCTGCACTAGTCCTTTAACTCGTTTTTCCTTTTCATCTCTAGCAGCATTCAATCGTTTCTCAGCCGCCAGCTCCTGATTCGTTATTTTCAATGATAACTTCGTAGATTCAAGAGTAGAAAAGTACCTGTCCACCGCCTGATTGAACGTGTCGAGCTTGATAGATTTGACTGCAGTATCGGTCGAAGGGCGCGGTTCAAAAGGTTCAAAGTCCTCGAACAGATATTCAATAGATGAGTTACTAATAGACCTCTCGGGAGATAGTTGAGATAATTCTCCCTGACCTTGGCGTTCAAAAGACTCTTCAAACTGTGGATTCTTTTTCGCAACAATATAGCCTGGAGTAGTCGGCTTGGAAGTCAATGATTCAGATATCTCGGCCGCTTTCCGTAAAGCAGTAATGAGATTATTAAGCTGCATCTCGTCTGATAATAGCGAACTAAACTCTCTCATATCAGGGTCAATTCCTTGCTCAAGAAGTGCACGCTCGAAAATACCAGCTGCAATACCAGACACTTTGATATACAAAAGTTTTTTAAGAGCAATCTTAGTGTCCTTCTTCTTCTTTGATGTTACGGGGACGTTTGAATTTAATAAATTGGAAGAGGGCTGATTGTTATCATCGTCAGCAGAACCGCTACCGTCTCTGGTCAACCAAGAGCTAACCACGTCTACATCAAATTTTACATCCTCCTTATCACTTTCATTCAAATAGTCGTTCAATGGGTAAATTTCCCCCACTGCACATCTAGACTGTTTCTCTGTGGCCGAAACAGTTCTCTGCAACGACAAAATTTTGAATTCCTTGTTCAAAAGAATCATATTTCCACCCGCAAAAAATTCCAATACTAAATGGTAAGAATGATCATCCGAAAAACTGAATACCAAAAGACGATTAGAAGGAGCAAGGCTAATCCTCGACAACCGTCTAGTCTTCAAATGCTTTCTCAATTTAGCAACAAATCCAGAAGGAGTTTGAGTAGTCGATCTGGCATACTCAGTCAAATGGATTCGGAACCCGGGATCAACAATCACCAGTTTCTTGGAATCAGGAATGGCAAATTTCAGCAGAAACAGATGCGACGAAGAAGTTAAATCATAGATATTCTGCAGCCTATAATTGATAATTTGTGACTCCAGCTCATTTCTGATTACCTGGAGATCCAGGTAATTGAATCTTTGCTAGACCAGTTAGTCTAAATGTGCCTGGATTCGGGCTCTGTCTCTGGCGGCCGGGCACTGCCCAGTTCACTGCAAAGAAGACTAATGGTGAGCAATTGATACTGCTTACCTTCATTGCTATATTTTTCAATTGAACATATAACTAATTGGTAGATGAATATGATTTCTGGGGATCTGAACCAAAAAGAAAGGGCCACTGGAAAAGTCAAAAACGTCCGGTTATTGCAGTAAAAATCAAAACTTCCCAGTTATTTAAGCATGAGTAGCTCAGCTTTACTTTGAACTAACTCTCATTTCTTCGAATCTCCAAGTCAAGTCAGGGACTGGTTCCTTTAGCAAGAACTTAGCTTTGTTGGTCCTTTTCTTCTTCCTCTTTTCTTTTCGGGGTTTTGCATTGCACAGCACCTTCATCAAGTACAATCACCTCTACGAGAACCAAATTTCGTCATCCAATGGTAGCTAATCTATGGCAAAGATATACCGCCTTACCACGAAACGTACGTCTTTGGGTTGGCGCTTCAACGTTGGCAATTGCTTACTATGGAAATTACCTAATGAACCAGGCCTATGAAGAAGAGCAGTTGCGAGAAGAAGCAAAGAGAAGGCTCGCTGCTGAAGTGTCCATAAACCGGTGATAGACAAACAGCCTGAATGCATTGTTTAGCTTTTCAATGATTGTAAAAAATAGAAAACTTCGAAAAGAGACGATAGAACCCCTCTAGGGGAGGAATTCCACTTGTATATATACATATATAACGAAATGATGACTGAATAATCAATAGTGATGATCTAACTGCCCTCCGAGAACTCAACTGGAGATGAGGAATATAGTCATTTGCTGATATATTTATTGGATCAGTAACAAATTCTAGACCTTCAAGGGTTACCCCTCTCATTTCTCTATGCCCTCTTGATGTACGGCGTTAGCTTCATCAATCTTTATCTTAAGCTCATTCAACTTAGTCCAGGTCAGTTACTACGATGACCAAGAAAACACCTCTTGCCATGAAAAAGACGCTGAAATCCAAGCTAACTTTAGAAGATGTAGCGGAACATATCAAAAATAAGAAATTCAAGAATGTAATATTCATGGTTGGAGCAGGTATCTCGACCTCTGCAGGCATTCCAGATTTTAGGTCCCCGGAAAGCGGGCTTTATTCAAACTTACAAAGATTGAATCTGCCATATCCTGAAGCAGTATTTGATATATCTTATTTAAGGAGAAATCCAATGGCCTTTTATACGTTAGCTGACGAATTATATCCTGGCAAATTCGAGCCCACACTATTTCACAAGTTTATGAAGGTAGTTGACGAAGAAGGATTATTACGTCGCCTCTATACGCAGAATATTGATACTTTAGAAAGAATTGCCGGTATTTCAGGGGATAAAATCATTGAGGCGCATGGGTCTTTTGCTGAGAATCACTGTATTGATTGTGGAAACTGCATGTCGAACGAAGAGCTGAAGCGGGTTGTATGGGATACTGTTCCTGGTAAGACGACGATTCCTCTATGTGAGAATTGCAATGGAATTGTCAAGCCAGATATTGTGTTCTTTGGAGAAAGTCTTCCTAAGAAATTCTTTGAATGTATGGACGAGGACCTGCCTGAGTCGGCAGACTTGGTCATTATAGCTGGTACTTCGTTGACAGTTAGCCCATTTTCACAGCTTCCGGAGTTGGTAGATGCCAATTGTGTGCGACTACTTTTTAATATGGACATTGTTGGCGATTTAGGAAGTCGGCAGAGAGATGTAGTTGTACTCGGAGATTGCGATGAGAATATAAAGAAATTTGCTGAGATGTGCGGTTGGTCGTTAGAGGAGAAAGAGAGTGCGAAAGAAGGCCAAGAAGACAAAGACCTAGACAAAGAACGCACAAGGGAACTAGAAAAACGAGAAAATGCCAAGGAAGAAGTCGAGGCTATTGTCAATGCCATAGCAGAAGAATTGGAGAAAGTGGGACTCGAGGAGAGTAGCGAGAACAAAGAGACAGAAGATAATAATAAATAGCGTTATCTAGTTAATCAGAAATGTATTTGTTTTAATATTGATACCGTAAGATAGCGAGGCGGAGATACGGATCTGGGCAGGAGCCCGGCCGCCAGAGGTACCGTGAAAAAATTACTAAGAAGTTTTTGTTGCAAGCATGAGTACAGTAGCCCATTTTATAGTGACTTCTGTGTCGTCGGTCCAGCTTTCGGCTTTTTTGATGGCCTCAAAGCAGAGATCAGTGATATCGCGCTCGTTCTGATGCTTGCTTTTCCATTCATGGTAAGCACTGAAAGTCTTCATATAATGTTGAACAGATCGCAACGGGATTGTTCTAGTCATTTCATAGAAGGAATCCGGGCATAAGGTAATGCTATTGTTTCTGTGAACTTCGACGTTTGAAAAGTTTTTGCTAGATCGCAAATGCGTCTCTAGTTCAACGAGCATGTCTCTCAGGCGTCCTCGGCCAGGCTGCTCCCAGTATGGGCCCATATATTCATCTCCATAGCTATACTTGAGACTTAATTCCGAGGCTTTGGGGTGCGAGACAAATATATGGTCTACATAACCCCAAACAGCGAGGGCTCCATTGGGCTTTAAGACTTTACTCGCTGAATTCAAGAACTGGGGGAAGTCGAACCAGTGGGCAGCCTGGGCGACAGTAATTGCATCAGCCGACTCCGAGGAGACGAGATCAACAAAAGACTTGTCAGAGCCGAGAAGGAATTTCACTTTGTTAGACTTCCCAGATAATGCTGCCGATTTAGTAGCAGTCTCAATCATCTTTGATCCAGGATCAATACCGGTAGTGCTGTCAAAATAGTTGCATAGTTTCAAAGTAGCTTCTCCAGGCCCACAGCCAATGTCCAGACAGCTTGTAGGGCTAATTGAATTCGGGTTGTGCTTTCTATAATAAGAATTGATATACTTGAACAGGGATTCGGGGTAATGAGGTCTTGCTGATAGATACGAAGCAGCATTAAAGGAAGATTTGGCGAAGGTGGTCATAGTGAGGTGAAATCTCACTATACGATGTTTATTCAAACCAAAAGCTCTCAGAACAATGTGGAGCAACCCTTCTTTATATTGTCGAGTTACTCCGTTCCCCTGAAAATGAAAATTAACAGAAATCAAAGTACAGAGCGGAAGTCGGCCCGAAGCGGACAACGCGAGATAAATGCAGAACCTATTTAAAAAAAATCGGACTCCGACAAAGAATGCAAAAATCCCGATGCTACTGTATCACCACTGAGTTAATACTGAATCAACACCGGCGCTTTATCATCAGTAATTTAATTCGGCCGAATACGGACTACCTGACTGATTGACGGATGCATATACCAAGTCAAAAATAAATAATAGTCTAACAATTACATATACAAACAACAAGCTTATGAAACCCGCTCTAGAGCTTCCATTAGCACCACAGAATTTCCTCTAATGACCTGAAAAGAACAGTGTTAGTGAATATGTGAGCCCGGTTCTTTGTCTCGGACGACTAGTGCTCTGTCCCAGACTTGTAGCTCGCTTCGCTCGTTCATGGTTGGCCCTTCCCTGGCCAGTCAAGAATGTACTGATACGGCGACCGACACATCTCCCGCGAAGCGGAGGAATCAGGTCTGGGCGGAGCTAAGCCGCCGGAGGCGAAAGCGAACTCCAGTGGATACTTACCGTTGTTCCGACCTTTACCTTGTCTCCATTTGGCTTCTCTTCTACTGCCTCGTCAAGCACAATGTTCAAAAATACATCATATCCACGCAGAACGCCAATAATCTTTCGTGATCCGTTCAATTGAATGAACAGCTTTTTGTCCATGTACTGTACTCATGTTAGAGTCTGTTGGTCTCTGGAAGCGTTCACTCTGCTCCCGGGGATGTTTCCGGCGGCTGGGCAGCGCCCATACCCGTTATGCTTGCTTCGCGAGCGGCCTAGATCTGTGAATGGGGTCGAGAGGATTACACGGGCGAGCTACAGACCACGCGGGTGCGACAGTCGTCTCGCCTCCGACAGTCAGGAAATCAGGACGGACACCAGTCAGCCCAGAAGGCAACCGGGGAGCATGTCTCCAGCGGCGGCAGGCCCCGCAGTGATCTTACCTTTTTCAATTCCGGTGCTGATGCTTTCACCATTTTATCCTTATTCTTCTGTTAATATAGTGGATGTCGTTGGCACCTAACATGGATGTGAAATTTATATATCGTTGACGCCAGTAGCCGCATTCGCGGGAATGTTTTGGCATATACGGCTGTGCAGACATGGGAAGAAGCAGACAACACCCATGCCTAGTTATAAAGTTTTATTTTTAAAATCGCAAGCTCGTTAGTCGAGTCATTCATGTTCGTTCGCCAGTCAAAGTCGTTGTCGCTGCTGCATAGTAAACGAAGGGACAGAAGGTGGTGGTGGAGGTGGTACGACTGACGAAGCACTAGTTGGACCACCAGCCTAAGACATTGTGCATTGTTGTTGATCCGATATATCACCCAAATGCCGTAGCTCTACCTCTGAATATACGATGACGGCTGCAAGGGAATGTGAGAATGTGAAAGTGACCCCCACTCAGAGCAGTCTGCTCGTTCCAAGGAGGAGAGAGGACGCTGCGTGTGATGGGTCGGTTCCTCATAGTTCTTGCCTGATTCCTGTGCTGAACGCGCGGTGTGCCTGCCCAGACCCGTTGCTCGCTACGCTCGTTGCTAGGACCGTATGGCTGCAGAAAAAAGTATACGGTGCTAGCAACGAGCGTAGCGAGCAACGGGTCTGGGCAGAGCCCAGCCGCCAGAGGCTGTAGAGCAGTATCTCGTGTTTGATTAGTTTCTGCACCCTTCGTCGGCCTACCCTGCACGCTCGCTATATTGTCCTCAGCAGTCACAGCAAACATCTAAGCCACTCTACTGCTCTTCTTTTCTAGAGGCAGTGAGTGGATGTTGGTGGGCTTGTTTCAGTCAACTACCTTCTGTCAGATATAGGCTGCAGCGTATGCACAGGATTGTGCATAAACTAATGAATATCATTTCCCAATAACGTAAATAGATCTGACAGGTACACTGATAACGAGCTTTATCTTTAACAACTTCCTATTCGGGGCTGGTAGGTTCGCGCCTTTGTGCAGAAAGTAATTGAAATTTGTCACTGCCAAATATGAAAACTGGTCATCCAAATTGCGAGAATTCTCAAGCAAGTTGCTGGGACGGTGCAAACGGAGAGCTACAAATGGGTAGAGAAGCAAACCCTAGTAGCGAGCGTGCGTATTCAAGGGGCAGTACAGCCAGGGTCAAAGTCGACCCCTCTCATGAGCCAAAAAAAGATAAAAAGCTGGGTTATGCCGTGGTCAGAAAATCCGTAAAGTAATTAGAGCGGTCTTTTTTTACTTGACGTTTTTATTTTTTTCGGTTAAATTAGCTACTTCTAATTTGGACAGTCTTATTTTACTCGTTTCATTATCCCATCGGACTTTTTTTATTTTATTTTATTTTATTTTGTTGTTACTGCCGCACATCAAAATTATGTCTCCACCTTCTGCCATCCTTAAACATCCTTCATCTATCCCCACCCCGCCTTCGTCAAGAAAAAATACTTCCACACCCTCTGACAATTGCCCGGCCTCTGACTATGTGGCGCAGAAATTTAAGAAGAGAACTTCAAGCATTGTTGAGTGGCTCAACAAAACTACTACCAAGCTTGGTGGTAAATACGTTTTGGTGGTTGTATCTCCTGACAATGGGACGGACATCTATTTCAATTCCCCAATGGCCAAATTTGTTGACAATTTTCTTCTTGAAAAAGACATTGTAGAGTACCTTTCTAAAGGTGGGGCTGGTGAGGTTGGTAATGATCGTGCTCGAGTGCCTCCTTCTGCCGGCGTTGACAAGCCAATCGTTTCGTTGAAATCAAAAGTCAAGCTTGACCTTTGTAACCATGACGATGTTGTTCGGTTTCTTCATAGCGGGTTTGTGATTATCCAGCAAGCCATTTGTAAAGTACTAGCCAAGAGTTGGGTGAAAGAAATCGAGCCAAAGAAACAAACAAACTATCCGTACAAGCTTGGTGACATGTCCAAACCAGACTGGTGGCCTGAAGATGTCCGTCATAAGGAACCTGATCATTTGACAAAGGATGAACGAGTTAGACTGTTAGTAGGGCTCATTACTCTTGAGGAGATTTCTATTCATCAACTGCGTGAATGCGCCATGCCTTCTGTACGTGACATTGATCCTGATAAGCTGGCCTTATTGGAGGAATTGTATCTTGTCGCTGAGTCGGAGAAGATGTTTCTTAATGGACACTTTGATGAAAGTCAGCAAATGGTTGATGTAACTGACCTGGCCCTTTGGGATAAGCAGTCAAAGATTATTATCCAAAATGCAAGAAATGATGAAAGCAGCTGCAGTATCAAGAGTTTTGGGAATGATGGTGAGGACGATGGCGATGATAGCTTTGTTCCTACTTCCAAGAAGAATTCAAAGGAGGCATTGACTGCGGCAAGCAGTGCAAAGGACAAACAGAAACAGCAAACCGACAAAAACAAGAAGAGTGGTGATGGCGGCGGTGTTTCAAAACATAAGCAGCAACAATTAAACAACAATCTAAATGCTCATGCCCATGCCCATACCCATGCCAATGTCAATGTTAATGGCCATAAAGATTTGGAACTGCCACTGATTAATGATCCCATCAGTACTTCTCCTATTAACAGTCGATTTGATGCTCATGAACAATTTGCCGATATTACCAATGGTTACAGCTCTAGCTCGCCGCCAGTAAACAGACTTCATTCTTCTGCCTATTCATCTTCATTAAGATTCTCGTCGTCTTCCAATTCATCTTTTTCCTCGTCTCTCCTCTCGTCATCTTCGAATCTTTCAAATTCTCCTCTATCAACTGCTGGTACACCATCCAACCTAGTGAGAGGCACCCCAGTATCGTCCATGTCTACGTCTCACTATTTGGCTCCCTTTGACAATTGGACAACCACTACTCCAATCGGTACAATTGGTATGAGCGGAGGGGTGTCCAATCGATTACTACTTTTTGACCAGAACATCATGTCTTCCTCTACCCCAGTGAACAATGACCACTACTTGCCCAATCGCACACCTCACAAACCATTTCGTAATGCGGTTAGCCACGAACTCCAGGAGACTCCCTCTCGCATTATCACATCTGGTGGTGGTCCCAGACTGGATGATATTGGGTCTTCGTTTTTGCAGCCTGCCAGCGCCATGTCATTCAGACCGAACTCGTTCCAGCAACTTCCACTGCCTCTTCTACTTCCACTTCCCAACCAAAGCGAGGAGATCAATTCGAATGGTAAACGCCCTGCACACAGCGGTGACAACCGCTTCACCAACATGGATCAGGAAAACTGTAATCCAGAAGACACCCACCTCAACAAACGGTTCAACGATGGTGCTACAAGAGGATATCTACAGGACGAACGAGTAGCGATGAAGTACGAATCGTAGCCAGCCAGCCATCCAGTCAGCTCATCTGCTATACCCCCAGAGATATTTAGTCGTAGTCTACTTTAATCTATATTCTCTTTTTGTTTTGTTTGATATAATTGGGTACTAACGTCGAAATCTAAGTGCTTCTCCTCCTTCTCCTCCTCCTCCTCCTCGCTGTCTCCGGCGGCTGGCCTCCGCCCAGACCTGTAGATCCGCTTCGCGGAGTGCTGGGAGCGGTGACTGTGCTGTCTTCATACCCCTACGAAGCGGACCCGGTCCGAAGTCAGGCCGTAGGTGCTCTCTCAAGGCGCGCAGGCGGGTTCGCTGATATACGATGAGTGAAGATATCAGATCTTTCTCTTGGCTGCCATCATAATCGTCCCATGTCGCGTACCCGCGGAGGCGGTAGCTTTATCTGAAGGACGATGCCCGATGATCATTACTGGTTTGTCTATTTTTCCTATATTTGTATATTCGGAAGAGTTGTTGAATAGGAGAAAGAGGTAAAGAGGGCATAGAATGAGGAGATGAGGACAGACGAAAGTAGGAGCAGCAGAACGTACAATCTCTCGACCGGCTTCTCTACCAGACCTTGAGAAACTCTTGAAGCGTGAAATGCTCATCACTCCGCGAGGCGGAGCTACCAGGTCTGGGTGGAGCCCAGCAGCTGGAGCAGCCATCAGCAAAGAGGAGAGAAAGCAGGGGTAGAAGGTGTACATGCCGGTGTCCGCCAGCGCGCACGTAAATACGGCTGGCTACAGGGCTGAAGATGCTGCGGTGCGGTGCGGTCTCGAAAAAGCATCATCGATTTTTATTATTAGTAGCCGCTAAGTAATGGCAGCGTTTATCATCCAACCATCTTAGGATAGAGGTTGTCGTTTTTTCTTTGGGTGGAGCAACGAGGTAGCTAGAAAACAGCGTAGCTGAGAGAGACAAGAATTGGATTGCAAATTGTGACTGATATTTTGAATTTAATACTGTTTTGGCTAAAGAATCTTGTTTATTATTTGTCGTTTGTTGATACAAACAAGTTTTTAGTTGATTTGTGAAAGGAGACAGTGTAGGAGAACAGAGTGGCGAACATCCTGGTCAGCGAGCTAAAAGGAAGAGCAGTGAAGGAAAGAAAGAAACGAAAAGAGCGGAGCAAAGGAGTTAAGCTGATCGAACAAATCGAACTAGGAGACAAAGATCAAAGGTTGTTTGTATTGGAAGAAGGAAACAGGAAAAGGAATAGGAATATTATCGAGCTGGTTCTCTTTATTATTACTCCAATTACCGGTATCATAGAGTAGCATTGAAGAAACAGCATCATCATCGTCATCGAAATTAACTTGGATGAACTCATAATTAGTATTCGATCGTTTGGCTTGGTTGATAGTATTCCAACAGCACTGGTGATTTTTGGACGATTGATCGATTCGAAAGTAACGTGATTGTATATTTACCTTGCTATCTCCTGTCAAATTATCCGCTGGACAAATAAACCAATCCCATAATGTTGTGCTCGGTACATTCTTTCAGAACAATGCCTTTGACATCGTATTTTTTTTTCCTCATAGCCCTAATCTCGCTGATAACGTCTCCAGTTATTGCTGATAACCCATCTCCTACTTCAGAACCGGCTCCGGCTGCTGTGTCGCCGACATCTGATCCCCAGATAGTGGGCAATTTGAATGCTACGGGGTTGGTTATCCCCACAAATCAATCAGCGGATTTAGTTGGCAACTTTGTTCTTGAAGTGAAACCTAATGATTCGGAATTAACTGTATCTACAGACTTATCAGCAATGACAGTTGTTACTGGCAAATCTTTCTCATCCATTAATGGCATTACAGCTCTATGTTCAGGTACTTTGATATTAATGAACTCTACTAGCAATTTGGATTCAAACGTTATTCCAATGTTATCTTGTGATGATGCTGACTTGATTGCCCAATATCTACTCAATGTGGAGAGCTCCAACTCACCATGCGCTGTATTATATTCATTAGAAAGCCAGGGATGTGCATTCACTACTAGTAGTAATACTTTTGAAACACAATTGGGCACTGTTTTCACCATGATTAGTGGTAGATCTTCTTCTTCAATTGTGTCTCAAGTAAATAGAACAATGGGTTCGATTTCAGCCACTATCTCTCCCCAGAATAGTGGTAATAATAATAATAATGGGATGACTTCTAAAGGATCTGGTTCAACAGTAGCAATGGCTATTCTTTATAGCATTACTGGAGTCGTAGCTGCAGCATTTTTGTTTGTAATTGTGTCAGGAGCAATTAGAGTACATAAACATCCTGAGAGATATGGCTTGGTGTCAATAAACAGTGCATATGACCCTAATCAAGGACCTGGTGGTGGAGAAGGATTCGGATCAATGAATCTACAGTATGCAAATCGAGCAAAAGGATTGGCGAGAGCTGTATTGGATTCAATCCCATTGGTGCGGTTTCAAGTAGGACCAGACCAAACTAATATTAATGGATCCGGTTTACCTGGAAAGCACCAGAAGGACGAAGAAGAGGAGGAGAGCATTGGTATTGTTTATGGCCATGATAATTCCAACAATGATGATAATAGTGGGTACATTACACAACACAAAGGAAAAGAAGAAATTTCTTATTCATTCGACATGATAAAAGGAAAAAATAGTGTAACTGAAGGCGACATTGGTGATGAAACTGCGGTTGAGCACGAGTCTCAAACGCCACAGCCACAACAAATTGGGACCCTTGTCGGGGGACTCGAGAAAGATGAACCTGATTGTCCCATCTGCTTTGAAAGCTTTAAAAATGGTGACATTCTACGAGTTCTTCCTTGCAAACATCGATTCCATGCTCTCTGTGTGGATCCTTGGCTGCTGAACTCGTCTGCTTTATGCCCTCTCTGTAGGGTCGATTTATCTCTAGAAGCTGAGGAGCATGTGTCGAATCGGCCTCCAGACACGAGCGACAATCTTACTATTCCGCCTGATTATGAAGTAGAGATTTCACTGTTCAATCGTCTGTTGGATGTTTGGAATGCTCAGTTGCTTCCCCGAGAGGCAAGACGAGCAGCACTTGCCCGATTCCATGAAGAGGCTCAACTTCGAAGAGAACTCCGTACTAGACAAGCTAATACGTTTGATGAGCAGAATCGACGAAGATGGATGAATTTTGTCAATTCCCGTAGAATTCTACATCAGCTAAGAAGTAGTCGAAGAAGAGGAGCAGTTAACGGTGGTGGTGATGAGAGTGGCCAAGGCAACGAACAGCGGCCATCATCAGATTTGATAGCTACTCCATCGCAACAAACACCACAACCAGGAGGAGAACCTCCACAACTACAACCATCGTCAGAGCCGTCGCCACAATCATCACCATCACCCACACCGTTACCACAACACTAAAACATTCCTTATATTTATTATTAACATGCCATCAGTAATGACCGTGACCACATTTTTTACCATTTTTGCCATTAATATATAACTAACTATTATATTAATATATATTTATTATTTATTGTTAGAAAGATCAGATCATTTTCTCCCCTGATAATACTAATAAATATCAACAACTATACATACATTTTCTCATGCCTTCATATCGCTTTTCCTTGCAATGACCAAGGCCAGTAGCTCGCGATATCATCATTCAAAATAGAATACCTCTTGCCCGGGCTCAGGTTCGGACAATTGCGGAACCATACCTTTTTCTCATGTCTTACACATAATTTTCCATCATTTTTGCTTTGGTAATTGCCAATGTCAATAACTCGTCATTCGTACCAGATTTATCCTTGAGAAGCAAATCAGTTATCCGAAGAATGTGATATTTTAATTCGTCTACCCGAGATGAAGTCTCGTTAATGATTGAGTGATTATTACGATCAACTTCTAAATCACGTATCCGGCTTCCGATCTTGTCCCTCGCATTCATCTTCAGCTTGATATCTCGCGCCAGCAATTTAACTTCAAGATATAACTTTCCTAATCGTATGACCTCTGCAATACCAGTATACTCACGGATATAATTCTCTAAGGTATCAATCTTCTTTAAATATAATATCATTTCCCTTGCCAAATCCTGCAATGAAACAAGGTTCTCTTTCGTTTCTACTAATTTATTCGACTGTTCAACCACTCTATCGAGCTCAGTCTTCACCTTTCTCGTCTCGGCTTGAAACCGCAACACATCCATTTTAACATCTTGGATCTTATTTTCTCCGCCAGAAAGCGAATTTCCCAGACCGACAAAAGCCCCGTAATCTTCGTTTATAACGTCTATCAGTTCATGAGCCAGTACTTTATCCCATGACTTCAGCTGTTTTTCAAGGTCTTCCAGAGTCTGGTACTTATGAAATCGGGTAAGAAACTCATCTACCACAAATGTCTGATCAGAAAAGTCGTTCCTTGAGATTTGTACTATCGAGGGCAGCTCCTCATCCCCGTCGAAATACTGTTCCATATCGATGTGTATATCGAGGTGTAAGCCGTTGTGTTCAACTCGGTGAAGCAGCGATGTCTTCATCCATCACGTGATCTTACCCCCACACCTCTGCTTCTGGCTGCTAGAGGACCCTGAACAGACGGGCTGCTGTCCGCTGTCCGCACCGCGAAACAGCTGCTGGCAACTGGGCGCCTGTAGAGAAACATATTTTTTGCAGACAATTCGTTAGCATTCTCTTACGCTGTCACTGTGTGGTGACTAAATCATCTTATAAGCATTGGTGCGCGAGAAAAAAGGGTAACCCCGAGAAGCCTCCGGCGGTGTAGAGTCTGCCTCCGGCGGCTGGGCTCTGCCCAGACCCGTAGCTCGAGCTTCGCTCGAGTAATTGGTGATATCCTCTAAGCACCAAGCAGCTTGAAAAGCGCGCACAGCGGTTCTGGCAGAGCCTAGCCAGAGAAAGAGGCTATATACTAGCGCCACAGCGCCACACACCTGATCTCGCTTTAGCCTTGCCCTTATCTAATCATGATAAGATTGCGCGTCAACGCGTAATGCCGTGCGCGAATGGTAATTATATCATGCATGAGCGTTTTCGGTTCGCGTTTTTGGTTTTTCTATTTGACGCGTTGGTTGATTTGTTGTTTTTGACTTGACTTTATTTTACTAACATGAAACTGAAAACAAATCCTCGTCAAGCTCATACGTTTGGTATCACTCGTGTTCTTTACTCGCCGAATGGAAAATACCTATTCTCAGTGGGTGCTAATGACTTGGTCCGTAAATTTATCACTCATTCTGAGCCTGCCGAACCAGATACCTTGGACCATCATCACGAAGCCGTTTTAGGTGTAGCCAGCTCTGACAGTGAATTTGCTTCATGCTCTGAGGATGGCACTGTTCATTTATTTGACTTGGACACGAATGAATCCAAAGGAGTACTGGTACGGAATGCATTGGCGATTCGGGAAATCAAATTCTCACCAAATGGCAAATGGTTAGTGGCATGTGGTAATGACATATATGTCAAATTCATTCTCACTTCGAACATGTTGGTGCTCTCAGACCTGAAACTCCCAACCCCAACCAAGCATGTTTCATATGACATTACTGGAAATGTGGTAGTTTTATCAGGATTGGATGGAATGCTAAGGTTTTACTCATTAGAAAGCCGCCGTGAGGATGTAGATAGTTCACCACTCTTTAAGTTTAACTTGATACACAGTTTAGATGGAATAGTCCCTGATATTAAGGAACCAGCTGATAATCGCACTACCGCAGTTGCGTTCCATCCTGATGGTAAACATTTTGCTATTCCTACGAAAACTTTTGAAGTTGCTGTATATTCGGCGGAAAACTGGTTAGAACAGAAAAGATTCCGGCATGCCAATGGTCATAAAAATGCCATTACTGATTTACAATGGTCCCCGAATGGTAAATATCTTCTTACTGCTGGTTTGGACAATAAAGTCATCGTTTGGGATTCACAGAACCTAGCCCCTATTGATAAATATGAGACTGATACTCCGCTATCATGCACCTGGCATCCCACTATGAATGAGATTACTATCGCCAATGAAAAAGGCCAGATAGTTACTTTGGATGGTGTAATATCTAATGAAAGAGCCAGTCCTAGTGGAGGAATTCCTGATTCATTCACTACTATCCCCACTCCTATAAACAGACTCCGTGATTACGATGAGTATGACTTAGAATTGGAACTATCTCGTGAAAAGGCTGCCGATCTCAATGGCCATGATGATCGAGGCCTTGACGAGTTAGATTGGATAGAAGATGATGATGGTGCTGGTTACGTTGGGGAAGTAGAGAAACGACGGCGGTCTCGTGAGTCTAGTTTGGTACCAAGTAATGGTTTCAAGCGTCCTAAATATGCGTTTCCCTCTATGCAGCGCATGGCTGAACCATTCATCACTGGAAGTACTCCATGGAAAAATGGTAGAAGGTATCTATGTATGAATACTGTTGGATACATCTGGTCAGTATCTCACGAAGCTCATAATACTATCACGGTAGCATTCTTCGACAGAGGACTACACAAAGAATATCATTTTAGTGATTATATCCAATACGACCTCGCTTGCTTAAGTGAAGATGCATGTTTATTTGCTAGTACTAGTAGTCGGAAGGCACTACTTCGATTCCATGATGGATTTACTAATAATTGGGAATACACTGTATCTGAAGGTGATGGTTTTACTTCGATTTCGCTGTCCAATAATGTAGTGACGTTTTGTACACAAAAAGGCTATGTGAGAACATTTAATATCTACGGTAGTCCGTTGTCCGTTTATAGACAATCCAGAGACCCAGTGGTCACTTGCTCATCGTGGAAAAACTATCTTTTCATTGTTCGATCGCAGTTAAATGGATCACTATCGTATTCAATCGAAAATGTCAAAACAAATATCACGTTTCAGAAAAATGATGATATTGATATTGGCACCGACAACAAACTAATAGCCACTTTTTTCACCGACTTAGGAGATCCTTGTATATTTGATTCCAAAGGCATTCTCTTGGTGTTACAGAATTGGAGAGACCCTCTTCAGACTCGATGGGTACCGATAATAGACTCCAAAGCCATTGCCACTGCCCAGGGCAGAAAAGAAACCTACTGGCCAGTAGGAATTATTGATAATAAGTTCATTTGTACCATTCTCAAGGGAGAGGACAAACACCCACAATTACCACTTCCCGTATCAACCGAGTTTGATATCTGTATTCCAGTGGACCCACCAACAACTGAGCACGAACAAGAATTCCTTACTAAGAAACTTATTCTTGCGCTATCCCGGGGGCAGTCAGAATCCGGCGATGTCCCAGAACCAACATTGTCAGTTTCGTCCCAAGAACTTGATGTTGATAAGATCATTCTTCGTCTTATTCAAGCCAGTTGCGTAGACTCCAAACCATCCAAAGCGCTTGCATTGAGTTATCTAATCCACAAAGACCAAGCCTTGGAAGCAGCAGCCAAAATTGCCCTTCGGTTCGATCAATCCACCGTCGCAGATAAAATCAATGATTATCTGAACGCTCGCCGACGACAATCAACAACAGCCTGAGCACCCCCGGGTCAGAGCCCAGACCCGTTGCTCGCTGCGCTCGTAACTGCGACCGTTCCCCATATATATACAAAAATACAGCCAGGAAACAATCCTTCTCCTTCTCCACATCCTCCGGAGCCCAGCTCGGCGGCAGGCAGCGCCTGGGACACGGAGAGGGGCTCTGCCTCCGGCGGCTGGGCTCTGCCCAGACCCGTAGCTCCGCTTCGCGGAGACTGCTGGGATCGTAGGCCCTCAGGTCGTTGCTGGGACCGTTCTCCTACGAAGCCTGGGACACGGAGAGGGGCTCTGCCTCCGGCGGCTGGGCTCTGCCCAGACCTGTAGCTCCGCTTCGCGGAGACTGCTGGGATCGTAGGCTTCCCCTGAAATCACCCTGTAAGTCATTACACCCCAACCCTACAGAACGCGAGCGAAATACAAGCTTCGAGTGTTGGCACTGTAAAGCAGCTATTAAGTATTTATATGATATGATTTCAGTGGACGAATTATTCAGTTTGCAGAAGAAGTTTGAAGTAGTAGTACGACAGGGATCACAGGTCACCTGTGCTGTCGCTAGGGCAGCCAGTCGCCGGAGCCAGTCGCTAGAGCCAGTCGCTAGAGCCAGTCGCCAGAGTTAGACCACCCGGAACCAGAGCCAGAGCCAGAGCCAGAGCTCCCATTCGCAGAACCAGGGTCCTAGCCAAACGACCATAAGCAGCATACGCATATGCAGGGGCCAAGGCAGGGAACGCTTCCGATCTTATCTAACTATTTTTGCCCTTATTTGTAATCAGATCAAAGTGGCAATATCCGCCTTTATCTCCGAAAATCCCAATACGGGAAGAAAAGATCCAATTCGTGGTCCGCCTCCGGCGGCTGGGCTCTGCCCAGACCCGTTGCTCGAGCTTCGCTCGAGTATTTCTGGTAGGTAGGTCTGTAATGGTATACGGTGTAACGTGACGAGACGAAGAATCAGTTCGGCTGTGACGATGAATCACGATGATGAATCACGATGATGAATCACGACGATGAATCATGGTATGTCAGTAGTATTACTAGAAAAAGGTTAAGGGCTAACCCCTGAATGTGCCCAGAAGGTACAGCTTCCAAGCCAAGCGAGCCCAAGCCCAAGCCCAAGTCCAAGCCCAAGTCCAAGCCCAAGTCCAAGCCCAAGCCAGCCAGTCTTTGCGCCTGTCCAGCCAAGGCCCAGCCGTGACGGTCCCAGCCCTCCGCGAAGCGGAGCCACGGGTCTGGGCAGAGCCCAGCCGCCGGAGGCAGACTCTCCCTCCCCCGGAGGGCCTCCCTCGCCAGCACTGCGCTCAGCCTTACCATGGAGGGAGAGAGAGACACGGAATCCGGTTTCTTATAGTGATCCGTAAGATCTCACGGCTGTGGTGCTAAAGATAACATTATCTCCGGGCTTTGCCACTTTGATGCGGCCAGAGAGCTAAAATCCGCTGCAGCTTGTGCGAAAGAGAATTTAACCTTTTCCTTAAACCATTATTAGGGCGGATATGGCGTGCGTTCGTGGCAGGTGTACACATTTATCTTCTTACCGGATCGGAACAGTTATAGTGTTCCGAGCTTGCAATACGAGCGAGCGCGCGCGCACTGCACACGATCGCTGCTACAATGCGGATATCATCAGTGCGTTTATTCTTGCTTGGCATGGCAGGGGCTGCCACGGGCTGCCACCACAGCTACCGCCAGAGCTACCGCCAGGGCTTCTGCCAGAGCTACCGCCAGGGCTTCCGCCAGGGCCACCGCCAGGGCTACCGCCAGGGGCTACCGCCAGGGTGTTGCTAGGCTTGTATATGGCATTGCCAGCACCGCTTGGCCCAAGCGCTGGGGCTTGGGCTTGGGCTCACTGTTCAGGCGCTTAACTCCTCGGACGGAAAACAGTAATCTCCCCGTCCTCTACCCCTATAGCGAGCCCACCTCTGCGGAGATATGAATGCATCGTTGATTGATTTCGGCACTCAAAAACGTTCCGGGAAGATCCACCTTTACTATGAGACAGTGATCTGCTATAGAGAAGCAGCGAGTATATAAGTAGCATGAATTGCGTCTCCAGAAATATTTCACTGTGTTATATAATAAATTGGTACCTAACAATTCAAGGTAAGCTATTATCACTACCACACCACACAATGGGGAACGACACAGATGGGGCTCTCTGCCTCCGGCGGCTGGGCTCTGCCCAGACCCGTTGCTCCGCTTCGCGGAGGGCTGGGACCGTGTAGTTGTGAACTCACCCAACTAACTATAGATTCAGTCTCTATCCATTTATTTCATTTCATTGACATAGGTGTTACGCTTGTTGTTTGTACTGGTGCTATCTTGGGTTTCCTATTGCTTCTCCTACTGCTACTGCTACTGCTGCTGCCACTGCCACTACTGCCGTCCTTCATTGCTCAGTTACGTGTATTGTGAGTAGTTGCCAGTGAGTTCAACAAATTCTTCCTCTATTTTCTGTTCCTAGAGTTCAGTTTTAATTTTGGTTTTATTTTTGATTTTTTTTTGGTTTTCTAGAGATCTCTCTTAACGGTAAGTTAGCCGGACTTATCAGTTACTGCATGCATTCGGATTCTATTATCATATTCAATATGCCCGGACACCCTCATGGCGGACTCCGACCAAACACCCAGCACCTCCGCGAAGCGGAGCAACGGGTCTGGGCAGAGCCCAGCCGCCGGAGGCAGAACCCACCCACCCCTTTCCAAGCTAACTCCGAAACAGATGTCTGATAACATGTCGGCGGAAAAGAGCCCTATCGCATACGATGGCGAGGCTGCTCATATCCAGGAACTGGCGAGACAGTTGACGAACCAGTCACATACGAAACAGGATGTGTTAGATCTTGTTCGCACTTATTCAAGAAATGTTGCTTCTTCCGAAGATAGTCACGGATCTTCCAACGGGCCTGTGAACCCATTCCAACAGGATATCACTGATACTGAGCTCGATCCTAATTCTGCGCATTTTAGCTCAGTTGCATGGGCGAGAAACATGTATCAAATATTTCAATCCGAACCCGATAGGTATAAGCAACGTGAGTTGGGGTTTGCTTATAAAGATCTTCATGCTTATGGATATGGCACTGACGCCGATTTCCAGGCCACTGTTTACAATACCTTTTTAAAGGCTGGTACTTGGGTGTATAATGCAAGCACGGGCTTCAAAAACCGGATCCATGTTGATATCCTTCAATCGATGGATGGCTTGGTTCTTCCTAGTGAAATGGTTGTGGTGTTGGGTCGTCCTGGTGCCGGATGTTCGACTCTGTTGAAAACTATTGCACAACAAACCTATGGATTCCATATTGACGAGGCTTCCACTATAAACTATCATGGCATTTCTCCTGAAGACATTAAATCTCGATTCCGAGGTGATGTTATTTACTCTGCAGAATCTGAAACTCATTTCCCTCATCTCACTGTTGGACAAACACTTTTGTTTTCTGCTAAAATGAGAACCCCTAGAAATAGAATCCCTGGTGTTACTAGAGAACAACATGCTACTCATATGAGAGATATGGTCATGGCTACCTTTGGTCTATCCCATACTATGGATACAAAGGTAGGTAGTGATCTTGTACGTGGTGTTTCTGGTGGTGAAAGAAAACGTGTTTCTATTGCTGAGGTAGCACTCAGTGGTGCTCCTTTACAATGTTGGGACAATTCTACTCGTGGTCTCGATTCCGCTACCGCTTTGGAGTTTATTAGATCTCTGAAAACGAGCGCTACTATTTTCAAAAATACCTCCCTTGTAGCCGTTTACCAAAGTTCCGAAGAAATGTACGAATTATTCGACAAGGTGATTCTTTTATATGAAGGCCATCAAATCTTCTTTGGCAGAAGAGAACTTGCTAGACAGTTTTTCTACGACATGGGTTTCGACAGTAAGCCTCGTCAACCAACTCCCGATTTCTTAACTTCATTGACGTCGCCTTCAGAAAGAATCGTTCGTGCCGGCTTCGAAAATAAGGTTCCTCGTACCCCTGCCGAGTTTGAGGCTCGTTGGAAGGCATCCGACTTGTATGCTAAGTTAAGAGAAGATCTCGACCTTTACCTAAATTCGTATCCTGAACATGGTGAGAACTTTGACAAGTTTAGAGCCTCTCACAATGCCAGACAAGCAAAGCGTTTGTCTCATCGTTCTCCATACACTGTAGGGTTTGGCAATCAAATCAAATACCTCATTGGTAGAGGATATCAAAGAATTTTGGGTGATTTTTCTATGCAGTTTACCACTATTTTCGGTAACAGTAGCATGGGTTTAATCATGTCTTCCATGTTCTACAACTTGCCATCTGATACCTCATCGTTTTATAGACGTTCTTCACTCCTTTTTTTTGCTATTTTATTCAATGCATTTGCATCTTTCTTGGAAATCTTCTCTCTTTATGAAGCAAGACCTATTGTTGAGAAACATAAGCAATTTGCCTTGTATCACCCTGCTGCTGACGCATTGGCTTCTATCCTTACCGAGTTCCCTTCCAAAGTAGTGGTCGCTATTCTATTTAACCTAGTCATTTATTTCATGTCTAATTTGAGAAGAACCCCTGGCCATTTCTTTACGTTTTTGATTGTTGGTTTCTCTACAACCATTTCCATGTCCCATTTGTTCAGAACTGTCGGTTCATTAACAACTTCTCTGCAAGAAGCTATGATTCCTGCTACCATTTTGCTCATGGCGCTTGTTATTTATACTGGTTTCGTGATTCCTACTGATTATATGCATGGATGGGCTAGATGGTTGAATTATATTAATCCTGTTGGCTATGGCTTCGAGGCATTAATGGCAAATGAATTCTCTGGTAAAAACTATACTTGTGATGTCTATGTTCCTTCCGGTCCTACCTACACTAACCTTTCCCCTGATGGATTTGTGTGCTCCGGTGCTGGTGCTGTTGTTGGTGAGAAGTTTATGAGTGGAGATGCCTATATTGCTACATCGTTCAAATACTATCATAGTCATTTGTGGCGTGATTTTGGTATTGTCATTGCATTTTCGTTGTTCTTTTTGGCAACCTATCTTTTCGGTGTTTGGGTTAATCCTGGAATGCGTTCAAAAGGTGAATTGTTGGTGTTCCAGAGATCTACTTTAAATGCTCTTAAGAAGGAACGTAAGCTTCGTGTTGCTCATGCCGTTGATGAAGAGTCATCAAAATCAACCATGGCCAAGGATTCATTTATCACTGATGCTGATATCCCGTCTTCAAACAACAGTGCCATTCATCATGCTGTCGAAACTAGTACCGATATCTTCTATTGGAAAGATGTATGTTATGACATTAAGATCAAGGGTAAAGAACGCCGTATTTTAGATCATGTTGATGGTTGGGTTAAACCTGGTACATTGACCGCTTTAATGGGTGCTTCAGGTGCTGGTAAAACTACTCTTCTTGATACACTTGCTAATCGTGTCACCATGGGTGTTGTTACTGGTGAAATGTTTGTCAATGGTAATCCTCGTGATGAGTCGTTCCAAAGATCTACTGGCTATGCCCAACAACAGGATTTACATCTCGAAACTGCTACTGTTAGAGAAGCTCTTGAATTTAGTGCTCTTCTACGACAACCAAAGGAGCTTTCTCGCGAGGATAAGCTTGCTTATGTGGATGTTGTATTGAAGATTCTTGAAATGGAAACATATGCTGATGCTGTTGTTGGTGTTCCCGGTGAAGGTCTCAATGTTGAACAACGTAAACGTCTTACTATTGGTGTTGAATTGGCTGCTAAACCAAAGCTATTATTGTTCTTGGATGAACCGACTTCTGGTCTTGATTCTCAGACTGCTTGGTCGGTTTGTCAATTGATGAAAAAGTTATCCAATGCTGGTCAGGCTATTCTCTGTACCATTCATCAACCTTCTGCAATGCTATTGCAAGAGTTTGACCGTCTTCTGTTTTTAGCAAAAGGTGGCAGAACAGTTTATTTCGGAGAGATTGGTGAAAATTCAAAGACCTTGACTGGATACTTTGAACAACATGGTGCTGACCCTTGTCCTCCTGAAGCAAACCCTGCTGAATGGATGTTGCACGTTATTGGCGCTGCTCCAGGTTCAGTTCCCAATGCTGACTATACTGAAATTTGGAAAAATTCTGCTGAACGTGCTGCTGTTCGTGGCGAGATCGAAAGGATGAAGAATGAATTTGGTGTTCAAGAAAATGCTATGTTTCTTCCATCAAAAGTCCACACTGGAGAATTTGCTGCTGATTTATGGTTACAGTATAGAGTAGTCACAAGAAGAGTTTTAGAGCAATACTGGAGATCGCCTTCTTATATTTGGTCTAAACTTGGTCTTGCTATTTTTTCTGCGTTGTTTAATGGGTTCTCTTTTTTCAAAGCCGGTAATACTCTTCAAGGAATGCAGAATCTCATGTTTTCAGTGTTTATGTTTTTGATGATTTTCAATAGTGGTATCCAACAAATGATTCCATTCTGGATTAAGCAGAGAGATTTGTATGAGGCCAGAGAAAGACCTGCGAAGATTTTTAGTTGGAAAGCATTTGTTGCTGCTCAGGTTACTGCCGAAATACCATGGCAGATTCTTGCTGGTACTATTTCGTTTTTCTGCTGGTATTACCCGATTGGATTCTACCACAATGCCGGTTATACTGACGCTGTCAATTCCAGAGGAGCAAGCATGTACTTGTTTGTCATTTCTTTCTTCTTGTATATCAGTACAATGGGTCAAATGTGTGTTGCTGGTGTCCAGCTTGGTGAAACGGCTGCAAATATTGCATCTTTGTTATTTACATTGTGTCTTATTTTCTCTGGTGTGTTGTCTCCCAAGTCAAGTCTGAATTTTTGGATCTATCAGTACTACGTCAACCCTCTTCAATTCTTAATCTCTGGTATGCTGGCTATTGGTATTGGCAAGTCACCAGTCAGATGTGCTGAGGTTGAATATGTCCTTCTCAATCCTCCAAGTGGTAAAACTTGTGGTGCTTATCTTGCCGATTATGTTGAACTCGCTGGTGGATACATCAACAACCCTAACGACACGACTGGATGTCAATTCTGTTCCATTGCGAGTACTGATGCTTACTTGGCCTCTGTTAATATTGAGTTTAGTCAAAGATGGCGTAATTATGGTATTTTCTTCTCATTTATTGCATTCAATATAATCATGACCTTTGTCTTCTATTGGCTGGCTCGTGTTCCTAAGAGAAAAGATAGGGTTAAGAAGCAATAAAGAGAAAGACAATATGAATTAAAAAGTTTATAGTAATAATAAGAATATGATTAATAGATATAGTAGATTTAATAGATTAATAATTAATACGGCCAAGGTTTTATTTTTGAGAATGAGCCGTGAATCTCGTAGAATATTTCGAACTTTGTTGTGGGTAAAAAGAAATTGTGATAAGAAATCTATTGCAACAAGAGATATGATCATTTTCTTGTTTACTGTACCATGGCGCCTGCGTAGCTTCCTGCTTACGTCTCTTATCTAGCTTTTTAAACACATATATGAATAACTATTCTCGAAATTTGTAGTTACGATATCACTAATAATTCGCACCAGAATACTTCGAACGTCATTCTTAATTCACTTTTTACTGCCAGATGTAAATTGTCAATCAAGTAAGAATAATCTAATTGTGCCTTCTCAGAAATAGCATCACTGGCTGCTTTTTATATCTGACTATCGCGCCGATGAAAGAAGTTTGCACTTTCATCTCAGCATACAGCGCAATTGTTACTCCAGTTTTAGAATCATACCTATTGATAACAATAAAACTATGGCCCTGGCTGCTAGGCTCACTGTATAAGCTTTTTGGTGGTAGTATGTAGACATTCCCTACTATAACAAGCAAGTTGTTTGTAAATCAGCTTGTGAATGTCTCTTTACATTTGAGAATATGTGGAAAATGTTGAACTGAGAAAGCTTATACCATCAAGTCTGCGGGGAACACAGGTCCGACCGTTTTATTGCCAATAGGACAAAGCGGAAATGCCCCTGCCTATCCCTCAAACTTAAATATGTTCGAACTTATTGCTATAGTTTCGTTTCAAGCTATTTCAATATTCTATAAATGATAAGTAAACTAAGTCCTACCAAAAATGCATAATCAGTATTAAAGTACAATGTCCTTGATTAGGATGCCAAACCATAGGCTACCATACTACCATACTACCATTCTGTCAATAAGATAGACTGCCAAGCTCGGTATAATTAATTACTACCAAGGCTAAAACTAACTGTATCTTGGTAATCATTCTCGGAGATATAGATTGTTGCAGTTCGTATTTCGATCGTTGAATATAATCATTCTCTGAATAGTTCATTTTTGTTTACCTATATCGCTGTGATAAACTTTTGGCATGCGCGTACTGATAGCCCCTTATCAAGGAAATCAACGGTGCATGAGAATTACGATAAGGCACGAATGATTATTATTTCCAGAATAGGTAACCAACCTAACTGCAGGTGAAATATACGTGATTGAGATCATTTGATAAGGGATATGTGTGTATGTTTTTGAACTATTTCTATGGTCCAGTCGATATATCCTTTCGTCAAACGCCTTGAATAATAATTTACAAATCCGATCAGCTGATAGATAGTCTGTACATGCTTGTTTTCATAAGCTCATTTCTCTGCTGATAACATATTGTGACTTGTACGTCCTCTTCTTAAGCACAGCTCTTCCCGGTACAGGCGCGATTGTGGTGTAGCTGATTACTGAATACAATTATCTCATTATTATGACTGTATCCCAGCACTCTCACTCTCACGAAAAGCTTATTACTGAAGCTCGCAGGAGGCGAGATAGTCAATTGCCTAGCAAGTATAGGCTCTCGAAGGAACATCTTCCTCATTCTTCAGTCAAAGATATTACAAATTTCTTGCAAGAATCCCGGTTATTGAGTGAACATGAACTTACTGTTACTGCAAGTAACGTTCAAGATATTTTAAGGTCTATAGTCGAGCATAAGTGGACTTCTCTTGAAGTCACTGAAGCATTTTGCAAAAGTGCTGCTTATGTTCACCAACTGACAAACTGTTTAACTGAAATGTTCTTTGACAGAGCGGTGGAACGAGCCAAATTCCTAGATGATTACTACAAAATGAACGCCAGACCATTTGGGCCACTTCATGGTCTTCCAGTTTCGATTAAAGACCATCATCAGATTAAAGGTACTACAGTAACTATTGGCTTTACTGCTTGGTCTACAACTATATCTTCCGAAGATTCAGCCATTATTACCATGCTGTATGACTTGGGGGCTGTTCTTTATTGCAAGACCACTGTACCTGTTGCGATGATGATGCCAGACACGGAGTCACATTTATTTGGCAGAACCCTCAATCCAAAGAATCTTTCTCATTCTCCTGGTGGGAGCAGCGGCGGTGAGGGTGCGCTCTTAGCTTGCTTTGGCTCTCCAGTTGGACTTGGGAGCGACATTGGTGGAAGTATTCGCCTACCAGCCCATTCCAATGGTATTTATGGTTTGAAACCCACCGCTTCAAGATTCCCTACTGCTGGAAATAAGTCCGGTTTACGTGGTCAGCATACTGTTAAGTCGGTTGTGGGACCGCTGAGTCGTTCTCTTGAATCATTGGAATACTTCACAAAAATTATTTTCAACTCAGCACCTGAAAACTATGATCCTATGTGTAATCCTATACCTTGGCGAGAACCTGAATTACCCGATAAACTTGTATTTGGTGTAATACGGAGTGACAACTATGTTGAACCCACTCCGGCTGTGAAGCGAGCTTTGGAAAAGACTGTTGCAGCTCTTGAAAAGCAAGGTCATGAAATTATTGAATGGGAGGCATATAAGCATGACCGACTAGATAAAATTCTAGATAAAGCATTTGTAGCTGATGGCGGTAAATTCGTTAGCCTCAGTCGGGAAGGAGAGCCATTGTTCCCTTATATGGAGCCTTATGGAAGGGTCAAGGAGTCTGGTTGTAGTGAATTGTGGGAACTCAACCATGAGAAATCGGAGATCGAAGTAGAGTATTTCAGGAGATGGCAGGCATCTGGAAAGCTTTCCAAGACTGGACGACGAATAGACGGTATTATTGCTCCTGCCAGTCCGGTATCTTCGCACCCTCCTCATCACTTTAGTTACGTTGGTTATACGAGTACCTTTAGTGCTTTGGATTACCCTTCCGTGGTATATCCTGTTTTGCGGTCTGATGCTTCGTTGGATGGTAAACCATCTCATGTGCCGCTTTCTGAAAAGGACAAGAAGGTGTGGGAGGCCTATGACCCAGATGTTTATCATGACGGGTGCGTTGGTCTGCAGATTGTTTGTAGAAGACATGAAGATGAAAAAGCTCTAGCCTTGGCTAAAGTTATAAAGCATGCTTTGGAAGGGTAAACTGTATAATTTAATAATAATTGGCCATTAGTAATAATCTATCCCTCTGGGACTGGTTCTAGATCCGCCTATTCCCCATGCGAAATCTGGCGATGCCTCGGCGGCTGAGCTCCGCCCAGGTCTGTTTGTTCTGGCTGGACCAGCAAATAATCTGCTCTGCCAGTAGAAAAAAGATTGTCACAAAGATATAATTTATTGATAATAGCTAATACTAATGAACCACATGTATAGTCTGTGTTTCGGCAGCTTTTACATATATATTTGCCCCTTTCTTGCGAAGTGCTTTGCCACCAAAGATCATAATCAAAAAACTCATTCCAGTCACTAACCCAAGAACAGCAGCTACAATAAAAGTGTTCTGAAGTCCAGAATGTGCGATCCAGGGGGTGATCGCATAGTTGAAACCAAAAGACAGCGTATTACGACATAGAATAACAGATACTAACGCTTCTCCAGAAATATCTTTATAACAATCAACAAGATATGAAAGAGAGAATGAACCTGCAAGAACATTGCAAATTGAAACAAATGCAGCTCCAAATAGTAACCCAATCCAATGAATTTCGTGGTAGGCACCAACACCCCATAAAATTAGACCCGATGGCAGCAAGATATTATACAATGTCAGCCCCCACAGCCTTTGTTCCGGCTCTCTTATACCATTGTTCTTTCGCGCCAACTTGATTGCAAAATGATTGACAATTGACCAGCAATATAAGCCACCAATAATGGCACCAATCAAAGGCGCTAGGTACGCCAGACCAACTCCGTCACTAGAAAAGTTATATGGAGGCGCAGAAAGAATGGCTGATGATGTGGCATTAAATACATTATACCACACCAAACCGAATCCATAGTTGATACCTGCCCATGCAACAATTGGAAAGGCAAAGAAAAAGTAAACTGGCCTCCAAACCATATCAATGAAACCTCTTGGAGTAACTAATCCGTTGACCTTCCACAATCGCATTTTTTGCCAAAATGTCAAACTATTACTATAATCAAATGTCCTAACACTATTGACCGTTAACATCGGGTGATGTTTGTCTTCGCTCTCGGTTACATCAGCCTCCTTTGTAGTCCTGTTATACATCGAATCTTCATAGAAGATGAACGCAAGGACAAAATTTAAAGCTAAGATGAGCGCACACCAATGTTGAACCCATTGCCACCCTATTGACTCATTCATATACCCAGCAATTAAAGGTGCTAAATAATTGGAGCTTGCCAAGATGAGCATATAAATACCCATCCAAGCAGATCGTTCGTGGCTAAAGAAGATTTCAGCAATGCACTGTTCAGGAAGTACTTCAACAGGAGCTACGAAAACCCCCAGCAGACATCTACAAGCAGCCCATGAGCCATATGAATTAATATGAGCTGCCCATTCCGACATTGCTAGGCATCCGAGAATACTAAACAGAAACACTGGTCGACGACCAAAAGTCAATGCCATCGGTTGCCAGATAAGATTGGACCACCCGGCCAACAGGAAGAGGTAACCAGTACCATTGTTCAGCTGTGCAACAGTAATTCCAGTGGCATCAGAAATGGGTACTAGAATAGAATATGTACTAGTACCAGCTATACCAGTTGTAAAGGTATAGAACAGAAGCAATGATATATTCAATAGTTTACGATATTTCCCCCAGTTTAACGGATCATCAGGGTCATCAGACGGTTGTGGGTATAAAATAAGATCTTCAGTAGATGAAAATTTATTGTCTACCAAGTAAAGGGTACCAGGCACCATATCCCATTCAAGTGAGTGTTCAATGGTAAGAGGATCTGAATCTGATTTGGACATATTGTTATTAACGATGATGGTGTGAATATATCAGATCTGACTATCATAAACGAAAAATAAACCGGAACATAACTGTTATATTTATACTAAACAGAAAAACAAAACAAAAAACGACAATATACAATGCGGAGTTTGGTGGTGCTACAGTTATCTGCCAGTTCCTGATCGAGCTTTTTTAGCTTATCAGCATTGATTGAAATAAATTTGTCAGTAGCCGCGTATAGGTGCGCGTCTGTTCGCACATCAATCCTCAATTGGAACAGTTAGACAAAACCACCAGCTTGAGGAAGAATTGATTAAAAGGGCAAATAATAGAAGCGATAAGAGCTACGTAGGACACATTCTGCATAGAAACGTTGTAACAGAACTCTTATCGGTTGACAAAATGGATTGACATTATTAAGCCTGCTAGCTATGCTGAAAAGGGCAACGGATCATATTCAATGAAGCTGAAAGTGCCACAGGAACAGCATCAGTGTTAGTCAGTTGCCCATGATTTATTTATTTATTTATTTTTCTTCTTATCTCGCAGCAGAGAATTGCGATGTTTTTCGGAGTTATTTTTCCGGGGTTATCTCGCATATTCGTATGAATTAGGCGAGGATCGCAAGCTAGAGGGAGATGTTATAGGTTTTCTCCTTAACATCGAGCTTTTCTGTTGATATTAGTTTGCTTTCCCAATTGGGCATATCAGCCATTGAAATATTTCTGATCAGATAGGAGAAGGACGGGGTATGGTTTGAAATGAAAGATAGAGCTTAATATTTTATGATACGATTGATAGTAAGCTGATAAGCGAGTCGTTAGCGATATCGCGATCATCCACGTTTATTGTGTTTTCTAATAAATACGTTTCAACGGCATATCGCTGGAGTTTTCTATATGGCAACGGTTATTATGCAGCACTGGTGGTTCTTGTTGTTAAACTCAAACATTAATCTTAAAGTTATGATTATCAGTAATGAACGGTGAAAGAAAATAAGGTTAGCCTCACAGACAGACTCCTATTGATAGGTGCATAACCCTTACCACTATCTCTTATCTGACAGCATGACCCCTGCTTTAGCCTCATCAGGAATTATCTACTTTCATTGGTTCTTTCAGCAGCTCACAAATACTGTCATATACACAGTCCTTTCTAGGCTAATACTTTATACAAACACTTCGTGACCGAATACTGGCAAATCAAAACTGAAACAACTAGCTGGTTCATATGCAGTACAAATGTTTCATATGTAAAGTAAACCCCAACCAACTATACAAATAATGAAGAATGAATGTAATATATATATATGGAGACGGTTATAAACCATCTTTCATTTAACCATTCCACAATGGTGCGCAGAATATCATCAACAGAGAGAGATCATCTAATTGACTTTTTCCTCAGATTAGAAACGGATCCTATCGGGTTCTTTGAAAATTATCACAAAATTATTCCCTATGGAAATCCTCTTGATGAATGCTATGCTGCTTATCTATCTGTTGTTTTGGGTAAATTTAGTCCAATGAGTTATGATTTTGGTGAAGCAATGGCCCTGGGGCTTGGGTTGCCGGCTCTTTTCCCGCCAGTGGTTTATGAATGGAGTTCACTGACCGGATCAGAGGCCGATAGATACCAGCACTTGCTCAGAAAGTTGAGAGCCAGCATTGATGTTGATTCTCTTTTTTTTCTAAGCGTTATTTAATGATTATATAACGTATATTTATATAATAATGTTCTTGTTTTGTGCCAACTGCGAACTGAAGAGTTGAGAGCCCGTCCGTGTGAGAAAAACTAATGCTAACAGCGTGCCCAGATCCAATCGAAAAAATTGACGCAAGCACAGCGAGATCCCTACTCCTAGGAACATGATCTGACCCTGCATGGGGCTCACAAGAAAAACGTATGCGGCTCTCGTCGACTTCACCCACAACTTGTTACCCTACTCAGCAGGTGCACCAATTAAAAGTTGAATATTTGAATATATTTCGCACACTATAGAGCGTGTGTTCGTTAATTGAATCAACAAACAGTTGACAAGCGAACAGAAAATATCTAAACAACGCACTGTTTGTCCCCTGCGACCTGTCATATAGTCGAGAATGTCTACTACAAGAGAACCTACCAACGATTATGCGATCTATGTCGACAAGACTCCTATGCCATCGGACATCCCCGATGTTCCTGAACTCGGGGCTAGTTCGGCACCATTAAAATCTGCCTCGTTTTTCATTGGTGCGAGATGTTTACCTTATAATGACGATTATATCATGTGTAAACAAGAAAGTAATGGGAATGGTGAAATTGATTGTCTCAAGGAAGGACGACGAGTGACAAGATGCGCCATTTCTGTCATTGAAGATATCAACAAACATTGTCTTGAAGAGTTCCGACTGCATTGGCAATGTTTGGAACAAAATAATCAACAGTTTTGGGGCTGTCGTCCTGCTGAGCGACTTTTGAACAAGTGTGTCTTTGACAAGTTACAACTAGAAAAGAAGATTCCTCAAGTCTCGAGTAGCGACCAAATTCATTTAAAGAAGAAACCACTTTTGAAGCCAAACACAGAAGATTACGCATCGGTAGCTGCTGCTAAGCGAAGTGGCGTCTTGTAGGAACTCCATTTATTTAAAAAAACGCATTATTAGAAGAATTCCTAGTTCTGCTTCCAGCGACCGAGCTTTGCCCGGGCACGGCAACTCGTCGGCTCGTATCTACTATGGGTTAAATACTCCGTCTCCGCCTCCGGCGACTGGGCGCTGCCCAGACTGTTGCTCGCTTTGCTCATTTCTATAGAATATCAAGAAGTTGCACGATGCATGTTATATGCCAAAATAATTAATACCAGATTTAAGGTATATAAAATATTAGTGAGTAAGGCTATATGTCATGCTTTTGGTAGCTGCGTCCATTTATATTTTTCGGTCGTTATAGTAAAAGAAATGGATCCAAGTATACGTGACTTTACATTGTTTTCGTACCCTTTTACTGAGTTATTCAGAGAGAACATCGACATCACAATCGGTATCACACAAAACTTAGAAGATTTTCGCTGTCTTTACAAGTAGTATTTTCTCCACTCGCTGAGAGCAGGTTTACAGAAAAACTAACGTGCTACGCGTCTAGGCTGAACCTTCCGAACCCTTATCGTCTACACCCTGCATATCACTTATGCATATTATGACAACACCAAACCCTGCAGGGCCCTTCCGCATCAGAGTTCTGCTCAATGATCGACCAAATATAATTGAACCGTATATTCTGCGCTGTCTCCTTTGCAGTTGACATTTATAATAAAACTGTTACTATCATGTCTAAAAGTAGCGACTCGGTGAAGAATTTTACTATTGGAATGAATTTAAAACAATTGCCTTCTGCTTCAACTTTCTTCTTTTTCGTTTTTCAGCAAAAAATATCATGGACCATTATAAAAAAGCGCCGCCATTTTCCATTAGGTGAGAGCCATTCGAGGACAACTGATCTAGCGATACAGGTTCTGATATACGCTGGGCAGCACTCGCAAGAACGACTGCAGGAGCCTTAATGAGTTCCAAACTTGCAAGTTTGTGTTCGTTGTCCCAATTTACTCCATAAAATGGAAGATTCGGTAAAGATATTCACTTATTTTAGAAGCGGTTGAAGACTTGAGCATGGATATTGCTACTTGCAACCCTATTCAAAGATAGCCTTCAGAATACGATGAACAGTTCATAGCCAGCATGTTTAATAAATATTGATACTCGTATTTGTATTCTTATGTCCAGAATCTGTTGAAATTCGCTGCCATTTATCATTTCAATGGATCCCTTTTCTGCAACCGCACAGACAGGATTTCTAAAATTGATAATATGCGATCTAAAATGCCGCCATCCATCTGCTTCTTTTCCTAATGGCTGCCTGAATCCGAAAATAATAAACATCTCCGCGTCTGGTCAAATTGACTGTTACCCATCAGGAATCTGTCTCTTCCCTGTATCGCCATATTCACGAAGAACAGTACGATATATGTGTGACTGGGCTATCATAGATACCGTCTACGGCCAAATTTGAGAAAAAAGACATTCAATGACTTATACATACTTAGACCTCTTATTCCGTCATGTCGCTGGAACTTCTTTTTAAAATTCCACAAAAAGAAGGACATGTCTATACGTATCACAACTATAGCAGCTTAATGTTGAGCATCTCTCTTACGGATGTTTAAATTGATAACCAATGTTTCGAAGTAGATAATAAATTATCATCTCATTCTTCATCCTGTTCTCTGCCCTCTCATTTCTGTCACAGGAATGTAAATTTTTTGGGACCTACCCCCGACGTCGGACTCTGCCTTCTAGGCCTGTTATGTTCGCTTCGCGAGCCATTGTTCCCGTTCTATCGTCATTCCTCAAGCGTGGTATAGCAAGGTGCAAGGGCCCGCTCTACCCCGCATTATCCCACATTATCCCACGTTAATTCCTTGATATCGAAGAGCTCAGACATTATTCTCATCAAAATAAAACGTGGGATGTCTCAAGTTTATGCAAAAACTTGGGGGTATCTAGCCAGTTGGCAGTTTGGGGGCTGTCTATCGTCCTGTATTATATTGGGGGCATACGCTATGTAATCGCGTAAATCGGATAAATTGCTTACTACATGAGAATCTACGATTCCCAGAGTCAGAATAGCCAACGGTTCATCTCAAGAATTAAAGTTTGGGATAGGTTGGGGGTTACATTTTATGCGAGATATAAGTAGATCTACACGCACCCCCACACCGTACCCCGCAATGCACGGCTACAGCTTCGAAAAAATGTCTGTTTGACTTCACTACCCTTAATTACGGCATAGCAACAGCATCGCGTACCGAAAGATAGTGGTTGTATTCAAATATAACCAGATATATAAATATAGGTATCTTCGCAATGTGGTTTTGACTTGTCGCTTAATATATCATCATAATCACCACTAAGAAATGATTGGAATCTATCAGAAGAATTTATCTGGCTGCGCTGGACTGAGAGGCAATACCCTCTTGGTTGTGATAACAATTATGAGTGGTTTAGGATTTATGACTGTTGGTGAGTGAAAACCTTATATTATGAAGTCTTTTTTTAAAGATATAGATCACTAACAGTATTCTTAGGGTTTGATAATGGTTTGATGGGAGGTAGGTGATGGGTATTGGATATATAACTGAGACTACAAGAGCAGTTCTTCGGTTCTGGAGCCGTTTGGACTAACTATTTTGCAGGTTTCATTAATGGTGACCCGTGGAATAAACAGTTTAATCATCCTAGAAGTACGATCGTTGGTACTGTGGTTTCACTATATGAAGCAGGTGGATTTCTTGGCGGTCTGCTGTCGTCTCTAGTATGTGAAAACTTTGGCCGTCGTCAGTGTATTGGATTTGGTGCTGTCTTTTTAACGATCGGTGCTATATTACAAGCGACTTCATTCTCGTTAGGGCAACTAATGTTTGCCCGAGTGGTATCTGGAGTCGGTGTAGGGTTACAACAGTCGGCTATTCCGATTTTGCAATCTGAAGTGACACCAGCTGCCCGCCGTGGAGTCTACGCATGTGCCTATCTTACTATGCTCAATTTCGGGATTCTACTTGCTTATTGGATCGACTATGGCGTTGGTTACAGTAATAGTAGTTTTGCCTGGAGGTTTCCAACCGCTTTCCAGCTTGTGTTTGTTATCGCCGTGTTTGCGATGAGTTTTATGGTGCCCGAATCTCCTCGTTATTTAATGCTCAACAACAGAGAAGAAGATGCATGTGATGTCGTCTGCTGCTTGCTGAATAAGGAAAAGGAGGATCCAAGTGTTATTGAGTTATTGAATCAGATCAAAAGTGCAGTTTTGGTTGAAATGGCAGAAGGATCTGGTTCATGGATGGATTTTATTAAGAACGATAATCTTCAGACCCGGCGTCGTCTATGGACTGCTTGTTTGACTCAAATGTTTCAACAAGGTAAGTACTATTGTGGCTTAGAGGTGAAAACGTTCAGACTAACTAGGAAAAAAAAGCTACTGGTTGTAATTTTATTCTGTACTATATCACCACTTTGTTTTTGCAACTAAGATTTGCTCCACGAATGGCCAGTTTGATGTCAGGCATCTTGAATGTGTTTTTGTTTGCTTTTTCATTTGTACCTTGGTTTGTGATTGACCGTATGGGAAGACGCCGGCTATTTTTGATTGGAACCATGGGACAGTTGATTGCATTAGTTATCTCTACTGGTATGGTGTATAAGATACAAACTGATCCAGATAATTCAAAGGTCTTTGCAGGTGTTGCTGCTGCCATGCTGTTTGTATTTATGGGAAGTTTTACATTTGGAATGCAAGCTACCGTCTGGGTTTACCCTACGGAAGTACTTCCTCTAAGATTAAGATCAAAGGGTGCGAGTTTCTCTACTTCGGCGAATTGGATCATTAATTTTGTCTGTACAATGATCACCCCAGTGGCTGTCCAGAACATTGGTTACAGGACATACATAATCTTTGCTGCATTTAATGTTGTGTTCTTGTTCATTGTATACTTTTATTTCAAGGAGACAAAAGGCTTGTCATTGGAAGCAGTGGACATTTTGTATGCCAATAAGAACGTCGACCCTCGTAGTTTGGAGGGTCTGGAGTCGGGACATCAAGAGAAGATGTATGGAGAAGAATTTATTGAAATGGCTGATAATGATCGAGATACAAAAAGTATCGAGCCGGTAGCTGTTAGTGTATAATGTTTTAAGTAATAATGACATGATTTAAATAAATGGGTTTGCTCCCTTGCAACTGATGGACCTAAACGGCATACGGCTGATTCAGCACGCACTCGGAAGCGCATGCTGCTGATTCCTCCAGCTACTTCACGGCTTCCTAATTCAATTATTGCCTTCTTCTAACTTGAAAAGCTGAGACAACGCATCGCTCAGATTAAAATGGCGTTTGATGCATTAATGCAGAAGCGCAAACGTCTATTTGGTAAACATCTTTTACTGTCTATTGATGTTCTAGCTTATTCTCAGCTGATTATAATATACTTGTATGAGTAAGTATTTAATGATTTACATTGATTCATCGTCTCTAACAGTCTGATTAAGCATTTCCTTATTACGGTTCGCTATTGGAGCTATTATCCAGTTAACGTTCTTGTCACCTCTTATATTAGATATACAACCACAGATGAACTTTGATAAGCGGCAAATCATTATATCTATTGTTGGGTATCACGCATTCTGTGTTCTAATGCATATTCTGTCGGATTTGCCTAAACCTACTAGTGGACTCTATCTACATGGAGGATTGACGATCGAATTTATAGGAGTGCGGGCATTGGAATCAAAGGTTCCGCTATTCACGTGGGACTTTATAGTGTTGTGTTTGCAGCTGATGGCGTTTTCGATAAATTTTCCAGTAAAAGAACCAACGCCTGGTAGTAGGAGCGGCACTAGAAGTGGAAGCACAAGTGCAAGCGGAAGTATTGTAGAATCAGAAGCAGGAATGGAAGTTGAAACGGAGTTAGTAACGGAAGCTGGAGCCGGCGGTACTGCTGGTACTTCTTCACAGCCAATACCACCACTAAACGAAGAAGATGAAGAAAGTAATCTACATGTCGTACATCCATATTCTGGCCAATTTCTTGTTTGTGATATTTCAATATTCAGATCCCTTCGTGATAACTGGGTCCAAGGTCGGCAGCTGGCTGCTGCTGCTGCCCGTGCTGCTGCTTCAAGAGAAGCCGAACTTTTAAGAGCAACAGCCACAACAACAACCGATGTATAGATACGTATTTATGTTTTTTTTTATTGGTTTACTCAGCGAGTTAACTGTTTTGAAGTCCGCATCTTATTTATAAAAGTATTATTATTATGACTATATTAATTTATAAAAACACAGAGCATTTTCATTTTTCTTCTTTCTTTACTGCATCTTGTTTTTCCTCCTCGACGGATACCTTCGGATGCTTTAGAATAGGTTTAAGTACAAAAGTTCGAGACGCCGAAGGGCCAGGAGGTGATGATTTAGGTTCGGTCTTAGCTTGCTGGCCACTATGTTTGTGGTGTCCATGGTGTGGTTTACGACTGCGCTCGCGTTCATGATGAGCGGCCAATGATGTAGAATATTTTTCCAAATTTTCAGATTGGTTTGGACGGGAGCCTGGTGGTGTTGCAGGGCCTTTTGCTATAGCTGTTCCTGCTTCTGAGGGCGCTGCTGCTGCTGTATTCTTAGGTGATTCCAAACTTTCTCTTCGCTGGCTTTTAAATTCCTGTTTATATCGAGCTTGGATTTCTTCATACGCAGGAGGAGGTAAATCTTCAGTGTAGACACGTTCTACTTTTGGTCTGTCTTCTGTTTCCCAAGGCAATTGAACTACTGCTTTGCCTAATTTGGGAAATTGGAATCCTTTATCTTGAGCTTCTTCTTCTTCCTCTTCTTCCTCTTCATTTTCGTCTTCATCTTCATCTTCATGTTCTTTTTGTTTTGACCATTTATAGGATGATCCTTTTGATCTCCCAGCAAATGTGCCAGCAGTCTTCTTTCTAAATGGCGCAGGAGCTTTAGACTTGGCAGGGGGCAGGTCTTCAGGGAACACTCTTTCAACAGGAGGTTGAGGAGTTTGCCATAGAGTTGAAGTAGATTGGCCGTATTCGGGGAAATGGAATCCACTTGTCTGTTTGGGAGGAGGTTTAGGCTTATCCCATGCGTTGTCGTAATGAGCAATGGTAAGATGTGGTGCTTCGGGTTTAGAGTCAATAGGAGGAATGTATTTGGTAGCATCCCATCTGTCAATAGCAGGGGCAATGGTTTTGGCCTTGTGGGCAGCGATTCTGAGCTGTTCAAGAGCAGCAGCGGCTGCCGCAGCAGCACTAGCAGTGGCAGCACTAGCTTCTGCTGATGGTTCATAATTTTCTGGAGTCGTTTGAGAAGAAGCAGAATTATCTTCAAGTGCTACTTTCTCATCAAACAAGCGGTCTCCATAATATTCTCTATAAATAGTTCTCCATTTAGAAGCCATTTCTCTGTTTCCAGGAGCTTCACCTTGCCATGGTTTTACATTGCCAATAAAATGAACAATTGATACCTGAGAATGATAATAAGAATATGCAGGCAAATATTGATAAGATGTAGAAGGGGTGACATTATAAATAAAAGGTAATCTAGTCCAATTAGAACTTTCAGTAAAGTACTGATTGAACAAGCCCTGGTCACCACCATCAAATGAATACTTTCCCGAACTATCCAAAGCTCTAATACGAAGACTTTCAAATGTATCCTTATTAGGACATGCAACAAATACTCCACTATTGAAGATGTCAGGCCAGCCAATGTCAGGAGCAGCTGCAATGCGATTCAAATCTTCACTCTTTTCATGATCCAACCATTGGCCACTGAACAAATCATCAATGTTTTTCAACGGTAAAGTGTCAGCGTCAAGAAAGACAATTTTCGAAAACTGTGTCTGATTCCAAACATGAATTTTGGTATATGCATTTGCCAATTCAGGGCGACCCAACAATTGAAACCCTGGAGTTTGGTCATCAGCTACCAGAGGATCTACAGGGATAATGTAGTCGTATACTTGAGATAATTTTGATCTCGCCAATTCAGACACTTGGTCAGTTACCAAGATGCCTCTAGAGATGGCTGAATTTTGAGAGATTAAAGAGCGGGCTACAACAAGAGCTCCAGGAAGGTAATCATCCGAGTATAAAAGGGATAAAAAGGCAAATGACATTGTTGAATTGGAACAATTGAGAAAAGACTTTTATTATAAGGAATAAAACGAACGACCTGTTCTGGAATGATAAGGTGACCGGAATGGTCTAAGGAAGATACACGCACAAATACTCTCGCTCAAACACAGACCCACGCAATGGTGGCGAGTAAAAGTGACGAGGATGAGAACAATAAATTAATGTCAATGTCAAGTAAAAGAAGGAAAAGTTATCAGTTAACAATAGAACAGGCTGCTTATAATGCTGCTGTTATGCTGCTTTCTGGTGCTGCTGCTCTACTGCACTGCTATGCTATGCTACTGCTTATGCCAAAGCTACTGCTGCTACTGCCTGTCTGTGTACTCCCAACAAATTGTATAAAGCTGAACTGGCACAGATCGCCGCTTCGGTTCATTATTATACCAACAAACAAAAACAGACCACTTATTAGACTGGGCGGCTGGCTCTGCCTCCGGCGGCTGGGCTCTGCCCAGACCCGTTGCTCGCTTCGCTCGAGCGAAGACCAGCTACCGGAGGCAGTGTCCCTACATACGGTGGCAGCAGGGCCTTTTTGTGGACTGATGTTGATCTCTAAACCGACCGAACTCGGCGCCGGCGCCGACGCCGGCCTGTCGACCAGACCAGCTTTTTCTTCGTGATGGAGAGCGGCCTTTGGGATATGGCTCTGCTTCCGGCCGCTGGGCTCTACCCAGACCCGTAGCTCCTGTCTCATATGATAACACCAGGGCATTGTTTGTTTAGATATGGGCCAGGGTTATGTGCCTCATACAGACACGTAAATAAATCCTTATCGCGGTTGAGAATATACAATTACCTGAAAACCCAAGATCAAGCGAGAAGCTGACTACCGACAATGTCTCCACCCAACACGCTACCAATGGGCCCAACACGCTTTGCTATCACCACTTGGGCAGACTTTAAAAACAACGCGATCCAACGTCTCAGTCACTACATGTCGAACGACTCGTTCTATGGTCAGCTCCGATTGTCAACTCCGACTTAGCCAACATATCCAAAACTTGTGATTTGTTTAACTTTTTATGGAGGAATCAGTCTATACGGGCTGCATTATCATACCAAGAAAGAATAGGTTTTCCAACTACCACCATCGTCTCAAAACAAGGCCAGAAAGCCATCATTCAGCCAGACATCGGATACAGCGTAGCCAGCTCTGAGCGTTTACAGCTCAAGAGGACCGTCCTCTGACGGATTTTACTCAAAGAAAAGAAAGAAGAAAGAGGTTAATAAAAGAGTGGTCTCATTCCTATTTATAATGTATTTGTGCTGGGGTCGTAACCAATGATCTTTTATATTTGTTTCTCTCGCGGATCAGCCTCGCTCGCCGCGAGGCATCACGTGTCGTCCGCTTTCACTCTCATCTCACGTTAGGAGCTCCTGGCACCTCTGGAACAGCATCAGGTCTTCACTCTTTAAATAAAACGATTATGCCATATCTAGATACAACTTGAACCTCCCAATTGTAAATCTGAAGAAGCATGAGCATAACTGGGATCGTCAATCTGAATGAAGGCCATACGCTACAAGAGAACATGTAATGCAATCACTGCGCACCTACTAGTTCAACGCATTCCATAAGAAGAAACCAAAGCTCAACGATGTCTACTTGATAGCTAATGAGTTCCTCGTCAGACTAGTACATTGAGCGGTTTAACCAGGAGATCGACAGAACAGATCATACACTGCTGAGAAACAGTCTAGATAATCTAGTACCGGTTCGATGACAGAATTATCACCACGAAAAACATGTGCATCAAACCACAGCAGCTTAATTAGTTTCTGCTTGCGATATCTTGAATGAAATACCCAATGGTCAAGATGTTCGTCTTCACCAGAAACATCGTCCACCCCGTCACGTAGACGGCAAAAGAAATCCTCGTCAGAATAAGACTGTCAACGCTTCAGCAATATATCCTGATGAATGCATATGTGAAGAAGACGGCTCAGTGCGCGGGCTTGTAGAAGTAGAGCAGGCTGGTGCAGACCCTTTTCCCTCTCCATTTCTGAAAATGCTGTAGACAAGCTCAAGTGGAACACCATTCTCTGTCGAGCTATAAAATACAAGGCGACTTACAGGGTCAGTAAATATGTTGTAACGACTGTGGAGCAAACGGCGTTTCTGAAATTCGGTATCACAGAGATGGCCTAGTAACACACAACATTGGCATTTAGTTGGCCATCAATTGCTGCAATTATGACTGTTGTGAAAATTCTAAACTTCGTCAGCAACCGGCAATCATCTTGATGGCAGTCGATCGTACCATCAAGGATATCATCAACTCTCCAAACCGACATGGAGCAGCCAGTGTACACGGGTCCACATTGTCATACCATCGGATAAACGGTAACCAGCGTTTACAGCTCAAGAGGACCATCGTCTGACGGATTTAGCGCCGGCGGATAATGGTTCTGATTCGCGCAAGTGTTCAATTCCCCTCAACAATGCGGTCCCGACTATCCACTGAAACCCGCTTCTGCGCCGATAATCCCCCGCAAGAGCTTCACTTGACTTGGCCGTACATATATGTTAGGGATGTTAGCCAAGTCGGCGCGGGTTGACGTTGACCAAGGAGCTGAGTCGTCCGGCATGTCAGGCATTCGATAGCGTCATTTTCAAAATCGGCCCAAATCGTGATAGCAAAGCATGTTGCGAGGTTATGTAGCGATGGGTAATTGGTAAGCTGGTTCAGAAGGGTTGCTTGACGAACTATGCGTACAGATCGAGAGGGAAAGACAGAGCCAAACTCTTTAACAGTTTCTCGGTTTGAATGATGTCGTGCACGGCGCGCTAGTTGAGGTCAACCGGCTTGGGGTAGAAGTGCTCTAAGTGTTTTTGATGGTTGCAGTGTATTCGATTCGAACATCAGAGAATTTGTGACTGGACCCGCAGGTAGCTTGTAGGGTAGAGACATTGTCACATTGCCAGTAGTGAGCTACTCGCGCTGAAGCTCACGTTCCGCCAGTGCAGATCGAAGTTGCTTGATATACTCGAGTCCTGTCCAAAGATTTTTTGGGATTTTCCGCGCAGGTCTTATATATTATCCCTTCCTAGGGCTAGGAACGGAGCTAAGAACTGCTCCGAGTCTAACCTGCGAGTAGCACTTACGGGGGTTCTCTTTAAAGACCGAACAGTTAACTTATAAATAGCAATTAGTCTGTGACAATTGATGTCTTCAATACACCAAAATATTAATAAATGCTTCTTAGCTTTGGGCGCACCGGACTGAAAGACACACGCCACCAGCACATTGCTCGCCTCGCTCGTTGCTTCGTGGCGTATACAATCCCGACACCGGGAGAAGCCAGCAACGGGTCTGGGCAGAGCCCAGGTACCGGAGACAGAGAATAGATTTAGATTTCAACACCAGAATTTGTAAGTCCTATATAGCCATCCCCTGCTTGCCAGGTAAGCCCGTTCCTCAGCTACCTCTTGTCTGTGAAGGTCGAGATCAACATTTCTAGCTCCTGTAGAAATATCCATTGTCTTGGATCTCGCAACAGGGCATCTGTACCACACTTTAAAGGCGATATACATGACAATTACAAGCGGAACAGAGAGGTAGATTTCGAAGAAGTCAGCAGCATTTGGTGTGCTTACTCCTACCGGATACAGCGCTACATACGTCTGTAGCCCAAGAATAAGAACATTAAAGAGAAAGCCAAACCATGAACCCCACACTCCCACAGCAGATTTGAATGTCAGCTGTTCTAAAGACATCCCTTGCACTTTCATTGCCCTTCTAAATCTAATATGACACAGACAAATGGAGCCCCAGGTGAACAGACTTGCCATGCCTGAAAATGCTAGCAGCCAATCGAACACAGTAGCCTGTGCAGAAGAGGCAGCCAAAAAGCAGAGTAATCCAAATATCAGCGTTGCAGCAATTCCTGCTATAGGACGACCTTCCCGATCAATATAAGCCAATATCCGTGGAGCCTGCCCACTTTCTGCCAAACCTACAAATGTACGAGAACACCCGTAAACACTACTATTGCCAACAGAAATGGCAGAAATCAAGATCACTGCGTTAACTACTGAAGGAAGGCCTCTGATTCCGGAATTCACAATGGAGATTACAAAAGGAGAAGCTGTAGCATCAACGCTGGAATTAGGATTCAATAATCTTACGTCGGAGTATGGAACTAGGAACCCTACCAGAGTTAATGCTACAACGTAGAATAGCGTAATTCTCCAAAAGACTTGTTTTGAGGCAGTTGGCAGAGCTTTGTGAGGATTTTCAGTTTCAGCAGCAGCTAGACCAACAAGCTCGCTTCCAGAGTAAGCAAAGGCTGCATTAACAAAGACACTAACAACACCTTTAAATCCGTTAGCAAAAGCTCCGGGATTGTGCCAATACTTTGCACCAATATAGCCAATATGGTTGGGACTACCTCCAGCTACCAAAACAATTCCGAGAATGATGAAACCGACAACCGAAACTACTTTAATAGTGGAGAAGATGAATTCAGTCTCACCATAAGCACGAACACCGAAAATATTAATAAGAACAATAAGAACATAAAATATTGCCACCCAGGCAGCAGGATTCACCGTAGCTGCAGAGCTCCCATCAGTTCTCCAATACTGAATCGTTAGACTAGCAGCTACAAGTTCTAGTGGGAGCAGTATCAACCACTGAAGACCATAAATCCAACCCATAGCAAACCCCCAAGCAGGGTCAATGAAGCGAGTAGCATAGGTAGCGAAAGCACCGGCTACTGGGAAACGAACAGCCATTTCCCCGAGTGCCTGAATAGTGCAAAATAGCATACAACCAGTGAGTAGATAGCCTATGAGTAATGAAGCTGGACCACCCTGGTTTAATGAACCACCGGAACCAACAAACAGACCAGTGCCAATAGTGCCTCCAATAGCGATCATTTGTAAGTGACGGCTTTTCAGGCCACGCTTGAGAGGTGTCTTGGCAGTTACGGCAGCTGATCGTTCAGCCGGAGTCATTTCCGATATATCAGTTTCTGAAGCATCCATAGGTTTAAAACCATCTACGAATCGTTTCATGAACCCAAGACGTTTATCTACCACGATTCCTTTCTCAGAACCGTTTGATCCGTGTCTGGCAGCATCATTCAAGTATTGGCCAGTCTCGATATCTAAAGGCTTTCCTTCCATAATGAGGGTGATGATATAGCGAGCTCTGGTTGAAATAGATGGCTTTTATAGTCTATATTGAAATAATATTTCAAGCAGCTGATGATAGAATGAACAAACAACAATCTTACTTACGATAAGCAATATGCACGAGAAGACCTAGAATGACTGTCAAGAATGAAAAAATTTAGAAAGCAAAAAAGAAATGACTGTTGCATATGTTTCTGACAACCGTTATTGGTCTGCCCAGGAAGAAGAAAACTTCTGATCAACGACAGAATTTTCTGCAGATCAGATGAGATGCGATGACTAGATTATCGCACATCATACTATATTGAGTATATTATTCCGCAGATCTGTCAGATAAGGTTTCTGCTTTAGCCAAGTTCAACCTATAGATAGTAGTTTAGATCTTAGACAGCGAAAATCGTAATGATTGATGATGGGTCTATTAGTGATTTCTTATTGAGAGAATTGAGCATTTTACTTCCACAACTTCCAACGTTTAAGCTATTTGCTGATAATATTAGACTGCTCTATCCGAAAAAAAAAAGTATCCGCCTGATAAGCATTGCTCGTTTCAATAGTTCATAGATCCAGTGCCATGAAACACTTGGAATGCGGTCTTCCCTCGGCCTCCTCTAACAATTAGTTGTTGTTTGAAATAAATGCCAGTGTCATGTGACACGCGGCTGAAGGCGGAGAATCGAACGCTCGGTTAAGTCAGCTTCAATTCCTTCGTTCTCAACCAGCAGCATACCTTCACGGAAAAACACATCAATTACCTCATCCATTCTTAATATCCATAAATGTCGCAAGTTGTTGTAACATTTGGTACTAAACAGGCCCGTGTGAAATATACTCCTGGTACTCTTTTGAACGAAATCAAGGTCAAAGCATGCGTTGCTTGGTCATTAGATCCTGTACAGTATGAGTTAAAGTACGTATTTGCTATCGTGATGTGGCATAGATGGGTTGTATATTTCCTCCCTCGTATTTCTAACAATTTCCTATTTTAGACGAAATAATACTACCATTAATGAATCATTACCATTTCGCCTAAGTAACTTGGTGGCCAATTCAAAACTAGATCTCGTTGCAGCTAAAAACAAAACAAAGGCTTCCTCTTCATCATCTGGCAATGTTAAAATAAAGATAACTGTTGTTGATCTGCCTCCTAGTTTTAGTGAGTCATTACTTGGAGAATTTGCCAACTCTGCCACTCTCTGGCAGATTCTAAAGCATTTCGAGAAGAAAACAGGAATTAATTTCACTCGGAGATCGGTTGCAGCTTCGGGTACTGACTCCAGTTCAAGAAGACTCATGTATGAGATTGCATCTGTTCATTTATTTAATCGAACAATATCAGGGTTGGAGGATTTGAACCATCCACTCTCTTCACTAGGGTTTGACAGTGGAAATGCCTCGATTAAGGTGAGGTTTACAGTAACGGATATCGCCTACGAAGACGCATTGGAGATTGTCAAGGGGTTTATTGGCCAAGACGAAGGGGATAGCAATAGAACTATTACTAGTCATGACCCTCTTCCAGAGACTTCAATTGAAGATAGTGTAGCCGGCTCAGGCCCTGCAATTGGGACTTTTCCTGGTGCCGTTACCAACGTTCAGTATGTAAATGAAGATCAAATCGAGCCCAAGCCCGAGCCTATAGCATTTCACACATCATCTAATTCTGTTCGTGATACTTTAATGAGTGAATCTTCCTCCCCATCAAATGACCTGTCCTCTCCATTCACACGGAATATCCAAGTATACCTTCCTGGTTCTGATGAGTCTCTGTTCAGTAGGTTTGCTACCAACGAAGAAGAGGATGGTCAATCCGAGATGACTCAACAACAATTTATTCACTATCACAGCCAATTAAAAGCCATGTCAGAAGGTGCGTCGAATCGTCCTTTGATGACAAAGGCACTTCGAGAATCGGCAGAAGCTAAAAAGCAAGCTCAGATTACCGAGCTCGTTGTACGTGTTCGATTGCCCGATCAATCACACATAGAATCCACTTTTCACGCCCATGAACGGACATCTACGATTTATGATTTTGTAAAACATGTTCTCAGAGATGATATTAAGAGCCCATTTATTCTTTTTGTTAGTCCTCCTAAACAGGTACTGGACCCCCAATTGTTTCTTGTAGCAGATTACAAATTTGGACAGAGGAATCTTGTGTTTCTGGAATGGGAAAATCCTACAGCCCACGATCAGCCGCTACTGAAAATTGAATACTTATCCACTGCCAAAACCATTTTGGAAGACCCTGGCGTTAAACGGGACCAATCTCAAATTCAAAGTAACAATAATAATGATGGTAATGCAAGTAGACCACCCAGCAGGCCTGCTCTGACAGGTGGCACTCCAAAATGGTTCAACATAGGAAGAAAATAAATAACGCGTATAGATAGATGATTTATATACAAATGTTTTATACATTAATTTGACATTAGGTGATCGCTTTTATTGAAGCATTTTCCTCTGATAGCATAGACTCTACTAGTTGTTTGGCCCCGTCAACAGTTGCATTACTATCAACTGCTAGTGTCTCGCAAAGTTTTTTGGCCACTACTTCCCATGGAAATGATGCTTCGGCTATATAACCAGGTTGTACAATCAACTCCGTCCGTGCAGCTTTCGGGAATGAATAGGTTGTTTTCTGACTAATTTTAGTTGCCAATTGTAACACACTGACAGTCAATACACCAGGTATTTTAATATTACTAACAGTATCCAAAAAGCACAAGACAGCTAAAGCCCCTTGATAATCACCTGCTAGTAGCATCGTTTGTACAGCATGTTCAAATACATTCATTGACAGGCGGAACTTTCTGCTCTGAACCATTTGGGCAAAGAATAATCGTAAATCTGGCGGGCTTATCGCAGGCTCGGAACTCGCCGGTAGATTTTTATGACTAGAAAGATAATAATAATCACGCAGAATCATCCAAATGGTACGGTAATTCACATGGCTCAATTCAAAGCTATCAATCCCTTTGGCTTTTTCCAACAACTTGAAGACTGAGTTAAAATCTTTATGTCGATAATAGTAGAAAAGAAGGGTGTTAAAAGTTGGAGGAGAATGCTCTAATCCTTGGGAGTACATTCTATTGACCATTTCGTTTACAAATGCATGATCACTTCTTTTTGCACCATGAGACATGAATAGTCCATATATTGACGGATTAGGAGAGGGATAAAATTCCGAAGGAGGATTTTCCATTTTTTCTAATAGATCCATCGCAATATCAGTCTTATTTTTGGATAATAGCGACCTCATTAATGAGATGATATGGTCGGTATTTGGCTGGATACCTCGTTCCACCATGGCTTGAACCACCATTATAGCATTATCATATAACTCAAGACCAGCAAGACCTCTCAGCCACGCTTCATAAAATCGTGGAGATTCCAAAACTTCGGGATACACTGAGATAATCTTACTTATTACTACCATCAACTGCTTATTATTTTCCGGAGCAATAGACCGTTTTATCCTTTTGTGCTGTCTTGGTATTAATGATCTGGGTTTCTGGAGATCAGACACTAGTCTTTTTGTTGTTGAATCCAGCACTTCAAGCATTTGTTTTGCAGAACTCTTCAATCCACATTTTTCCATGTATTCTATAAGTCGAGCTGACTGAGACCATAAATTGTTTTTCAATAGAATGGAGATGGCTGTTTCTAAATCATTGGTTGATGGTGGTTTAATTCTGTTGAATATTGATTCAGCATGTTGTGTATCGATGAGATCTTTTCCATCTACTTTCCGTTCGTTTATCAACTTGAAGTTGTGCGCTTCTATTGTGTTGATAAACTGATCAACCCATTTATTAATTAGTTGAGTTTCGCCCGATGGGGCATAGGCAGAAATAAACCCAGTGATTACTCTTGGTTGAATGCACCCAAATTGTTGGTTCATTTCTTGGGCAAGTTTTTCGGCAATTGCCAACGATTTCGTCTGCTGATAGTATAAGATACCCACTTCCAGCCAATAAATAGATCCTTGTACATCCGGCTTCTCGCGTCGGGATTTCCAGATCTCGATTGCTCGATAGCTGTTGCCAAAATAGCAGAGACTATCTAGATATTCTACTTCATTGAATGGATCCATTCGAACTGTGTTGTAGGAATAGAGGATATCCCCTACTACTTTAATACAGGCGAATCTGATGCGTTCCTTTTTCTGAAGTTTTGCTACTTCGAATAATTCACCAAAGAATTGGTATGGAGGGTTTTCAGTACTAGTACTGTTAGTCGAGGAGCCTTGAACTCTAGTGATTTTGTAAAACTGAAAAACCGACTTCCAAAACAATTTGTCGAAGGCAGTTGGGTTTTCAGCTAGTACTGGGAAATACTCTTGAAGAGTTTCTAGTGATGTTTCGGGGTCATAGAGAAGTTTATTTCGTAGAATCCGTCTTCCTCCTTGTGACACTTTGGGCGGTGATGGAGATGATGAAGGACCCGTATGAAGGTTCTGCTTCAATAAAGCTTCTACTTTCTCACGGCCCTGGCTTTTCAGCAATGATTTAACTACCTCTTGTTGACGAAGAGGCAGCTTTGGTAGGGTTTCCAGCAATTTATTAATATCAAAAATATCGGATGTGGCAGTTGCTTTCCGTCGTCTGATATTTCGTCTCTTCTGTGGTAGATCTGATGCTCCAGGAGCTCCTCCGGCTTTGCGACCGCGCGCAGTCCGCGTAACCCGTGGGCCACGATTAATGAATAACCTAGTCAACTGTGGACCTGATTGCTTAAACATCCAGTACGTCTTTGGTCTACCAGATCAAACAGAACAAATAAATATCGCCGACAACTTTGTGAATATTTCCAGAAGCCGCACCGATAGGACATGCATAGAAAGTGATGATCGCTCAATGGAATCAACGAATGTATCATGTTTCTGTCTGGCTCATGGCGATTTCGCTATGCTCCGGCGGCTGGGCTCTGCTCAGACCGGTACATGTGAGGATAGACGGGAGAGGCAGGAGGATAAATATATAAATATATGCATTAATCTGTACAAGTATCACTTTCTTGATTTCTGTTTTGATTTACCACCTTCAAAACCAGCTCGTTTCAGTGCTTTCTTTTGTTTCTTGCCTTTGACGCCTTTAATTTCACGACGTTTGGCGAGATTCTCTTCTCGTTTAGCTTGACGGGCTTGAATACCCTTTGCAACATTATCTTTTCGCTCTTGCCATTCCTTTTCAGACTTCTTTTTACGCTTAGTCTGTTGTTTAAGAGCCTTTTTCAGCAGTTTTTCATTATCGCGGACTTTTTCTCCTTCTGCCTGGAGAATGGCTCTCGACCATTGAGATTTAGCAGCAATTTCGTTTTGTTTTTCTTTATCAAGAGATGCAATTTTGGCTTTTTTGTTGTTTATGTGTTTGAGCTGGCCCAGTAGATCTCGAGGGCCTTTTTTATTTTTTTGTTGTGCGATGCTGGATAGGTCGGCAGCTGCTCTTTGACCGTCTTTGAAAACCACTTGAGAGAATACCAGGTTCGCAGGGGTGGCAGTAGTACCTTCGTCGTCGTTGTCGTCGTCAACGTCGATTTCATTATCGGATTCATTATCCTCGTCTCTCTTCCGTTTAAGTTCGTTCTTGGCTTTAGACGCTTCCTGTCGCTGTCTCCTTGCTTCCAGAATAGCTTCTCTATTCAATGGAGCTCCTTTAACACCTGTTCCAGGAGCCTTGCGTTTCTCACGCATTTCGCTAATCTTTGAAGCTAATCGATTTCTTAGCTCGGCGATTTTTTCATTATTAATAGATTTAGTTTGCTGTTTAGCGGTAATAGTAGTAGTAGGGGTGGTGGTAGATTGGGGTTCCGGTGGGGGCATTCTGAGCTCATTTCCATTGTCGTCAAATCCAATTATATCGTCATCATCGTCATCGTCGATTTCACTTTTGGTTTCTGTTTTAGTAGCAGGGATCACAGGGTTCGCAGGGGCAGGATTCTTTGTTTTCTTGAGCGGTTGTTCTACCACAGCCTCCTCTTCACTTTCGTTTTCGTTTTCTTCGTCTTCGTTGTCTTCTCCATCACCGCTTCTTTCATTAGCTACGTCCAACGCAGTCGAGGCCGACGCTGGATCAAACTTGGCTCTCTTCCTCGCCTTGGCCTCATCTTTTGTCTGCTTCTTCTTGTTCCACTGGCTTTTTGTGTCTTCGTCATAATAGTATTTTGCAGGAATTAGAGATAGAAGTCCACTAAAAGCATTGGAGTGATTTGTCAACCGTTCCTGAAAAGTGGAGAGTTAGAATACTTAATGCCCTCTCTCCTCCACTAGTATAGTATACGAACTCACTTCTAAAGTTTTACTCATTTTTTCGACCTCCTCTCAAAAAAAATAGTTCCAAAAAATATCTCTCTAACTACTTTTTTTTTATCAGAAATTTATCAGTTCAAGAAAAGATCGGCTCCAAAAGCAACTTTTCGAGCCTCATCACCGCCGCCGGGTAAACTTTCGCGCGGCTCGTACGGCCTTCGCGTGCCACTCTGCTCAATCTCCGCAGTCCCTGCTCTGCCTCCGGTGGTTGGGCTCCGGCGGTTGGACTCCGCCCAGACCTGTTTGCTCGCTTCGCTCGATCTTGGACCATATAGCTTCTCTAGGTGCCCACCACCCCTGTTGAGGGCCCAGCCGGGGCAGAATCACTGATGTTAGGGTATGTCACGTGCCTTGCCATAACGACTGTGATGTTTATGTAGAGCTGTGGTTATTAAAACTGAGATAAAAGTTGTTACTCATAAATAGATTCTCCTGGGAGTATCACACAGTATTTTGCACCTCAAGGTGGCTAGTATTCGAGGAAATACGACCTCTGGTAAACCCCCTATACTCCATTATAACTGCCACTTTTTGATCGTGTTGTTGATGTATTTCCTGTCTTGTCTTTTGTGCTGCAGCTGTCAATCGCGCGTCCCAACGGTGGAGAAAGCTGGTGGTAGTAGACTCGACTCTCGACCGTGCCAGTGTCGCTCGTTACATGCTGAGCGAGAAAGCAGCAGCAGAAGCGCAGGCACACAATCAAGGCCCCGAGCGAAGCGAGCTACGGAGTCTGGGCAGAGAGAGCAGCCGTGCCTGCCACCGGAGACAGTTCAGGGGGTGAGGCACGGCGCTACGCCATTCGGTGAAAAAAGTTTTTTTCCATTTAACTTGTCGATCTGTTACAAGGTTCAGGGCAGTCTCAACACGGTCTGCCTGTAGAGGCTGGGCTCCGTCAAGACCTGTGGCTCGCTGCGTTTCAGACTGGATCAGGTCGTTGTGGCGAAGAGTTGGTCGGGGATTCGTGGTGGTGATGGTGGAAGCGGGGGTGACAAACGGGTGTTCATGGTCTTTGACAGGTGCCAAGAATGATAGCTCTGGATGCTACTTAACATACTAAAAAGACAAGATTTGCGTTATGCCGCGTATTCGACGCGTATCCTCGTCGTACTCTACCCTACTACTGTCTGTCTCCTGACTCCTCTCTTCTGTACGTCCGACTTCCGACTCCTCTCCTCTGTACGTCTGTCTCCAACATGCGTCACGGCACAAACTGAAACAGACGTTTTCTGCCAGCAGCTCTCGTCTGGCTAGCGATCAGTGCCGTCCCGTCGCTTGTCTCCGACGGCTGGGATCTCTGCCTAGACCTGTAACTGGTTTCGCTCGTGGCTTTGTCCGCACACCCCCTGTGCCAGGGGCTCCTCTTCTCAATCCTTCGCGAAGCGGAGCCCAGCCGCCAGAGGCTGAGCCGTCGTCGAGGTTTGCCTAAATGAGATCCAGACTTTTTCGGTGCGTGGATGTTTACGTAAAAAGTAATTATTTGTGTGTTTTTTTTTTCAATCTGGATCTCAGATGCGAGGAGGTCATGCAATCGGCAGTGACGTATTTTAAATGGGATTTTCGCACTTTTTCTATTTCTTTCTTTCTTCCTCTTCTTTTATTTCTCTACTGTCGTTAACAAAGTTTTCTACCACTAAAAAAAAAAAAATGAAGTTGTCTGCTTATATTGCCTCTGCTGTTGCTCTTATCAGCTCAGTTGTAGCCCAGAACCCCAACTCGTTCAGCGCTCCTCTTAACAACACTGTTGTCTACTCTGGATCCACTTTTGTTGTTGAATGGAATTCTACTGGCGGTGGCGACAGTGTCAACCTTATCCTCAAGAAAGGAGATCCAAATGACCTCGACACTGTTTTCACTATTGGTAATAAGATCCCCAACCAGGGTGCTGTTAAGTGGGCTGTTCCTCAAACTCTTCCTTCTGGCAACCAGTACGCTTTAGAGATTGTTGATGCTCAAAACCCCAACGTGATCAACTTTTCTCCCTTTTTCCAGATTGTTAACAACAAGACTGGTACCACTGTTATTGGTGCTACCACCTCATCTACTAGCAGCAGCAGCATTTCCTCTTCTTCTTCTTCTTCTTCATCCGCTGCTTCCTCTTCCGCTACTTCCACAAATTCCACCACTGCTGCTGTTTCTTCTGTTTCCAAGGCTGCTGTCGTTAACACCTCTACCTTCAAGAATACAAGTGCTATCGCCACTGGCAAGGGTCACAAGACTAGTGCTGCTTCTGCTGAGGCCTCTGCTTCTGGTTCTGCTACCGGCGAAGCCTCGGCCACCTCTGCTGAGGCCTCTAAGTCGGCCTCTACTGGTGCTGCTGCCATTTACGGTGCTAATGCTCTCGTTGTCGCTGGAGGTATCGCTGCTGCCATGCTTGCCTTGTAAATGAATGAACGAACATCGATCCATCCAAAAATACATTTATTATTATTTTTTTTTTATTTCTATACAAACTATAGTTTAATTTTATTTTCATTTGTCTGCTGCTCCTATACTTTCTAAAAGAATCGCACGACGCACCTTGAAGTCTCAGCCCCCGTTTCTATAATTAGCGACATGGTGAAATTGCGACATCTTCCCCCATTTGAAGACGCGTCGATTCCATTTATAGAAGTGCTGACACGAAACTGTTTTATTTTTTTACGTTTATTCTTATATCAGTATACACTATTAACATGTTTGCAAAAAGTGGCTTTTATATGTTTTGTTACAGGGTAAATGGCAAGGCTGAGCTTTTTCACCATTAGGTCCGCTCACGAAACAACTGCACTTTTCCTAATAATACGACACTTTTATTATACTATTTCATAGATCCCATTTAGCAACCGGCTCTGCAGCAATTGATAATGAAAATTGGATCTTTGCGATATACTATCTATGTTTGATAGATGGTTAGAATCTGTTAATGATCCCTTAGCAACTTTGTTATTAAGCTTTCAATTTACAAATGGTACATAATCTCTCAGGATATTAGCGGACATTGCACCGGTTTTTATTTTTTACGTTGTCGCTTTTGGGCTCGACCGGACATTTTGGCCTGATGCCATCGGACTGTTGTGAGTCAATTTCCACTTAAGGGCTCCGTGACATCATGAGGCCGCTCAGCTCCAGCTGCCTCTTCATATTTTTCATCGCGATTCGCTAGCAGTGTCTCTAAGGCTACTTGCATTCTTTGAGCATATCTTTGATAAAGCTTTTTCCGTGTTTCAAGAATTTCTTCCAAGGATGTGACGACGGAGTATGTGCCTATGGGGTATTCGTTGAAATAAACATAAACGCAGTGACTGCCCGGTTAAGACCAAATTTGGGTTAGTTGTGTTGACTGCCAGGTAAATCCAGTAAATGTTGTATGTTACTAGGCCATTTATGTGAAACCAAAATTCAACGAAGGCCGTTTGCTTCACGGTCGGTCGTTGCAATACATCTACTGGCGCTGTACGCCACCTGGTATTTCAAAGTTTGACACTTGAGCTTGTCTACTGCATTTTTAGAAATGGAGAGGGAATAAAGGTCTGCACCAGCCTGCTCTACTTCTACAAGCCCGCGCACTGAGCCGTCTTCTTCACATATGCATTCATCAGGATATATTGCTGAAGCGCTGACAGTCTTATTTTGACGAGGATTTCTTTAGCTCGTAGTTAAATCAATGGCTATTCTAAGACCAATAAAAAAGTATGCACGACTGTTGTCACTCAAAGGAAATAGACGGAAAGACTTCCAGCCATTGTTCTGATGATGGTGAAGGATCATATGTATATTCCGTGCAAGATTCAGAGTGCATAGATAGATGACACAGCGAACCGTGCATAGATATATCTACTCAAAAAACGATTTTTCTAAACCAGAAAATAAATTTTGTAAATCCAGCCAATCATTATAGTCGTCAAGTGACTGATAATAGAAATAATCGCGGCTAATGCTGAAACCCATAATGACTACATCATTAACGTCACGAACTCGTATGTTATCAAGCAAGACATCAATATGCCGAATACGGGCCTTATGAATTTGTTGATATCTGTCTTGGATTGTGGTGCACAAATATGCTATTTTCCGGAAATACTCAATTTCTTCCTCTATAGTACCGGAGCCTTCACGTACAGGGGTACTGAGCGCATTAATGAAATCCCCCAGCGGCTTATACTCAGTTAAATCTTCTGTAAGGATACCAAACTTTTGTTCCGCAGGGTTGTATACTTCTCCGTAACAGTAGGGAATTGTTGTTCCCTGAAGGGATTCCCATAGTTTTATACGTCGAGAGTTCAGTTGAACATGGATGGAAGTTATCTTGGTCTTGGTCTTCACAAACAAAGAGCTTTTCAAAAGCAGGATTACCGTTCAATCTAACAGATCTTACCGCCCAGAAATTTCCCTCATAAATGGTAGGAATGATTTTCAGACCAGTTCGTCGCGTTTTATAGATTTTATCATCCATTGTAAAAAGTTTGGAAAGTTCTAAGTTTTTGGGTCTCTGTCTGACAACTGGCATAACAGGGGGCGGGGATGTTCCTTGAAGTCTCATCCGAGGAGATGGAGTTTCGTTTTGTGGCAGCACGAGATATAGGTTTGGCTCTCGTCTGACCTTCGCAATAATCTCTTCTACGCTCGGGGTCCATACTTTTAAGTAAGAAGGCGGCTGCTGCGTTACGTACTGTAGGCTTAATAGAGTCGTGGCCTAAACAACAGATGTTATAATGAAGTTCTCGGTCTTTATAATCCACAATCTCAATGAAAAAGGTCTCAAAGTAGCTAGACACGATAAATTTCTTGGCCTTGTATGTCAAAAAGTAGTTTCTCAACTCATTCATAGCCAAGTACCAGTAGGGGCTTTTGAGGCCTTCGGCTAGATTGGTGCGAACGTCGTAAAAGACAAGAAAAACTAGCGGAGTGCCATCCCCTGTATCATTAGCATTCAGAACGTTAACAGTGTCAACAGGAAAGCCCGGAGCATCCTTGTCTAATATGTCTTTGTGCAGATACTTCTGATCATTACCCATCACTACTCGAAATCTTCGATCAGACGCTTCACTCTCTAAGATAGGATTGAGAATGCATTTAGTTATCGTCATGATTATACTGGGCACAAGCCTATCAGTAACACTAACTCTATTAAACAGCTCGCCACGCTGCTAAAAGTAACCACAAAACATCTTTTTAACTGTGAAGTATTCGTAAAAGTCTACGTCTTTGGATACCTTCGAGAAATAACTGTTGTCGGTGCGATTAAGCTTGTTCTCGAAATCCGAAATATAATTATTAAAAAATTGGTTATCTTTTAGCAGGTTTGCTCTATACAAATAGCGACTTGCTGATGTTGACATAATAACAGGACGACGACAGGGACATGAGATGACATTTTGTAATGCAAATGAAAGATATATCTGGACAGCTCGAGATGACCATGGTTTCCCCCACCAGTCTTTGCCTGTTCTAAATCTGGCCTCTGCAGTTAGTACCCGGTTATAATTGGTAGAGAAGACGACTTTCCTCGTCTCGCTGTCTAATACGTTCAGCAACCATCTGATTATAAACAAGCTTCTTCCTTGCCCATCGTAATAAATATTCCCGCCTGTAAGGGTAGCTCGTAAAGGGTTCTGTAGTAATTTTTACATATGTTATTTGTTCTATATAATCGTCCATGATCTTTTGCATCTCATTCCATTGTAAAATTCACTCCTTCGTAACACTCTTTAATTGCGAGTGAACAATGTAAACGATAATTCTTGTCATTTGATAATTCGTTCGAGTGGTTACAGGAGCTAGATGGGTTGACGGCTTGACTTCATTATGCTTTCAGCATAATATTCGGTACCGACTGGCTTGTTCGGTGGACCCGAAAATGCTATCATTGATACGCCTCGTGGCTGATAAGGTTAAGGGTATGTAATCCAGGGGTAATTGATTGTGTTGGCATAGTAACAATCTTTTGAGGATCACTATCTCATATGTAGGCAAACAGAGGCACCTCTCTACTATGTGAAGCAACCTGTCTGGGCAAAGTCTGCCACCGGAGGCAGAGGGGGTACAGTTAGAATAGGGTATATACATATATATGACAGTTTTACACTTTGTTACCATTTTCATCAATTGGCCGTCCAACAGCAGCCAGCCCCATGTTTTCATGTTTGATACCAAGGGCCCCAATTTTTTCGTCGAGTACATGTTCTTCTTCGTTTCCATCGTCTTCGTCTTCTTCAGCTTCTTCTTCCTCGTCGTCCTCTTCGTCCTCTTCGTCATCCTCATTACTGACATTCCCAAGAATGGAAGTGGGCGGCTGTATCATTTGTACATCTTGTTTAGAATGCCCATTGGACGGGACGACAGACGGAGTATGTTCAGGACGAATATGATGACTATCAATCTGATCCGCGGCATTGCCAAAAAGTAATTGGATAGATGAGAACTCGCCTTTGCCAGTAAACTGACCAGCACGCGTAGTATTCTTCTTGAGCAAATCTTCGTCATCTTCGCCTCCATATGCCAGAAATCCACCCATTTCAGCTGTCCATCCCATCCACTCATCGATCCAGCACCGTACAACCCACCATGCTCCGAAGCCTTCACCTCCATTCATACTGATATCGCGCAATGCAGATGTGAGCACCGAGCTGATACAAAGGAGGAAGAGTCTTGGTGAGACATTGGGGAACTGTGGTGGCAGGGAGCTCAAAAACTGGGCCCAATGAATAATTATAGCTTCTGATTTCGATAATCCATTTTTGTCCTTGGAGTTACCATGCCCACTAAGACCATTTAGTCCATTACTGTCATGATGGGTTGGAAGTCCTTCTTCTTGTTCTTCTGACAAGGTCAATAGTTGAATTACGCCATCCTGAAGAATGTTAACCACTTCTGGTCCTCCACATGGAACCTCTCTCATTACCAGTGTTCTGGCATCAACAAAACGGATCCAGTCATACTTCATTTTCGCAACGTCCTCCCCATCAATAAGAATCTTGCCGGCATTCAATGCTGCTTCATTCGCCCTAAGTAAACGATCTAATAATCTCGCAAATGCAGTAGCCGGCTTAGTCCTTGCCGCAATAAAAGCTGGCGGCATATTCCGCAGTACAGCGGATAAATGGTTAGGTAAACTCTGATATAAAGACCGAAGGCCATGCAATACCTGGGCAGGAATTTCTTGCAACGGTAGTGGACTTAATAGTCTAACCATTTCTTTGTACATTATCCAATCTACCTTGGATACCCAGTTGACCACTCCCTGTTGTTTTAGTAATCGTTGTACAGGAGTAGTCAAGCCGCCGATAAATACTGATAAAATATGAAAGAATTTCTTCACATGCATAAATCGCAGTGCTTCTATTAGTGAGCGGCAATGTGACTTGTATAAAGCATACAATGTTGTAGATGCATCGGGGTCAGTATTTTGATCCAAGTATGGATCTAATGGTGGAATAGTAAATTCATTGGTATTGGGAGAGAGAGAAATGTCATTGAAATCGTTAAAACTAGCAGCAAATCGTAGGTGCGGGTGACGATATCTTAAAGAGTCGGCACTAGCTGGAGCTGAAGTTGGGGTGAGGGTTTGAGGTGGTGGTGCCAACGTACGAGCATAGGCAGGTGATAACTGTGGTGGAGACTGTTGTGCTTGTTGAGTAGGAGTGCCATATGGTGAGAATGTCATGTTACTGTTATCACCACCAGGAGTGCCATTAAAACTCCGAGAAGAGAACATATCTGGACTATTGTTACCAAATCTATTTGGTGTACCTATTGGAGTATTTCCAGTAGCATTGTTTTGATCGCCAACTAGCTTAATCCCACAATAATGATATTTACTCTGGCCACGGACCCCTAAACGTCTAGTTTTAATAGTTGGAAACATTATTCGAACTAATTTACCAAACGATGCGGGATTGAGAGGTTTCAAATAATACTCTGAACATAGACCAACGTATCTTGCATAGATACGATTTCTTGGTACATTTGCATCAAGTTCCAACTCGCAATTTCGTATTAGCCAAGACATTCCAAAGAATTTTCTAGATTTTTCCCCTTGGGAATTATTGTCATTTTTACGAGCACTTTCTACTAGTTCCTCGAGTGACTGTTGTTTACTCTTAATTGCAGCTCTCCGTAAATCGGTATCTAGGGTACTCTGAGGGGTAATTGTCCCGCTACCACTAACACTAACACTATCGGCACCATTTAATTCCGATGAATCATTTCGAGGAGTCGTTTGTGGAGGAGTGGCAGTTGACATTGCACTCGCTTTACGTTTACGAGATGATGGTTGATGCCGTGGAGGTGGATGTTGAGGAGGTCCAATACTACTAGCAGCAGCCGCTGCTGCTGCTGCTGCTGCTGCTAAAACCTGAGAATCAGTTGCATCTGACCGTCGTAGTGGAGTAGAGGGGGGAATAGACAAGCCAATAGCCGAGTCATCCAGTGAACCCACTTGGTTATGACGTTTTTGGAACTGATACATGTCCAAGTTTGTAAAATGAGAGGAGTTAACTGGGAATGAGTTTGTAGTAGCGTCAGTCCGTTGAGCTTCAGATTGTACTTGTGCTTGGGCTGCCTGGGCGGCTTGAACTGCTTGAGCCTGAGCTTGAGCTGCCTGCGCTCGTGCCCGCGCTTGTGCTTCAGCTTGTGCCTGAGCTTGTGCCTGAGCTTGTGCCTGAGCCTGTGCCTGAGCCTGTGCTTGAGCCTGTGCTTGAGCTTGGGCCCGTGCTTGTGCTTGAACTTGGGCTTGTACTTGGGCTTGTGCTTGTGCTTGTGCTTGCGCTTGATATTGTGCTTCTGCTTGTGCTCGAGCTTGTGCCTGTGCCTGAACGGCCTCGATTTCTGCTAATTGAGCATCAGTATATTGATACTGTGAAGTAGTAGATTGATGCTGCTGAAGCCGAACCTGTTGCTGTTGCTGTTGCTGCAGTTGTTGATGCTGATGCTGATGCTGATGCTGCTCCTGGGTCTCTTGCTGTTGTGGTTGAATCTGAAGCTGCTGTAGACTGCCACTCCTCAATTTCCCATTGCCCAGAGCTGGATCAATAGCAAATTCAGGACCGCCATTCGTACCGTCTCCTCTACCGCCAGCCAATTGGTCTATATATACAGTAGCAGCAGCCACAGCAGCTGCCGAGCCTTCACCACCACTCGTAGAAACTGTTTCTAAACTACTCTGGTGGCCACCACTTCCAGAACCTCCTCCTCCTCCTCCACCACCTAATCCTAAAATCCCATTGGAAACAGACAACTCAGAAGGGTTTAATGACTTGCGAGGCGATGTTCTTTTCACATGGATTTGTTCGTCCATTATCGCCATCTGTAACGTGTGTTAGTGAATGTTCGCCTCCGGCGTCTATCTGCTTCGCTAGTTGCCCTTACCTATAGCCAATACTGTGCTAAAAAAGTCAAATAACTAAACGTCACAGAAATAAATGCCAAACCGTCAAACTCTCAGAACTCCAAAAAGGTCGAACAGTTCATAGATTTAGCTAAAAAACTAATGCGTTAGAATCACGACGTTCTGCTTCCATTCCTCGATTGCACTCATTTCCTTCTTTCCTTACTATTAGTACCAACTACTTACATATTACTTGTTTTCTGGTATATTTGACTATTTCTCCTGAATGCCGCTGTGGTTTCTCGCTCAGTACTGTCGACTGTCTCTCTCTCTCGTTTCTCACGTCTTTCGACTCTGTTGTTCCTGTCAACTTCTTCTCCTGTAACACTCAATCGTATAGTTTTTCCAACAAAAATACAAAAACAATCACACACTATTAGTAAATAATAATAATATAATATTTTCAAAGAACGAAGGTTTTAGCCCTTCTATAAACTGACCTCTCTAGCACTGATACTTTCACAGTAAACTTCTTGCCTATCAGTTTAACGCGCGAAGAGCTTAACTGCGTAACTCTGTAGCAGTAGCAGTAGTAGTAGCAGTAGTAACACTATACAAATAGTAGTAGCCGAGCAGCGGTACGATAAGCACAGTAGCAGTAGCAGTAGCGGTAGCACAGTTAGCACAGTAGCACAGTAGCACAGTAGCACAGCAGCAGTAGTAGCAGTAGCAGTAGCAGTAGCACAGTTAGCACACAGTTGGCACGGCAGTAGCAGTAGCAGTAGCAGTAGCACAGTTGGCACGGCAGTAGCAGGAGACACAGTGCACTCTGTGGTTAGGAACGTATCTATTACTAGCAGCATATATATACGGTAACGTGAGATGCCGGTCGGTGTACCACCGTCTGTCTATGCTAGCAATAGCAACAGCAGTAGCAGCGGTACTACGAGCACAGTATACCGACTATCGGCAGACGAATCCCGGTCCTCGAGCGTAGCTCGAGCTACGGGTCTGGGCAGAGCCCAGCCGCCGGAGGCGTGGCCCCCTTCCTTTCTTTCCTATGAACAGCGTCGTCCACCAGGCGCTCGCGGCCGGGCTGACCGAGCGACAGCCCTGCCAAGCGAAAGCGGATGTTGAGCCAAAAGGCTTGGTTAATGCTAAATGCTAATTGGCCCGGTATCGGCGATGTCTGACTATTGATTCTTGTATCCGCCATCATCATCCGCTTCCGCTGCTTTATCTCATCATCCACTATCGCTCATCTTCTTCTTTTATCGGTTTATATTTATATAACTTAATCAAGCATGCCGAGCGCAGATCTTTCTCTCTCCAGTAGCCGCGACTATGGCCCACTCACGCAGCGGCTGTGAAAATAAACTCTTTTTCAGCGCGAACGCGATTGGGGGTCCTGCCTCCGGCGGCTGGGCTCTGCCCAGACCCGTAGCTCGAGCTTCGCTCGAGGGACGCGACAATCCCCAGCGGCTCCGGCTCCAAGCTGCTCGCGGAGCGAGCACAACGGGTACGGGCAGAGCCCGGCCGCCGGAGGCAGACCAGGGGTTTCGTTGATCGACGACTAGCTAACTGCACCCTGCATCTAGCGCACGGCTGACTTGTTAACGACGACGACGTATGACGAGCGACAGCGAGTAGAAGAAGGATGAAACGACAACACAACAACCGCCAGCGCCAAAAGTGGCGCACACCCACTATGTGGTCCAAATCGCTCGCGTAGCGAGCACAACGGGTCCGGGCAGCGCCCGGCCGCCGGAGGCGTAGTGTCGCGTAGTAGTTAACGACAGCTGGTTCCCTTACCCTTATCGTATTTTCCTAAACAGGTAATAATATGGCGATGGTTTGTGACTGTGAAAAGTCTGTACCCACTCAAAACTGCCCTGCATATTTACAGGTTAAGTGATGGAGCCAAAAGATTAGTAGTAATACACAACAACCCAAACATATCAAAAATGGCTCCATCTACTACCGTCCCATCTCACCAGGACATTTTCCCTCCTGAGACCCTCCTCAAGAAGAGAAAGACCTCTGAAGACCTTCTTGCTAAGAAGAAGGAGGCTGCTATTGCCAAGAAGCAGGCCAACAAGGAGAAGAGAAAGGTTATCTTCGAGAGAGCTGAGAAGTACGTCAAGGAGTACCGCGACAATGAGAGAGAGCAAATCCGTCTCAAGCGTGCTGCTAGGGCCGAGGGTAACGTTTATGTTCCTGCCCAAGAGAAGCTTGTTTTCGTTATCCGTATCAAGGGTATCAACAAGATTGCCCCCAAGCCCCGTAAGGTTCTTCAACTCCTCAGACTCCACCAAATCAACAACGGTGTTTTCGTGAGATTGACCAAGGCCACTGCCGAGCTCTTACGTATTGTCGAGCCCTATGTTGCCTTTGGATACCCCAACTTGGCCTCTGTCCGTCAACTCATCTACAAGCGTGGATACGGAAAGATCAATAAGCAGCGCATTGCCTTGACTGACAATGCCATTGTTGAAGAGACTCTTGGAAAGTACGGCATCATCTGTGTCGAGGATCTCATTCACGAAATCTACTCGGTCGGCCCTCACTTCAAGCAGGCCTCTAACTTTTTGTGGCCCTTCAAGCTCTCCAATCCTTCTGGTGGTTGGGGTGTCCGCAGAAAGTTCAAGCACTTCATCGAGGGTGGTGCTTTGGGTAACCGTGAAGAGAACATCAACGCTCTCATCAAGGCCCAGAACTAAACTTGCCTATGTTATATTAATTCCTAGATAAAAAGTTTTTTTTCCCATTCCACAGCTCCGCCAACACTTGGTCTGCCTCCGGCGGCCGGGCTCTGCCCGGACCCGTAGCTCCGCTTCGCGGAGAAAACTAGACGATCCTCGCAAACGAGCGAAGCGAGCAACGGGTCTGGGCGGAGCCCAGCCGCCGGAGGCTGACCCAGGATCGTCGAGGAATGATGATGATGATGATGCTCTACATTAAATATAATGGGTTGTTTTACTTGTTTTTGCTGTCGCTGGTTAATCCTCTGTGCTCGTCGTCGTCGCTGAGTAGGTCATCGTCGAGATCGTCGTCCTCATTCCACTGGTCAAACGAGTCTTCGTCTGGCCTGCCGTCATGGTTGGTGGTGGACGGTGTGGACTTGCCTATGATGCCTGCACCAGAAGATGTGGTGGGTGGAGACGAGTCGTCATCGTCATCGTCGTCATCGCCTCCGACGTCGAACATAGTCTCGCCGTCATTTTCGGCCAGCGTATTGGCCTTTTTGATGTTGTTGGAAGACCGGTCAAAGTACTTTGCAGCCGCTGGTCGGTCGTCTCCGAGTTGGGTGTCGGAAGGAGGCGCAAAGTCATTCAGAGTCGTTCCTTCAGTACGGTGCGAACCATCTTGTCTAGTGCGCTCTTGTTGCTCTTCGTCGTCGAGCGATTCTCGGAGCGAGCCGATTTCAAATTCTTGTGCTTCCTCTTCGTTTTGTGCGAGTTGGCTGGACATGGCAAATCGCCGGTTGTTTGCCGTGGGGCGCCAGATGAATGCGACAAGACAGAAGTTTACAAAGTACACGACGTTGAGCCATCCGTCAAGAATGAACCATCGCGACTCCCAATGTTTTGTGATGAAGTCGAGCGTCGACTCTCCGGCAAGAATCAACGAATTGACAAAGAAAAATCCGAAAATAACAATAATCGAGCCTAATAATATTCTCCACAGGTTTTTGTACATTGTAGCCTTGACATGCTGTTTTCGGGTCTCAAGGTATTTAATTGTGCCCGTCAATGAAGACAGAATCCATACATAGAAGACCGTCATGGTCAGCGTCAGGGGTAAAATTACAAGCAGGATTAAAGGATTTTCTGCCGACTCGGGCGCAATGAGATACGAAGAGACCGTATAGATAACGGCAAACACAAAATGAGCGCCTCCCAATGCCTGACATTTCCACATCATGGAGCCTAGAGTGGGCTTTACAACGCCATAGCCCAAACAAACAATAAGTAACAGGAAAAATGTATATGCGTTACGCAGCGCGTCTAGGATCGATAAAAACACGAGGTAAGCAACAGTACCTCCAGAAGCTCCCTTTGAATTCACCAAATCATAGTAGCCCCAGATAACAATCATTTCAATCACCAGGAACCCGCAAATGGCAGTGATATAGTTTTGCACAGGTAGGACATCTGCTCGGTGCTGAACATAGGAAAACATCCAAAGAGCAAAAACAACCAGATAAGCCAGGGCTGCACCACCAAAGAAAGGCAGTTTAGGGATTTGACTGGCTGATAGATATCCAAACGCATTTTGATATACCACTGCTCCTGTATACTTGAGGGTCGGATTGCTGGGAAACGTTGACACACAGTAGTAGCCGGATTTTTTGATTGGATAATGAATTGCCTTTGGCGACTTGACATTCACTCGCTGGGTACTGATTTGAGCATACAATGGAGGGATGTTTTGCTCGCCACTTAAATCACTGGTGTGATTGCCATCGCCCAGTTCTGTATCCACAAGGAAAGTACCCAATTGATCGGGTTTACATAACCCCGACGCAATTGCACCTTCATCACATACATATTTCTTGTTTCTATCACCAGCTACTGCTATTCCTAACATATCAACATTGCGATATTCAAAAATTACAACCGCAATCCAGTCGTTGTCGTTATCACTGGGAGAAGTAAACGCCACATCGATGAAAGAATCATGAGGTCCATTCCAATCTTGTTTCGAATAGATCCCGGAACACACTTGGCGATTGGCTTTTTTACTTTCAACTTTGACTTCATCCGCTGCTACCGAAGAAATAATTGTTGATATCAGCACCAGTATAAGCACAATCATGCTTTTACCAAAGCCATGATTGGAAATGGAACAACTCCCCATCATCTTATGGGTCAAAATAATAACAGCTGTCCTTCTCCTTTTTGTTTTAGTTTTCTTTTCTTTTCTTTTCTTTTCCTTTTTGTTTTGTTGTTTCAGACAATTGTGGAGATTGAATAGTTGTTAGATTGGGACTGACAGGGGGAGAACGAGAACGAGTTGACAGTTGTGGTAGGTTGTTAATATATGCAAGTAACGGCATGTCGGTGTATGTGGATATTATGCCTATATAGTATTTAGTATTTATGAATACTGAAAATTATATGGCGGGTTAATGATGATTGTCTAAAGAAAAGACATCTTCAGGAACCTTTTCACGATGTCACCTGGCCCTCAGCTCCCATATCGATGATAACGACAAGGACGAGCCCATTGACTGTTCTCCAGCCATCGCGGAGCGACTAGACCAACGGAGGAGGACTTGGCCCATCTCAAAGAACAGATGAGCCTCCTTTTCAACCGAAACATGCAGATCCAGACCGAAATATCGACCCTCAAGACCCAAGTAACGACCCTTGAGACCGAAGCATCGACCCTTAATAGTGTATACTGATATGAGAATAAATACATAATGAAAAAAAAAACTATACATCTTTCGGTATACAAGCACAATATAACTGACACATATGACTATCATACCATTAATATTCGGATTATAACTTTGTTCGTTATAACTTATCAATTAAAATATACTCTTCCTATACAGTCTATTATATTTCTTATTAAACGGAGGTGTTTATCAAAATGATCAACGATCGACGTCATGCAAGATAAGAGATACGTCAGGGGTAACATCATTCTTGCAATAAAGTGGTTCCATATGAAAGATCAAAATCATCTCCTAAACTTTGAAGTCCAGTACCGGTATCGAGTGTGTACGAACTATTCATAAGATCAGAATCTGTTGCCATCAGTAATGCATCATCCAGATCTCCAGGTACGATTACATCGTCGACAATACCGCTATCACCTTGAAGACTAGCAAAGTCTTCATTGCTTCTCTTCCCAACATCATCACTGTTTGGCGATACCATTCCCAAATCAGTACTGCTATCAGCAGTAAACAAAATATCAACAGGAGGAGGTGACTTTTCAACTTTCACTCGGTAGAAATCATTTGCACCAGCACCAATGCCATCATACTCTCCACCAATATCGCCAATACCAATATTAATATTATTCCACAATTGGTTGGGTTCTGAAAAGAATGAATCGCTACTATTACTTTCAGTTCCACCATTCCCGATTAAATCATCTGAACTAATCTCCTGTCCAAGCGGAGATTGTTCATAATCATTGTCGGAAACTGAATCCGCAAATGCCAATAGAGATTCAGTCAGATGTTTATTCCCGCTATTTGCAAATACTGCTGGTGTTGATCGAGTTTGTGATCTTTCGGGAATAGTCAACCATGAGTGTTGTTCGGTTAAGCCATTTCTTTGGCCAAGGGATATGCTGGGCTCCAATTTCATTTCTGATGTAGCTGAAGTAGCAGTTTGAGGTGGTGTTAGTAGCCCTGCAGACACCTTGGATGGCTGGAAAGAATATAGTTGACCAATCTGCCCATGTAAGAGATTATACGGTCCTGTGAGTTTATGCAATGTAAATTTTGATGCTTGCTCTGATACAGAAAAATCACCACATTTGAGCCATCGATCAGGAGTCTTTGGCGTTCTGACCGAAAAATTTGGTGTGCTATTAAGACGGAGGCTAATAACTCCTGCGGTTGGATTTGTTTCGTCAACCGATAGTGTCACTCTCTCCACCGCTTTAGCTGGGAATTCCATGCGGAACCTCGTTGTTCCATCAAACATCAAATAAGTAAACATGGACTCTAAAGGGCTATATAATACTGTGAGATCATCAGGAATGAGGCCATTCGTGGCATTAGGAGAAGCTATCCTTCTCCAACTGCCAATTGTAAGAGACCGACAAGAAAATTGAATTACCGATGTTGGATTAGCGTAACCTCTCACCTGATGCCTATGATCCAAAGAACTAGCAGACCTTGAAAATGCAGAGTACATGCCACCATAAGGTGATACAAACAGATTTTTGCCCGGAACATGATGATTTCCATAGCCATTAGGCGTTGAGTTACATGAATCATCAACGGGAGAATCACTTGAGCCAGAGAAATACCCATTATTATTATTCATAATACTTAGACCTAAGGGACTAAGGCCGCCGCCACATCCACTATGCTTTCTGCTGAATAGTTTCTGTTTTGCCCGCTTATTTTGAAACCATATTTGAACAGACCTCTCAGTCATATCGATTTTTCTGCCAATCTCTTCTCTGGTCTTTGCATTTGGAGTACAGTTTTTTTCAAACTCCTTTTTGAGAACAACTAGCTGAGCTGGAGTAGCACGCTGTCGTTTTTGGTTCTTTTGTTGCTGAGTGAGAGTAGACTTTCTCGTTCTTGTTGTATTCCCAGAGCTCCCAGATGGATTCATGGACTGGGTACTGATTGCTAAATGTGACATTATTATTTCTGATGATGCGCGTGAAATAATTGATGAAAACCAAAAAAAAAAAAAGTCGATTATTATTAGTAGTTTAAATATTTTACTATCAACTTCTTATATATATGAATGGGAAAGCCAACCGATTATGGGTAGATCAGACCACAATGAATTGGTTTAGTTGTTACAAAAATATAGTTAACCGGGGAGCTGTCAAAGCTTGCACACGCCCCTTCCCACACACAAACAATGGCCAAAGCTATGTCCCTTGGACCAGGTGGCCCAGTCCCAATACAGTAAACTGTTTTAAAACAGGAAAATCGCACTGGTGCACTATTTGTGGATTTGAGGATCCCCTGTTGATCTTGTAATTAAGGTTGCTTAATCTAACAGGAAGGAATAACCTCTATTGAAAAAGCAAAAGAAAGAAAAAATAAAACCCCATTAGCTACGTTGCCACTTCCATCTTCGAAAAGCCAGTTAGTTGTTAATACCTAAAATGTCATGGAGAAAGATTTCTAAACTGGTACTAGTTTGAAGGATGTTGTTGGATGCTGAAGAGAAGGGAGATTCCGGGTTTTCATTGATGATGGGCTCTTTTTACAAGAAAACAAAACAAAAACTAATAGAAAAAAGAAAAAAAATCTTGAAAACCACTGATAGAGTTTGCCAGATTTCGAAACCTCTCTCCCTTCTGTGGAAAGGAAGCTCAAACCTATGTTTCATAATTAAACGATAAGTGGAGAGCAGTGCTTCTGGATGTCGGATACATATATCACTAGCTAAGTTTTGTTTTCTAACCGATTCCTTGCCAGAGTTAAACATTTCTCGAGAGCTATTGGACCATCCGAAAGGTTGTTTCGCGAGAGACAAGGTTCCAAGGAAAAAAAGCTTACGTTGTTCATTCTTTTTTTTTTATACGTTCGACGTCATTGCAGTTGGCATGGAAGATCTTTTTTTCTTTGCATATGATGGCGGCACGGTGAACAAAAAGATTGGTAGTATATTAATTAAATATAGAATAGAGGAGGTGCAGTTGGACATGGAACGTGGTACGAAGCTGATGATATAGACCTATTCTGTGGTAGTGCATGCATATATGTATTAGTATTTTGTACCTGCAGAATATTGCTCAGAAAGCTATTATAGTTGCCTGTTTGATCTAGTTCGGTACACCCCAGTCTGGCGAGTTTATGCACCAGTAAGGTATATATAAAATCTTAAGTTTAACGTTTGAACGCCCTTGCCCCTCCCGGGAAGAACCATGTCTATTGTATATTCTTCGGTGCTCCAAGCTTAGAAACCCAGGGACTTCATTGGACGATTATGGCGCGAGATGCAAATATTGCGAACCTGAGACAACACTTGAGACATGTTGAAACAAGAGCTCTCAAACAGAGCCGAAAACTGAACACAGAGAGAAATATATAGTCTGGAGTAAAATGGCCTAATGCGGCAATATGCCTTTCTCCCTAGTTTCTTGGTGACAACTGGTGTGGTTCATGAATTGCCTACCCTTTGTCATATCCATTATTAACAGTTCTGAGTCTGTATTCACTTCACGTACTTTTTCTCCTGCTTATTTTGTCTTATCTACTTGCATCATTGTGCATATTGATTGGGGTTAGGAACGCCCACGGCGCTGCTGGCAGAAACCTTAAATTCACATGGATCGGATCCTTCCATTCTTTCAACAATATTCTTCTCGAAAATCACGGAACAATGTCGGATAAAGGTGCGACTCAGGAAGATGGTAATTCCAAGCCTTCAGAGGCAAAGTTTGTATTTGATAAAGACCATCCACCTACTACAAAGTTAGGCAAATTGCCACCTACTAAACCACACTCTTATCGTCCTCATCGACCCGTTGGTGGAGAACAAGAGGCAATGTTTCATAATATTGGTAATCATGGGCTCTTGGGCCCAGGGCACAGACCTACTGTAGATGTTAGAAGAGACGTCCAGCCAGAAGAAGAAAAGGATGCAGATTCGGTGAACCACTGAAACATAAAGAATCCCTATTTCGATCCACCGATTGAGTTCCGATTGTCCGCTGCTACTTGCCTATACGACGACGATATTCACATATCCTAGACATTTGTGGGGATTCCTTTTCAAGGCGTTTTTCATTCAGGTTATGCCGGATTGATCGCAAAAAGTAACAACTGTATTATTTGTCTATATTGTATATGTAGGGATAATTTTACAGGAAGTATGTTCTACGAATTTCCGAAAAACGGCCGATGAAGGGAATATAAGATTAGATCCCGATGCAACTTTAAAGTCGCTCAGATATGCCCTGGAGAGGGAGGCAGTGGCCCAATATCCCAGTTTTTAGGTTCCGAACCGAGCACGAAATTTAACAGTCCTCCATTGACGAACAGATCATCGTGGCTAAACCAGTTCTTGTTGTAAGGAAACCCGTTGAAAGTCAGTTGTTGGACATAGTAGCTGTTCTCACTAAGATTCTCGGCAGTGATGGTCAGTAATTTGCCAGATGGTAATCTCAAACTAAATTCAGAGAGAAACGGAGATGAAATTAGATACGTGGTAGTTCCGGTTATCGGGTACAATCCGATAAGATTCCAAAATAGCCATGCCTGCATCGCTCCGCTGTTGAGAAAAAAAAAGTTAGAGCCTGAAATAGGACAAAAATGCATATGCCAACGGCCAGGCGTTGCTAGACTTTTTCATATACTTACGCATCAGAGTTTCCTGGTAAACCGCTATTACCAGCGTTGAAATGGTTGTTGACCAAATATCGAGTCGTTTGAACAGTTTTGTATTGTGCATTGACAAAATTGTACAAAAATGGCGTTAGGAAACTGGGCTCGTTACCAATGTCTCCAAGAACTTGACCTCCATATACTCCAAACATGTCGTCCAGACGTTTTATAAATGTTTCGTTACCTCCTGAGTATTCAACTAATGTGGCAATATCGTGGGGAACTGCAAACCCATATTCTACTGGTTTACCTTCATATTCATCATTTCCCCAATAGCAGCCTCCACATGACATGGGGTTATAATTGGTATAATTGAAAGTTCCATCGGAGTTTCTAGGTTGAATAAACCCTTTGTAAGAATATCCCTTGGCAGTAGCGTCTGGATTCCAGATGTTTCTCCAATTTGCAGACCGATTTAAATATTTCTCATAGTCTTGAGTCTTTCCAAGCCCCTGTGCGACCACAGCTACCCCAAAATCATCCATGGCATATTCCATAGTCCTAGTAACACTTCTGGTATAATTTCTAGTGATATAATCATACTCTAACCAATCAGGAAGAGCGCCTCGACCATCTTCAGTTGATGAATCCGGTGCAAAAGGATCATTATTATTTGGCGGCTGGACCTCTGCATCTTGAAGTAAAGCATTATAACCATCATTCCAGTCAATTTCACTTTGACCAATCTGTTTAATAAATGCGTCGGCAAGAACAATATCTGCGTTACTACCACCTTGAGTTCGACCATTTTGATTAGCCGATCTTGCATCTGGCATAAACCCGTCATTTTTATAAATGTCAATTAAACTTCTCACCATTCCCGAAGCATGATCAGGGTTCAAGATGTTAAATAAAGGTGTCAAGCAGCGGAACACATCCCAAATGGTAAACCAGTCATCATAATAAGGCTCAGATGACGACCAGTATGGATTTTCTCCAGTTCTATTTGAAGGCAACAGATGCGTGGCATATAACGATGAATATAACATGGTTGAAATTGTCGAATTAGAAGTATCAGAACTGACCACTTTGGAAAATACTTCGTCATTCCATGCCTGAAGAGCTTGGCTAGTTGTGGTTTGTACATCATAGTGGTCGATCTCAGCAGCCAAGTTAGCGCACGCCTGATCTGTCGAAATAAACGAAATTCCTACTCGGCTATTGATATTAGTAGTACTGGCTGGAAATGTAAAAATAATTCCAGCCTGCTGATCTTGAGTGTTGGATGTTACATTCAAAGCACCAACGGATGTTGACTGTCCTAAAAAGCTGGTGACGCTCGATGCCGGAGTATCAAACTCTCCACAATAAAAGATAGACCATTGGCTTTGCTCGCCCCATCCACCTTTGAAAGTTCCCTGTCCCGTATACTTGGACAGGTTCTCCGTCACGTCAATATTACCACTGGTAAAATATTGAGTCCAGTATGGTCTACTTGGAGCTGTCAAGTGATGTGTCATGTTGACAACAATATTAGCCGTCTGGGTAGAGAGGAAAGTATAATGATATATACCTGCATGGGCAGTAGCAGCAAATTCAACATTCACTCCATTTTGAAGAGAAACTTGGTAATATCCAATAGAAGCATTGTCGGGTTTGATCTAATTCGTTAGACTGACAGATTCAAATGCCACTGAAAACTTACCCTTGATTGGCCATTTTCGACCCCAATGTTGATTTGGCCAGTGAGCGGCAATTGAGCAACGATACCATATTCTGGGGCCCCGCCAGTGCCGCTTTCATGCATCATGGAAATCCCATTGACGATACCATCGGGAGCGTATCCAGAGTATGCATCACCAGAAGCAGAGTTAATCACATCAATTCCCATTTTTACCATTCCAAAAGGATGAGTTGGCCCAGGAAAGACGTGCCCTCCACCATCAGCTCCTAGGAAGAGATTGACATATTGGTTTGGGTTTGGAGATGATGGAAGAGGAATGGGTTCATGTATTGGCTTCTTGCTGCTATGGATTGTAGCAGAATAGACACACCCAGCCAAGATAGTCAAAGTAGCTGCTGCCCAGATGGATTTTATTGATTTCATGATTGCTGAGATTTTTGTTGTAGTATTTTGAATGTTTATATACCATCATGTCATTGACTACCACGTGGAAATGTTATTTGAAAGCGCCATGGATATCAACCAAATGGCGGGTTTGTTTCCCTGTAGATTAATGGACGATGTTGGTAGATCTACAATAGATTCTGTCATATATTCCAACACGTGTAGAATTTCCGGCTGCAAAAATAAATAATTTTTGAGAATCCGCCAGATCGTCGTCACCTTGGCAATTATCACCAGGCTGGGTGAGCGGGCGAGTGACGAATGGAACAACATGAAAGAGAATACTAATGATGATTCTTTTATATTTAACATATATTTACAGGACATTAAAGAGAGATGATAATTAAATGTGAATATAGTTATTTTGAGATTCGCAAACGGTATTTTTGTTTCATTGTCATTTCAGCTCATTCAGTTTAGATGTGGATAAGTGCTAGGCGTCAGCTTAACATAGGGGCAAAATTGTTGATGTTCAAAGTCTTGGCATGTCGGTTGAAGTCGGTGAAGTACAGCGATTGACATGCACTTATGGCAACATGCCAAATTTGCCTGATCGTAAAAATGGAGCTAAGAGACAAGATACGGTAGGTTTCTAGATCGTTAGATTGTAGATGGACGAATCTTAAACGATTTCAATAATTTCATCTAAGAACTTGCGAAACTTTATCATTTATTTTCATATAAATTAGTTCATGGATGCACGGAAGATGTTGCTTCTTTTCTCTTAATTGGTGTTTTAATGAGAAATTAAGGATCATTTGATACCTTCGTTAAGAAGTGCTGCTTGCATACACGTGCATTGGGTGTATTCAGGGGTAAACACAGATCGTTTCTATAAAGAGATTCTAACGGCGTGGATCTGAGTTTAATCAGCACGGCTAGGTGTCTCTACTGGAAACACGTGTTGGTGGACGAGTAAACATTGGACTCAAAGCTTATGGCGTATTTTGGAGATTTCGGAGTTATACGGATGAATGGCTATGATGATATGATGGCCATATATGACGGGATTGCTGTGGGCCATAGATATATCTTCTGTTTTCAGTCTCAGGCCGCTGAGCACTTATTATTAGAAAGAAGAATCTATCAGGGAGCCAGCTTGACAAATTAACACTAACGTGACTTCAAATTATAACTCGCGCACAGTAATTTAACCTTTTAAAAATTGACACTTTCATTTCGCGTATTAAGGTTGTCGTCATATGTAGCTATATAGATGCATATAGGTTAGGAGAAAAAAGAACAAGGTAGTATATAGCCCAGCAAACCCCTTCCCGTCTCGCTTTGTAACACATTCTATAATTCTTCCTGGCTTTGTACAAAGACATGATTTAAAATCTTATACGGAATCCTCTTTCAACAAATTGTACAGCAGCCCAAACCATGAACGCATTAGATAAACCAACATAAGCCAAATCAGCACCTCGAGAGCCAATGTAAGTTGAGAGCCTGCTCTTAACCCACTCATCAATGGCAAATTTATGCAGCAATGAATGCAAGATAGCTGATGTAAAGTAAATTTCAATAGATCTACGACCGAGGCATTCTAAGCCATATGAAATAAATTTAGGTAGATAGGGAATGGCCAGTTCGACTAATGAATATTTAACTACTGAAAAGCCACCAGCAATTAATGTGAATGTAGGAGACCAATATGGTTTTGAAATGGGAACATATTGAGGGAATGCTTTTGATAGTAGGATTCCTAAGGAGGCTAAAGAGCCACCAGTTAAAAGAGACTCGATAGGAGTCAATTTACTATTAATATACCAAGAACCCAACCACATGGTAACTGAAGTCATCAGACAGCCCAATAAGCCCTCAGGATCATACTCCTTCTTGTATAAAGAATGAGAACCAAATACAAAAGTATCAACTTTAGTCTGCGCGGATTTTTCCGGTTCACCAAATGGATCATTGGTATCATCGGCTAACCAGGTAGAGACAATTGTCCATAGACCAGTAGCTACAAGTGGGTAGCCAAAATATCTAACATCAGAAGTAGTAGACACACCGGAATTAAACAGCAGCGAACTGATACCAGTTCGCTGTAACACCCCTAAGAATCTAGGTTGGAACTTGCTTCCACGATAAATAACCGAAATGGAATTGTACGCCAAACCCAAACCAACTAGAATAGCACTTCTTTGCCATGGTGTATAAGACATACCTGATAGAAATGCAAAAGTGGGAAAAACGGTATCAGCATAAGTGATTGACTTATCGTCAATAGAAGCATGGTTTAGGCAAGTAGTAGTCAGATTAACTGATTCCATCTCCAGGACAGTTAGACCTCGAACGAGGTCCCTAGTTAAGTCTCGCATCGTGCAAAAGATAACAGCAGGCGAGCAGCGGTGGTGGTAGTATCGCGAAAAAGGGGCAGATAGTAGTAAGAACAGTGACGAGGGTAAATAATGAACAGCTAAAAAGATGAAGAGATGTGTTCTTGCCTGTATTACGAGAGAACGGGTTGAAGAATTGAAAGCCGAAGGGATATTATTGTAAACGTTGTTGCTATGTTGTCGCGGTAGACTATTGTTCTGCTGCCGCTGCCGTTGATGACGTGAATATTGTAACTGTAAACGCAGATGTTGATTGATGTTGTTACTGCCGCTATGTTGTTGTAATGACAGCAGTTTATGTGTTGTTGATATACGGGTTTGTTGACATGTGAAATTGTTGGGCTGTAGATAAGATGGAAGGAGATAGCGCCGTACAGGAGAGGAGCTAACTTGCGCGGTCGCGGCACGGCGCGTCATGAGGAGTGGGGGTATTAGGTGATAGTATTGGTGGTGGTACATGAGCGGATAGAGAACGTCTAGCGATTGGATGCAAAGAAATGCAAAGAGCGACAACGATTGTAATTGAGTTGGATGAAGAGTAGAACGAGAAAGAAAATGAGGAATTTGAGATTGACGACATTGGAATTGCGTCTAGTCTTATAGATGAACGAGCGAGAGTGTAGGAGCGAATGTGTAGAGTAAGATAAGAAAGCTGTAAAGATGAAACATCCTGAGAAACAGCAGTAACGTACGGACATCGCACGAGTAGTCCAGCCACCAGAGCAGACAAGACAGCGGCTACCAACAGGACACGTACGGCCGGACATTCGCGTGCAGGATATGCAACCAAGCTTAAACAAATCGCAACGGTCATGCATCAATTGAAATTCTAATCTGAGCCGCATACGATGATAACGCCTAAATAGGTAATTTTTTTACCCCAAGTACAGATGGCTCTCCTGCCCAGACCCGTAGCTCTTCAGCTTCACAGAGGAGAGAAGAGGTGTCTTACGATGCCGGGTGCACTGCTGCTACCTGCGCTATCAGCAGCACTGGTAGTGTGCTGAAAACGAGCGAAGCGAGCTACGGGTCTGGGCAGAGCCCAGCTGCCGGAGGCGGCATTCCAGGCCATAATAGACCAAAAAATCGCAAGTATCCAGCTGTTCTTCTGCGTAGATGACAGGAAACGAGTCTTGGCTTAGCCCAGCTGCCAGACCAGGAGAAATAGTACCAGCAGGGCCCAGGAGCATAACTAAGAGTTAGGCGCGGCTGACTGATAAGCCCTAACCTTTGTACACGTTACCTGAAATGCCTCTACGATGCCGTTCCCCTATAGACATGCAGACAGAGAGACAGGCATATTTTGTACAGTAGTGGTGATTTATTCATATAGGACGGACCGAGAAAGGGGAGAACAGGCAGGACACTGCACAGAATCGACAACCACAGTTATAAATAGAGACACAGCTGCTGCTTTGGTACCAAGGGTCATTATAAAGTTTTATTCCCATTCATTCCAAGTGAAGAGGATTTTGCAATCGATTAAACTATCTAATAGCCAGGCGCTGCTGGGTAATCAATATTAGACTACACTGAAATTACGTTTCTGCACTGGTGAAGTACCAACTTTAAAAGGAAATTGATTTATAACCTTGAATCGGCGAAGGCGATATTTCTTTCTTCTTTGCTATATTCTTTTTTCTGCCGCTACTACCGACTTGAACACGTGGAGACATACATATATATATATATGTATATTAGTATTTCCATTTTCTCAGATATAGTGGTGGTTTTTTTTGTTTGATTCCTATTTCTCTCAGATATATCGACCTGTTCCCATGTTTAGTTGCCATTTTTGAAAAGCCATTTAGTCATTTTGTGTGTGTGATTGGGTCATAACGTTATTATCTTTTTGAAATTTTTTGCCGCTCGTTTTGTTATCATTTTATTGTTTTTGCATCATCATTATCATCATGTTTATAGGTTACCTGAGTAAAAGGAACTCTAGCTGGGCATCGTCATTCTATATTACGATCTCACTCTTTTTATGTTCACTCGTTTGTGTTTCTGCAAAAAGTACTCTACGGTCAGATAACGATTACGAAAATCGGGTATATTTTGCTGTGGAGCTGGATGACGCCACCAATCCATCTTCTTTTGGATCTAAATATGCTGGTAGTCACAACTGGACTTTAGAGCAGCCATTGGGAAGTCTAAAAAACCATTATCTTTTCTCTGTTGACAAGACTGCAGACAGTAAAGATTTATTACACAATATTGGGTCCGGCCATACTCACGCCGATCATCACTTAGAGAAGAGAGAAGCAGTATCAAATGATCCATTGGCTCATGAACAACGATCTATTCATCGTAGAGAGTTAAAATCGGATGGATTAAAGTCGTTACAGGTGCTGAACCCTCATAAATTAGTCAAGAGATTGCCATTACCAGCTCCCCCACCGCTCGATTCTTCGTTTAAACTGGTTGACAGTGTGAGACAAAAGTTGGCCATTTCCGATCCTTTATTTGAAGCGCAGTGGCATCTTATAAATCCTCTTCAGCTTGGTAATGACATCAATGTTACTGGAGTATGGGAGCAGGGAATCACTGGCAAAGGAGTGGCAGTAGCTGTTGTAGATGACGGCCTGGATATGGACCATGATGATTTAAAGGCAAACTATTTCCCTGAAGGTTCTTGGGATTACAACGACCGCGGGCCCGAACCAAGACCTAGGCTTGCTGATGATAGACATGGCACCAGGTGCTGTGGAGAAATTGCTGCTGTTAAAAACGATGTTTGCGGAGTTGGTGTTGCTTATAATGCAAAGATTGCTGGCATTCGTATCCTATCCAAGCAGATTTCTGAAGCGGAGGAAGCGCTATCACTAAACTATGCAATGGATAAGAATGATATCTATTCTTGTTCATGGGGCCCTCCAGATGATGGTGTAGCCATGGCATCTCCTGGTCTATTAGTCAAAAAGGCAATACTGAATGGGATTCAGAATGGCCGTAAGAAATTAGGAAGTTTGTTTGTATTTGCGTCTGGTAATGGTGCTCGTTTTGAAGATAATTGTAATTTCGATGGATACACAAACAGTATCTATTCAATCACGGTTGCTGCGATTGATAGATTAGGACTCCATCCATTTTATTCTGAAGCCTGTAGTGCTAATATGGTTGTTACTTATAGTTCTGATGCAGCGAACAATAAAATTGTAACAACTGATGTTGGCGGTAAATGTACCGACCAACATGGAGGTACTTCAGCTGCTGCTCCAATTGCTGCGGGAGTATTTGCGTTGGTATTATCGGCAAGACCAGATCTTACTTGGCGTGATTTACAATACTTGGCAGTAGATACTGCTGTGCCAGTTAATGTTGAGGAACCTGGTTGGCAAACAACGACCATTGGGAAACATTTCCATCACAGCTATGGCTATGGAAAACTCGATGCGTATAGAATTGTTGAAAGAGCAAAGGAATGGACAAATGTCAAACCACAGTCGTGGTATTTTTCACCAAAGAAGGATGTGAAACAACCAATTGAATTTAGTCACGATGGAGTAGATGGTGGTGCAAAGTCAGTTATAACTGTCTCAAAAGATGATATTGAAAAAGCCAATCTGGAAAGAATCGAGCATGTTAATGTGGTTGTGAACATTAAACAAGAGCAGCGTGGCGTTCTAACCATTGTTTTAACCAGCCCAGACGGTATTAAGTCGGAATTGGCTGCCCCTAGATCAAGAGACACGTCCAATTCTGGCATTGTGGATTGGACTTTTATGAGTGTTGCCCATTGGGGCGAATCGGGTATTGGCGATTGGCAGTTACATGCTTATAATGATAAGAAAGAGGCCGTCAGTGGTGAGTTTCTTGACTGGACATTGAAATTATGGGGAGAAGCAAAGGACGCCTCTAAAGCGAAACTGTTTAGTTTGGATGGTGATAATAATAATCACGGTGATGAAGATGAAGCGTTGGTTCCCGTAGTGAGTAGTAGTACTCCAGTACCAGAACCTACAACGAGCACAGCAGCGGCTCCACCGCCGCCACCTCCAGCCACCACCACTACTTCTGTATCTAATCCCACAACAACTACTGCTGCGTCTACTACCGCCAGTGCCGCTGCTTCATCCACTACTTCCATCGCTCCCACTGCGTCAGTAACAGCACATCCATCATCATCCATCTGGTCATTGATCCCCACTTTCGGCCTCACTGGTAAAACTCTTTCATGGGTTTATGGCTCCTTCCTGCTTATTGCTGGGTTTATTCTCGGTGTGGTGACATACCTTGTTGTGTCACGAAGAAAACTGCTTCTCTCGAAATTCAGACGAGGACAATCAATGTCTTCGTACGAATTCGATCTCATTCCATCTGCTGCTGAAGCCGAAGAAGAGCGCGAGCTGTTTGGTATTGATGATTCCGACGATGCTAGTGACGACGAAGACAACCGCCGTCGCTACCATCGCGATCACCACGACCACCCCACAGATCCTGACTACACCCCTACTGAATCCGAGATCGAATATTCTGGTGAAGCCAAACTTCAAAAGCCAAGCCGTAGATTGTATGACACTTACACACGGTCAAAAGAGTTGGTCGAAGAAACAGAAATTTTCAAAGTAGACTCAGACGAAAGTGAAGGCGACGACGACGGTTCCCACGGCTCCAGCAGTACCGCCAGCAATAATGACCAAGAAGACAGTGCGCAGAATAAACTGTTACACTAAGGATAGTTAAATAGAAATCTCTTCGTTTTTTAATATATTGTATTTACCATGACACTTCCCTTCCCAACTTTGCATCTGGCGACTGGGCACCACATCGACCCGTTGCTCTGCGAAGCGAAGGTCTCGGAGCTGATAGCCAGGGCCGATACTTGCATCGCAAGTCTTGGCGGAGCCCAGTTGTTCACTATGGGGGTTTCACGAAGCAGGATGGTGCGTACGGCTGTACTTCACCATGTCGCTGCGTTGTTGTAAGCTATATCACCGCGCGCATGTCATTAATTACATCACCAGCAACATCTTTTCTTTACCGATCGAACAGCTGAAACGGACGACACGGCACTCTGGAAGAGTGTTTGGGTGAGAGCTTATATATAATATTAAAGGGAGAAGAGATTGCTGACACTGACACTGATTGATTGCTTAAACCGGCGAGCTCCTCACAAAAATGGATAATCAAAGAAGACCAAGTATGATTGTTCATATCCCAGTAAGCCTAGGTCCAAATGGTGAACGTATCGTACCTGATGGTACCAGCAGTGGTGGTGGTGGTGGTAGTAGTAGTAACGGGTATCATCAAACGCCCCCTAAACGCTCGTCGTTCTCTGTTGCCGGATTGTTGAATGATGACGATGAATATAAACCAGTGATACCAAACGGTGACGTCAACTATAGTACAGCTACTCCAGACCATATATCGAATTTTTCAATTATCAATCACTCAGATTCATTTCTCCATCCAGATGATGTCAAGATTAGTAGTTCTCCTCGCACAAAGTCTAAGCGAGGCTCGATTTCAAATAACGATGCTGATTCTTCGACTCCGAAAAGTGGAAAAGGAAAAGGAAAGGCAAGCGGAGCCAAGCGAGGCCGTAAGCCTTCTGTGTCAACCACCACGCCCTCAAATGGCCAATTCCACTCTCCAGACAGTACAACCACTACTCCATCTAGTACTGGCGCTAAGCGAACGTACAACAGAACATATCAAACTCTCTTAATAGCCACTAAAGTGCGCCACTTAAAAAAAGGCGATGGCGAACCTCTTTGGAGAGTCGACATTCAATATGACTTTTTGAATTCTGTGTTTAATAATTCGCTGGCGGTATTTGGAAATAGTTATGTGGGTACAAAAGGCCATACATTTGCCGATATTTATATCGATGCTATGGCAAGATCGTCGAAATGTTCCAAAGTTTTGCGTGAAAAGCTGCTCGGTGATAAAAAAGCTGGCTTGAATATGGCCATGGTTTGTTTATTAGTGAATGTCGGGAGGATGAACACCACTTTAAATTTCTTTCCAGAAATGAAAGCCCAGTTAAGGACTTATCATCCTATTCCTTCACTTCAGTCTCGATCCAACCAGTCTGATTATAAACAATTACAGGATGCGCCAAGATTGAAAAGTATTTTAAAAGGCGCTTGCGAAGACAGACCCGAACCAGGCACTTTAGAAGACCTCATGGCCCCCGAAAGAGTAAAGCCAAGAACGAACCCAATTAATCTTCTTTTCTTACTCTCAACATACGCTACAAAGGTAGAGGAAGCGTTTTTCACAGAGAACTTTGAATTCTTCGATTTAATTATGAATAAAGAACTCTCTAGTGAAAGTCGAGCTAGAGCATTCCTTTGGTTGGTGTATACATATCTTGAAACCGATCTCACCATTGAGCAGTTGCAGGCCAATCCGTTTGGTTATGGTCAACAGGATGGCGTGAAAGTTCCCATGCTGCGACGCCTTTCTCCTGAAGAAGTTGAATTGGAGAATGTTGACCCAATATCCGAAAAGGAATTCGGCACCGAAATGACAAGAGTTCGTGCCGATTATTTAATACAGACTAATCAAGTGGCTGTCGGTGCTGAAGGGAATGAGGAAGCTGGTGGTAGTGGGGGCATTGTCAATTTTGATTCAACTACTGCTGCCAACCCCATCCCAACTGGAGAAACACCTATACGTCGTGCTTCACTAACTGGTAGGGGTGGAAGACGTCACCTTCTAGACGATTCTAACAATACTCCCAGTGGTGGATCTAAGAAGCGTAAGCTTGCTGGTGCTCCTACGAAGCGTACCTTACGAGCACGAGCAGCTCATAATTATAAAGAAGTTGGGGAGGAGGATTATATTGAAAACAAGGCTCCAGTTCCGGAGACACAACCTCTGCTTCAACCACAGCAACAAACTTCTACACATAAAAATAAGGTCAAGCTTACTGTTAAATTAGTCAAACGCTCGAAAGAAGAGGAAGAGAGAGAGAAACGGTGTAATGCTCGGATTGACCAAATGCTAAAGGAAAAATACGAACGAAGGAAGAGGATCCGCACTCGTCAAGGTGCGCTTCGAAGAACTTGGTCCAAAATTAAGGATTTAGATCCTCTGTATAACTCTGATGATGATCTGAATACTCTACAGCAAGAAGAATCGGTTTTGATTGCATCTGCTGCTTCTAATCCGGTGTTTGATGGCCCAACTACTGCCATTTCTAGTACTGCTACTAGTGCTAGCAGTTCCGGGGCCGTAACCGGCCGTTCTAAGCGACGTGCGAGAAAATCGGCAATTGCTGCTCCCCCCATCCCAGCTGGTTTTGATGACTTCCCCGGTGACTATGGAGAAGAACAAACCTCTATTGCTCGAGCGATTCGTCGATCTCTTCGATGGCTTGAGTCAGAAGACCAGCATGGTCACGTTACAGTTACTGGCAATGGTCAAGCGAATGGAACCCTTTCACGGTCTGCACCATCGCCGCCGTCACCTTCTACTCCGCCTGGTAGACCTCATGGTAATGATATCATGGAGGTGCATAATTTATTACAAGAAGTAGCCAGTTAACCTGTAAATATCAAACTACTACTATTATTATCAAAATTCGTTGTTCTTCATATTAAGAAATTATTTAAATAAATATTAGCCTGCTTTCCATGACTCTAATCGTTTCAGTCTTCATTTAATCATATCACAAATCATACAGGTTGCTCTAAACACACCTTTTCGTTTCACGAGCGAATTAAATACGGTCTGATGTTTGCCCAGAATCTTGGATTTATCTAACCCAACTATAAACTGTTAGTTAAATTCAGTGGTGGACTGGCCCGTTCGAATAACCGCGAGGGGTGCTGTCTCGGGCGGCAAGACATGGCTGTGCTCCCTGGCACACTTATAATTTGGCTACTCGAACGAAACTAAAGCTACAGATCTGGCTGGTGCGTGCCAGGAGGTAGCACAGTGAATTGCATAGGCAAAACCCATGGCCGACTTACCATCTGGATGCCATAAGGAAATGCTCAGCTTGGATGCCACGCTACCAATTTCATCGATCTCAACTCCCCATCTTAATGTTACTACTACCTTGCCCTCCAATGCTATAAAGTTTGACCTTTTCCATAACAGATCTCTAACTCCGTATGTCGCTGCAAGATCACTAAACACTCGATAGCGCTTCATCGCCAAGTTCCCGTATTGAGCCAGCCCATAAAGACAAAAGCTAATGTTCATCTCCATTTCCATTTGGTCTAGAAATTCGCCAATATCCTTGCGGATCCATGGTGATACCTGTATTCGGAATGAAGATACCTGTTGTTCTGGTAATTTAATCGAGATAGAGACATGGAAATTGAAGAGAACCAATTTTTTAGAAGACGCGTAGCAACACCCTCTAAATTGGTTCATGTGTATGTCCCGTGATACCAAACGTGATGCTGTGGATTTAAATGTCAGCCCATGAAAAAGGCCCAATAAAAACTCGGACTCTAATCCATTCCGAATTGGCAGGAACATATCTTCCGATATGAAATTTTGTTTTGCTTCGTTTTCATCATGTTCATCGTTTTCAGATTCATCTTCTTCTCGTCCCTCCAACCCACGCAATATCAATTCAGAGTCATTTGACGCTAGCAATTTGCTCAAAACCGCTGAATCCAAAATGTCGCCTCGCTCGTTACTCCCCTCTTTCAGCTTATTGACATCATCTTGCGCTCGTTTAAGCAAAACTTTTAATCTGTCGCGCTTCTCTAACAAGAACACGCGCGTTCTTTCATTCTCAATGACTTCATGATCGTGGTGGCTTCCATCATCAATAGACGACAACCACGGAAACGACTCCTGAAACATAATCGGGCACAGTAGATCAGGAGTAGTTCACGGAAAACAAACAAACATTAGAAAAAAGCTGTCACGTGATATTATGAACATGAACCGCCTCAGCTACCCGGTGTCGGTTTTGTTTCGTGAACTGATCATAGAAATTCGATCGAAGCTTTAGCTACGCGTCTGGGCGGAGCCCAGCCCCAGCTGCAAGAGCAGCGTAGGGGTAACCAAGAAGGGCTAATAAAGATCATTAGATAACATTAATAAAGAAAAAGGTGTGCGAGTGTGCGAATAAGCCAGCTAGTGCTTGAGTTCTTTTCCTTCGATACTAACTCCGGATTTGCGCGTTTTCACTGTTCGAGAAGCCATCATGCGCTGCTTGATTTTCCTGAATTGGTCTTCACCCGTAGGGCGGCGAGACGCCAGCTGACCACTGAGGTTGGACTGAGGCGCCACATCAAAAGTAACGGGTTTGACAGTGGGTATGGCGGCCCTGTTACGTCTTGCAGCTGCTGCTTCAGCTAAACTGACATGCTCGTTCGACGCACTCGCAGGACGATTGCCGAGGGCGATTTGACGAGCCATTTCATATGGATCATAAGACTTTGTGACAACCTCCTTGTCGCGGTAATTATCTGATCGGCCCATGATGGGACGAGTCCATTTACCAATCAGCTTATCAGCAGTACGTTTGATTGTTAGTTGTGGCCGTTTTGACTTCTGATAAAAGAGAACCACTTTACCGAGTCCAGACTCTCGCAAGTGAATAGTCTTAATTGGGAGTCTGTCAATAGCGGCAAATAATTCCTTTTGGATTTCATAACCAGGAAGCGAAGCATCAGGTAGTGGCTCAAGCCACTGGCGAACTGCTTCAAGAAGGTTATTATCTAAAATACTGTCAGCCAGATTCTGTTTGCCAAGAACGTCCTTGACAGCTGATAATAATTTTAGCTTATTCGTGGCTGGTACTCCATTCTTGATACATTCGGCATCAGCAATAGCAGCACCGCGCATCTGTTCACGAAGGTTTGAAATTTTCTCGTCCTGCATTTGTTCAATATCATCACCATCTAGTTTTCTTCGCTTGGAATTCGGTTTCTTGAGCACTGCATCAAGCCTTTCTTCCAGCTCACGACGAGCTTTAGTTTCGGGGTCTAAATCTTCATCATTATTCTGTTGTCGACTTTCATAGCTATCATCACCATCGTCATCTGCACTTTCACCAGCAGCACGGGACTTTTTCTCACGTGTTTTTTCCTTTTTAGTAGATGAGGAACTGGTTGTTCTTCCTGTACTTCTTTTATGAGATTGAATACTGTTAAAGACCGACTCGTCGATTATTTTTTCATTGAGGTCTTCGAAGTCGTCTTCATCCAAATCTGACAATTCACTTTCATCACTATCGGCAGCAGCTAATTTATTTGAATCCTGCTTGGCAACATCATCAATGTCATCTTCAGGGATTTCATCCAATCCATCGTCATCGTCGTCGTCTTCAAGGTTTTGGTTATTTTTTTCCTCTTCCTTCACTTGTTCCACATCCTCATCATTTGTCTCGACTGCCTCGGCTTCTTCATTTCCAGTTTCTTCTTCTTCTTCCACTTTTTCCTTTTCTTCTTCCTCTAGCAGCTCTTCTTCCTCTGGTGACTCCTTTGCAAATTCTTTATCTGACATTTCTGTTCTCACTGTGTGTATATTTATGACTTATGACTTGAAAGTGTATGATTTCTCTTCCATATATGTAATATGTATACTGTGATTCTGTGATTCTGCCAGCAACCAGCCGTGCATACTATCAAGTTCTGATGAACAAGCTAGCCGGCTCCAGCCGTACGTTACATTTTATTTCTCATTTCTAATATTTTATACACAATTTATACTTTATCTGCTGATAATTATAACCAAGTAATCCTCAATTCCCTGGTGTATGAATTGGTTTTACAACTGAGCGCTTAACTGCTTTTAAGGTGACTTCGAAGCAAAAACCACAATATACCCTTGCCCTATGACATGTTCTTTTAATCGCTTTATCGAGTGCAGATCATGAAAAATTCACATCTAAGACTTTGTTGCTGTGATTGATCATTCGTTCTCACTTTCCAATCTAGTTTCCACCAAAGTAAAGGATAAAAATGTACGGTGCTCCTCCTAGCTCTCCTGAACAAGTTCAGGAATTAACCCAACAAGCAAAGAACATTATGAGACAGGCTGTCTACTTGGCTGCTGCTCTTTGGGCTGGTAAGTAATAATACTATTGCGATTTTTAGGATGGTTTGTCAATGAAGAGATAAACAGAAAAAATGACCTTAATGTCCTATACTAACAAAGTTGTTTTTAGCTCCTTTTGCTATTGAGCTTGTTAAAGGTCGCTTCTAAGCATTAGTAGGGAACAGAATGACATCCATTTGCCCCATTATCTATCTATTTTCAAGACATTTCATTAACATATTGTATATATGTCATATTATTTAATAAATTAACAAATAAACTAGATGATAATAAGTAAAACACACCTAAGGATTTAAGAAATCGCTGGAATGGTTCGCGATTAATGGTCAGATTTTGTTCACTCACTTATCAGCAGCACGTGACGTTTTTTTGTTTTACATGTTTAACACAAATACTTCGTCACTTCGCAAATTATTAAAAAGCTACTACTGCTAGTATTACTCAACTATGCTAAGAAACCCGTCAGTCAAAAACGTGATAAATAACTGTGTCGTTGCAAGGTATAAACTAAATCCCGTTCCTAAAAATTTGTCTCAGAGTTTAGCAATTTATTCCTATTTTTCAAAGCAGATTGGTAAATCAACATCAAATGCCACTGCCACTACGCCAAATCTAGTCGAATATAAGCAAGAAAGATGCCCAGTAACCAACCAATGTTTAGAGGGGCTCAGAATTGTCCTGTATGACCCTCTTCGGCAAGCCCAATCCTCGCCTGCTGCTTCTTCAACTTTGTCAGCAATCTCAGCCGATGGTTCTATCGTAACGCAAGAGAATCCGCGGTCTAATCTATTGCAAGGGCAGATTTCTGCTTTGACGCCTCTTGAGCAGCTTCTTCTCGATATAAATTCAGTCAAGATTGAAGATGGCACGGAATTTTCGCTTGATCTGGTGCTTTTGAGTAGAAACAGAGATGCTGTCACAATGGCTAGAGATATCTATACTACTGCTAAACTAGGAACACTAGAGGGCTCCAAGAATCTAGCCGAGGCTGTCGATAAAGCTGACTTGTACTATCAAACAAAATTAAAAAGCTTAATAGAGATCTTTGAGAAATCTGAAACAAAATAAGACTACTTCATGTAATTGTACATATTGTTATGAGTTACGAATATTTATTAGCATTGACCAATTGCAGTACCTACTGGAGGTGCGCTGCCGCCCAGACCCATCGCTTCGTTAAGGCCTCAGGCTGTGGTCAGTTACAAAGACTCTAGCTCGCGCAGAGAGCACAAAAGGCATATCAACTTATATATAAACTCAGTAAATATTTCAACAGATTCCAGTTCCTTACTACAGTCACTAACTTCAAAAGAGTTCTTCTAATTCATCCTTGCCATTCCTCTTCTCACTCTCCTCAGCAGCAAGATTAGCTTCAACTCGTTCAGAAATGGTTCTTTCAGTTCTCATTCTCCATTCAAGCTTATCTATTTGAAGCTTCATACGTCTAGTTTGTTTTGGGTTCATCAACAACATGCTTTCAAATCCTTCTCGAAAATACAGGTTTTGATATTGTGCTTTGAATCCGGGCATTTTCTGATCAATTTCGGTGACATATCTATCAATAATGGAGTTCAAAACTAATTTGCCATACTGATGGCTACTCTCATACTGCTTGATAGCTCTCTCAAGGAGTACATCAACAGCTGGAGTAATCTCTTTATTAGAAGGACGCAAAAGGGTGTCATGTACAAGGTTCAATGTATCCACTCCTCGTGAGTTCCCTTTGATGTACTTAACTTCATCCAAAAGTCGAAAAAGAGATTTGCACACTGAAAAACTGGAGTAATGTGGATGTTGTGGGGATATGAACTTCATAATACACTTTGTAGCATTCGCAGAATCACTAATGATTTTATAACATGAGATTGCAGCTGCGAGATAATCACTCGGAGGCTTTCGGCCTCTAGCCAAGTCCCGAAAAGCATTGTCAAGAATACGCGGAAGTTTTTTGTCCTTGTTTCTTAACTTAGGAATTACAGTCTTGGGATAGTCTTTGGGATCAATCCAGTTTCCTAAATCTTCATCTGAGGTTTTTGCCTCTTTTGCATAAGAAGAAGGGAATACTTCATCAAGACAGTCGTCATAGACTTCTTCATCATCTGAATCCACTGGCTGTCGTTTCCAGAAGACTGCTTTGATCGAGTCAATACTTCTATCGCAAACGTAATCCCAGTCAACCTCATGGAAGTTCCATGTCAATGAATCGGAATGAACATGTAGCCGTCTTAATTCCAAATAAAGATCTTGTTCCCATTCACTAGTCGTAACTTCAGTTTCTGTCAAAGGATCAACTGATCCAAGAACTTTAAGTTGCAATGAGTCAAAATCTGTAAGAGCAGCAGTCATAGTTTAGTTGAAATTTATAGATAACTAATCGATTGATTGATAGTTGTATGTTTTTCACGGCAGTGGTAGTGGCATTTGTATGGCTGCCTCCGTTACCCTTCCTTAAATACAATTGGCTACTAACCACCACAGTGTTAACAAGGGATAGTAAAAACACACTGATCGACATCACATAAACCCCACATTTTGTTTCTACCTATAGTTACATCCAGGATTGGTGAAATAGTTAAGCGATGATGCCCAAACAAGCAGATAATCTGAACGAGCAGAATAAAGTTGCAACGTGCCCGGATGTGGAAGTGATGTTTGAGCCTATGGAGTCGGCAGAAATGATGAAAGAGCTTCCTAAACGGAATATCGGAGACAGTGACACTCTAAAGTCATAATATTGAAATAGAGGGAGATTATTGATAGCAGAGAAAAGCAAACGAGATGGAGAATTGAAGCAGAACCAGTTACTGATTATGATCGTGTACGCTATGCTGAGGAGAGAGCAAGAGAAGGCAAAGATTGTCATAATAAACAGTGCTCCAAAGTAGCGGCCAGCGTATATCTTGCGTCTCGACTAGAAGATATTACCATCGAGAAAAATGCCAGTCCTATTTTGTATTCGCAAGAAGTTACCAGAATGGTCAATTTGATGCGGTGTATCTCTGTGCATAGTAACTTCAAGTGCAACAAATATTACTCCTGCTCTTGGAAATGATAGTGACGATAACGGCATAACTCTTTAATTGCGTTCTTAATCCAATCTTGGAACATTGAAAGCGCCATCTACCTCAGCATCTAACCATTGTATCACCGAAAGAGGACCTCATGTCCACAACATTTCATTAGAGATTTTTCTACAAAACATCTTTATTTCCTGTTCTTATTTCTGACGAGTCCTTCTGATATCGGACTCGCCTCCTTCACAATCATCTCAAAGTTGAATTCCTTCAATAGCTTTCATCTACTTCTCGTTAACCCACGACTTCTTGAGGCCCTCGCCATTGAGCTCCGTCGTTGTTAAGTCCAAGTGGCACCTCTCCTCAGATTTAAGCCCCTTCGGTCCCTCCATTTTTGCAATCATTTATTATAGATTATAACTTACATCTTTGCATACGGTACGATCGTCTTTTCACAGCATCAACTGTTAATATTGACTAATACAGGAATCAGTGACAGTCGGAAGAGCAGACGCCTCTTCAGGTTCATTATTTTGTGTTAACTGTATTGCTTTGTTAACAGTGTTGGGCATGAGATGGCAACGATTTAATAATTGATTTGACGTAGTTCTCACATTAAAGTTTTTTCGCAATCACAGGAGTGAATGCAAAGATAGAACTCTTTCTAGGCCCAAAAGGTTAATTTATGTGAATGAATATGGTGATGATTCGACGAAAATTGCTAAGCGAATTATCTATATATACAGCTGAGGCCTCCTTATGGTTTGAGGATCTAAACTATGAGGAAACATCGGCCGCTAGAGCGAGAACGGGGAGCTCCGCTTCATTATACCAGTGAAGCAAAATAAATAAAGTAAAGTAACGTAACCTTCTTCCATGAACGTTATCTTCAATAGCATTGCGAAGATAATGGTATCTTCGGACCGAAATAGGCAGGCTATTTATATGGGCCGAGATCGGAAAGACGGGTACCGGCAAGACAGGAGGAGGATTTATCTGACGATGAACACGGTCCAAGCCCTCCGCGAAGCGGAGCTACGGGTCTGGGCAGAGCCCAGCCGCCGGAGGCGAACCACCACCCTCAGAGCGATTTCGCACACCGAGTCGGCCGAGTCGGCGGCCGTACAGCGCGAACGCGGCCCTAACAGACGAGGACGACGACGAGGACGATGCCCAGCCGCTAGACAAAGCTCAGCCAACCAGAGGAAACATATTCTAGTGGTCCGATTTTTATTGCAGCTGGGTTGGTGGACTAGCCGACATCGGCGGTCGACGAACCCCACAGAAAAACCCTAAATTTGTATATTTACTAGGCAAGGGTTAGTCCAGATTGGGATATCGATTCTTCTCTGCGCTGCGCTGCGCAAAACGAGCGTAAGCTTGCTTTTCTCTCTGCCTGCCCTACCGTATCGCACAGCACTACCGCCTTGCTTGACTGCTTACTGGCTCGGTCCCCTGCCCATCTATCAGACGTCTGCTGCGCTGTCTCAATTGCCCCCACACCCCACACTCCATCCCGTTCTGCCTCCGGCGGCTGGGCTCTGCCCAGACCCGTTGTCTCCGCTTCGCGGAGGGCTGGGACCGTGGTGTTAACCCCGCGGAGGATAATACGATGGGTAGAGATTGGGGGACAGTTCGTGCGCGTGCGCGTATCGTGTGACAGACAGACAGGCAGGTACCAACCAAATGTGCGGCACAGACTGATTGATTATAAGCGAACAATGCCATTGGGGGTAAAGTTTGGGGGCATGTGTGGTTTGGGGTTTATCTCCACACTCACATGCACACTCTGTTTGGGACTACTGGCCAATTCTTATATATATATATATTAACCTGATACAACGCCGCTGCCAATATTTTCCTATTTTTAATTTAATTGACAAATTGTGGTTTTCCCAACAGACAACACACGCCAGCAACACGCCAGCAACACGTAGGAGGACAGGTGCGAGAACAAGAAGCAGAAGCAGAAGCAGAAGCAGAAGCAGAAGCAGAAGAAGAAGAAGAAGAAGAAGAAGAACAATTTCTTAAATTTGATATACCGACCAGCTCAACGGAGGCTCGATTTATATATTTTTTCATCAGTTTTAAGTTCACTGGCTACCCCCGATTTTAGTTTTATTCATTATGCCTGACGGAGCTCAAGCTTGGAAAATGATCAAAACCCCCGGTACTCATACCGATCGTATAGCACAGGCTTGTGATCGGTGCCGGTCAAAGAAAATCCGTTGTGATGGTTTACGTCCACACTGTTCTCAATGTCTGGCTGTAGGCTTTGAGTGCAAAATCTCGGACAAATTAACAAGACGTGCTTTTCCTAGAGGCTATACCGAATCTTTAGAGGACAGAATTCGCCAATTGGAATCGGAAAACACCCGTTTATCGAACCTACTGGATGTCAAAGATGAGCAGATGGAGATGCTTTCACGAGTGGAGGCCGTTCATGGTGACAATAATAATATATCATTTACTTCATCCGACTCTCCTGAAGTAGGAGAAGAAGAAGAAGAAGATGACGAAGACGCAGGTGCAGAATTCATTGTTAATCACATGAATAATCTCGGTATAGACGGCACTTATCGAGGCACTTCGGCTGGCGGCGTATTCATCAATTCATTTATTCAAAAACTAAAAGTAAAAAATCCGTCTGTTCTGACTTCAGTACAACATATTTCTGCATATTTTGCTCAGACAACTGAAGGTGGAATCGTCAAGTCGGCATTGAAAACGTCTCATCCATCGTCATATTCTTATAAGAATGGAGATTTATTATCTCCGCCTACGTCTTCATCCCCTGATGATTCTTCAATCTCTTCGTTATTTCCGTCTCGATTGAATTCTGATAAGTTAGTGACGGTGTATTTTCAAGAATGGCAGTCTGTATATGCTATCTTGGACCAAAACAAATTCTTAACTGATTATCAGAAATTTTTCAATGACGAGAATAACAACGACCTGTTTGCTGCTTCTTTGGCGTTAGTATTAGGATTAGCTAGTTTAGCCAACAAAGAAGGGTCTTCTTCTCTGAGCACTAGTGAAATCTGGAAGTTGGATTCTATATGGAAGAAAATCATGTCTTCACGAAGAGTTCCGTCTTTACAGTTGTTGCAAGTATCTTGCTTGGCTCAATTATACGCGTTGCATGTGGGCAATCTGGATGATGTTTGGTACTATCGTACACTATCCACCTCTACTGCTTTACGATTAGGTCTTCATCGAAGCCGCAGAGCTATGCGTACCTCAACTGGTGAACCGCTTAGTGCTTATGAATCCGAATTGAGTAGAAGAGTGTTTTGGGTTACCTATGCCTTGGATGTATTTTCTAGTGCAGTTCTTGGTTCCTCCCGATTGTTGAATGATAATCACATCCAATGCTCTATGCCTAAATACATTGACGACGAAGTTATAACCGATTCGTTCGTGACTCCGCCGCCAAATTCTCCCGAGACCATTGACGGTATCCCTGCATCTTGTCAAGTTAGTGTGATTCAATTTTCTAGACTGCTGGCTGATATTATTGACACTGTCTATTCACCAAAGAAAACATCTCATCGGTCAAAGACCATTCTCATGTTGGAAGATCAACTTGAATCTTGGCATAGAGATCTCCCCGCTAGTCTTAGGTTTGAGTTTGTCAATGGTATGCCGACTGCATCACTTTCTCCTGTTCACCAAAAGTCACCGTTACTTCTAATGCTCTATCATTACGCAAGAGTATTAATTCATCTTCCTGCCATTGCCGATGAATCTAATTCTTCTACTTATGGTAGTAGTTCAATTGTAGCAGTTATGCAATCAGCAAAAACATATATTCAAATCTTCAATTATCTCAAGGCTAGAAATGTAACTTCTACTCTTCCACTCAGTCCTACAAGAATGATGCTTTTGTTTGGTTCTGTTGTACTATACTGTGCAATTGATTACTCAAAAGGAGGTGCCCTTCTACAGCAGTCACGAAAAATTGTTTCTCAAGGTCTTGGATATCTCTACAATGATATGCAACTTGGATTACCTGGCTCAATCTCTGGTGAATGTTTCCAATGGCTTGAAGAGATTTGCGATTCTGTTTTGAATGGCAGTGGTCCGTCCCAGCACCGGAAGAGCTCCGGGACTGGCACTAGCATCAAGCAAAAGTCCGAATCAAGAAATCGCTCTCAAGAAAAGAATAGCAATAGCTCATTACAACCACAACTTCAATTTGTTCAACAAAATGTTCATCCAAGAATAAAGTTAGAGCCGTCACCCCCGCACCATCATTCTTCCGAAATTGAATCGTCATCATATCAACAAATTATAATCCCCCAACAACCAAATACTGATTCCAGTACATCAGCACTATTGGCAACTGCTAATATGATGGGATTGCAACAACACAAATATCATCAACCAATACCTACTAGCTACTACCCATCAAACAACGTCAATTTTCTTGCGACCAGTCCGACTGATGATTTTTTTGATACGTCCAGTTTCGAAGATTTTGATATCGGCTCTGTTCTTGATCCAGTCACCTCCATCTCGCTCTCCACAAAACAGGATAATGCGAACTTTGGCCAAACTTCCCATACAAATACCTTTTTGGAAAACTTCAATTGGGATGATTCCTATAACTGGAGTTCAATGGCTGTGTAAACTTTTATGATTGTAATTCTTTATTTTTGTTTTTTTACTCATTTCTTTTGTCTTTAGTTTTAGTATTATTTTTATTCTTCTTGGCTTGAATCGTATAGTTAGGGGCCTGCCTCCGGCAGCTGTGCTCCGCCCAGACCCGTTGCGATCTAGAGAAATAATAAATAAGTATGTATTACCATTTAGGAAACAAACGAACTACCATCATTCCTCCTGAAATAGCTACTACCATGAATACAACTGCCCAAATGTAAAACCACCATCCAATCGCTTTGGTATTGCGATACACATTCAATCGCGAACCAACCTTATCCATATTACTAGACGTTTTGTTCAGAGCAGATGCAGTTCCTTCAACGATATCTTGATCTTGCGCAATCTTATCAGCAAATGCAATGGCGTTGGATTTGAGCGTTGATACCATGCCTAGAATTTCACTCGACAGACTGTCCTGGATATCCTTTTGTAGCGTGAGCTTGGACTCGGTAGGCACTTCTTTAGATGATGATGATGATGATACACCTATGGAACGCCTACGAAGGGATTCAACATTGTGTGCAACTAATATTGCTTCAGCAGCCGACTGCTGAGCTAACTGTTGTTCCTTGAACAGTTCAGCTTCTTTAGTTTGAACGTTTCGGATTCGATGTTCAATATTTTGGATTTTTTCATTCAAATGCTGGATATGTAATCTATGCCCAGACAGCGTTCCTTTCCCGGATTTCTGCAGCCTACTTGCCGGCACTACCACATCAGACTCCAGATCTAACAAGATACTCCTTGCATAGTCCATGTTCGACAGCAGTTTCTCCAGTTTTAAAGATGCCACGAATATATCGTCATTATATTCATTGTCTTCTATGAGCCCTGTTGTTTTTTCCAGCGATGCTGTCTCCTCATCCAGATATTTAAAAGTATGAAGTAACTGATAACTGGCCATTATAGATGGTCTGCAGAGAGATCAGAAGGAATAAATGTCGTGAAGTAGGAGGTATCTCGAGTTGCATAACTGCCTTGTTTTGACAACGGCTATTAGGCTCCCAATGCTAGCACAACCGGGCAGAGCAGAGCCCAGCAGCCGGTGACGGAGATGGAGAGATGCATCGTACAACAATTATAAATAAAGAATATATATATATAAATGCAAAACTGGCCCAAAAACTGCACTAATACAAGTCACCGAATGTACCCCCGAAACTGAGGGGACCAGAAGCTTTTTCGCCCCTCTTGACATTCTTGCCCTTCTTATTGTGCTTCTTTGAACTGCCGCTATTGACACCCTTCTTGTGGAAGGGAACAGTGGTGTGTCCCCTCACATTATCAAGAGCAAAGAAATCTCTGTCAAGATTGCTAGTAGCAGAATTAACTGTGAGAGAAAGATTGGAAGATGCATATGAAACTCCATTAACAGCTTCGTGACGGGAGAACTTCAAGCTGTCAAGAGCTTTGGATAAATCTACCATGGAAAGGTCAACATCAGGATCAGCCGCTTTAAGTGCAGAAATGATTTGCTGTTGTCTAGGACCGGGCAGTGAATCCAATTGGTAGACTTCTTTGTTGAATAGGTCACCACGGTTAGATTCTTCAGGCTTATAAGTGGGTGGTGGATTACAGTAGAGTAACTTGGCATTGACATAATCCTTGAGAATATATCTAGCAGCACGCGATTCATCAGGATTACCTTGTCCTGATCGCATGAAACCTCTTGCTCTCGCGTAAGCGACCAGCAATTCTTCCGCAGTAGGGATACCAGTACCACCCTCATCCTTGGGTTTTGTGAAAATAGACAGACCATAAATAGCTTCGAGGAAATATTTAGGAATTCGTTGAGCTACAAGTTGAACTGGACCAGTGAACTCACGGAGTTGATCAATTGGCAAGACACCATTGCAGACAAGGTCACCATTTGTAGATGCAAAATTAGGGAACACAAGACCTGGACAATCACATAGCATGACATCCGGGGATAACATAATGGTTTGGAAATGTTTTGTTTTACCAGGTGTGGAAGAGACAGATACCTTCTTGGCACCAATAAGGGCATTAATAGATGAAGATTTACCAACGTTTGGATATCCAACGAGACCGATTTGTAATCTAGCAGGTTTATCAGCAGTGGCAGGCATATAAAGAGGCTCTGGGGCTTCAGAAAGGAAAAGTGCCTCTAATTCGTCAACTGACAATATGTGAGTAGGATCATCTCTCATTACTTTGTAATTAATAAGAGTTTCTTCGTCGCCTTCTTCTGTTTGTTTCGGTTCAGCAGATTGAACGGCTTCTTTGGCGTCTTCAGCTTCTTGCTCTTTTTCTTCTGTTTCTTCTTCACTCTCACTCAATCCTTCTTTCTCTCTTAGCTCTCTCTCCCTCTCTTCCTTCTCAGCTGCCTCTTCAACTTCTCTTAAAGAAGTTTTGGCTGAAAAGAAAGCATATCTAATTTTATTCACCAAGAAATAATTAGCCCACTCTCGACGCTGTTCTAATGTTAACAGATCCGCTTTGTTGATCAATAGCAAATTTCTCTTTCTTGGATCGAGTTCCTTAACGTAACTTTCCAGATCAACTGATCTGAATAACAATGGGTTACGACCATCGACAATCTGGACTACTAAATCAGATCGATCAATAACTCTCCACAACTGTCTCCAGACTTCAATGTTTCTTTCAAAAGGAGTTAACAATAAATCTTCGTTTTCTTGTAGAACAGCTAATCCTCTTCTCCATTCCAAAAACGAATCCTTTTCCAATCTATCCAACTCAGTATTGGTCATTTCAGAAGTCCATTTGGGTCTTCTTGGGACCGTTAATTTGCCAGTATTTTCAGCATGAATTTGTTCTAGCTTAAATTCTTCTTCTCTTGATAATAAATATGGATTAGCTGGGCCAAACTGATTGTTAGAGGCACCACTACTACTCCCAGCAGTCAACCCTCCCTGCTGGATGATTCTTATGTTGGCTGTTCTTTCAGTAGTAAAATCAGTATCGGCTAACTCGGCTGTTGATAAAAAATCATCCAATGCTCTTTCTTGTGTTACTGATTTTAGTTTCACCCAACTAGCTTCTTTGCTTCCACCGTCCATGTCGGTCGTATATCTTGCTTCACCGTCGTCATTTATGTACCTCGAAGCTTTTCTTGCCTTTTGTTTTTGATTAATCAAAGCTCTGCCTAATCCTGTAGGATTTTTAGCATTCGCTCTCTGTTTCGAACCCGGTTTTGGGGGTAATGGAGCTCCATATCCTTTAACCTGAAATTATGTTAGTTGTGGTCGTTATATCCGACTTATTTTTATTCTTATATTCTGATCCTCATCAAAACTGTTCAGATACTTACCATCTTTATTAACCTTTTTCTTCTATTGGCGGATAAAAGCCTGAATACCTGTATATAGAGATATATTTGTCAGACTTAGATGGATGCTCTTGGTATTGAAGCTGCTATTAGATATTTTTTTTGTCAAAATATTCTGCAGATCCTCTCTGTTAGCCAGCCGTTCACAGATCATCATCAATGCTCTAATTATCACGTGACTGATTATTGACGTATATATTATTGCAAATATCAATGAGCAAGAAACCATTTAAACAGAAGAGGTCTGGTTTCTGAGGAATCTGTTCTGCAATAGTATTATTCGTATGAGATAGCTTAAAAAATGCTTGAAATTTTATATTTCCCTGCATATCTTGACAAGCATTAATCGCTTTAATCTATCTCAGGTATGAAATTGGGTAGTAGTCTTTAACTGTTAATCAAGTTAGGGAATAACTTTTCTCCTTTAACTTCCAGAATATCGTTGTCATATATCTTTTAGCTGCGGTAATAATAGATAGAAATTTGATATTATATACTAATAAATCTATAATCGATTAATCGTGTTCTATTTCAAGAGTATTTCTCTTAAAAGATAGGTAACCTTTTGCAAAATTCTAACTTGTGGAATCAGTTTCGTTTTCTAGGCTTATGGTGGCAAACTTCATATTTCGATTCGACAGTCAGACGCGCGAAACGACGCGTCATATTTTTCCTTTTATTGTTTAACATCTAGCTGATACCAAGTTGTATTTCTTTTATTTCTGATTATTGGTACTTTGAAGTTGAGTACCAATCCGCATATTTGCATAACAGTTATTAATTGTCGTTCCAACAAAATGTGGGCTTTATTCGTTTTGGTGCTCTGTGTACACCTGAAGCGCGCGTCTGAGGCGCTATTTTGCAAGTGTCTAATAGCGGCGCGACAATCAGGCATAAGCTGGTCGCGATTTCAGTAGAGCTGACGTGAACTCCATTCCACTATATATACCGATGTCGTTTTTCAGGAAAAGAGAAGAAAATCTGAATGGAGCAAGCGGCAATAGTAGCTCTACACAGGTCAAAAATGCTCCCTGGGTAGAGAAATAGTAAGTACATCATTAATGAGCTCGTGACGAATGTATTCAACAAACCCCGAACTAACTCCAAACAAGTCGTCCAAAAAATCTCAATGATATCTCTGCTCAGGAGCACACAGTTTCAGTATTGAAAAGAACGCTTCAGTCAGCGAATCTTCCTCATATGCTCTTTTATGGTCCCCCAGGAACCGGTAAGACATCTACAGTGTTGGCATTGGCTAAAGAATTATATGGTCCCGAACTTGTGAAAACTCGAGTGTTAGAATTAAACGCATCCGATGAACGCGGTATTTCAATTGTTCGTGAAAAAATCAAAACGTTTGCCAAAACAGTAGTGTCAAGTCCATCCGAATACCAGCGTCAGAACTATCCTTGCCCCCCATATAAAATTATCATTCTAGATGAAGCCGATTCAATGACGAGTGATGCGCAATCTGCTTTACGACGAACTATGGAAACATATTCTAAAATTACCAGATTCTGTTTAATCTGTAATTATGTGACAAGGATCATTGATCCATTAGCATCTCGTTGTTCCAAATTCAGATTTAAACCTCTTGACGAAACAAATGCCTTTGACAGATTACAGTACATTGCCAAGCAAGAAAACGTTCATTACGAGGATGATGCTTTGACAAGGCTGTTAGATGCTTCGAATGGTGATCTTCGTAAAGCAATTACACTTCTCCAGTCGTGTTCTAGACTGGTCTCCTTTCCCACTCCTGCTACTGGACCGCCAGGATTAAATGAAGCTGATTTTGACGATGATGAAGATGTGGAAATGGTCGACGCAGAGAGCAAGGATAATAGCCCTGTTGTTGACAACAAAGTTACTGTATCGACAGTTAATGAAATTTCTGGCACGGTTCCTGAAGATGTGGTGGATGGATTGATTTCTGCTTGTAGATCCGAAACCACTCTTGACAAAGTCTTTCAGTCTGTACAAAAATCAGTTCAAGAAATTATTTTCAGCGGCTGGAGTGCAGCCCAACTAATGAGTCAAATTCATGATAAATTTCTCAATGATGAATATATCACTTCTTCGCAGAAAAGTGATATTTCGTTAATTTTATCTGAAGTTGATAAAGATTTAAATGATGGTTCTGATGAGCATCTAGCTCTTCTCAGCACCGTAACTCGGATTTCACGCGTTTTGGTTAGTTAATTAAAATATATAGATTTAAAAAAAATGCATTTATTAATTCGCTATTAAATTTCCTATCAATTAATATTCTAAATCATATCCTCATAGTAACCACTCCATTGGTCGATGGATGTTATATGTCTCAAAGTCGGTCTTCCATGTGGACAACTCCATGGTTTATCAAGTTTGGACAATCCCCTTACGACCCTCTCCATTGTACTGATACTTAAAGATTGGCCAATCATAATACTACTTCTACACGCTCTCATTGCAAACATAGAACGAACTTTTGAACAACGTACCGATTTGTTACCAGGGGACTCGCCAATTAAATACAACAATTCACTAAGATCGGTTTCATCAAACACTGTATTTTTGCTGTATGGCAAAGAAACTAGTTTGCACTGACTTCCAGGAATTGCAGTTTCATCAACTTTAACACCAAACCCATTCTTTTCAAGTATGGAGCGATTCTTTGTAAGTACTAATTCTTCCACCGCCGTTAGGTTTAGTTGTCTAGGGACAACCAGTGGTTGGTGCTGTAAAGTTGTTTCCTCTTGTAACCTTTCAAAATTAGTCTTCTCATCGCTCGCATGCTGATCAACAATGAATAAATCTGCTGTCCCGTCATCATTTCCTTTAGAGACAATTATGAAGCCCAAATTAAACTGACCCACGATCTTCATAGAATTGAAATCATTTTTCCGTATAGCCATATTAAGTCTATGCTCGATTTTTTCTAGATTCCCATCAATCTCGACTTGATTGACAGATAATTTGGGATGTTTTCTTGCGTTTGATTTTATTAATTCGGAGCGAGCAAGAGCAAGACGATGCCAACCATTCAAAATATCATCAGCCGACACTCTGGTAGGAACACGAGACGCCAACGTCTGATATTTGGAGGATATTGAAGAAAACGTGAGTTTGGTTTTAAGAGTCTGCTCATTGAACTCTAATGATGCTGGGTTGCCGTCTACTGTGGTTTTATCAAAAGACGTTGAAGCAGAATCTAGCATTTCGGGTTCTTGTGACATGTTACAGTCAGGAGCGTTTAGAGTACTCGAATCGGATCTAGACCTCTTTCTGGAATTGGTTGAAGTTGCTGAAACAAAACGTGAGGATGATTCCCTATTTAACTGTTGTTCTTTTGTGTTGGGTGACAACATATTGGCAGTGCTGTCGATTATTGTACTTTCATCTTCATACGAAGAAGCTTGTTCAATTTGTAAGGGAGACTCAATTACGCTATCAAAGCTAAATTGTTGAGCAGTTTTCTCCTGTTCTACAAACAATTCTTCTTCCTCAAGTAAGTTTTGATGACTTTCGACATTTTCGCCGGTGCTCTTTTGGAGCAAGGCCATATCACCCTCATCTTCGATAGCCTCTTTGTGAATACTATCTTTGCCGTAGTCATGCCGGCTATTTCCTGTTCCTAGACCAGTGTCTTCTTCATTGTCACTCTCATCATCCTCATCCTCATTTTCATTTCCACTTTCGCTCTGATCCTGACTTTCATTCACATCATTTTCATTCTCAACCTCTCTTTCTTCGCTTTTGACCTTAGGATCAACGCCAGAATTAAATCTGGATGCTAAATGTGACAACTTGGATTGAGTTCCACGCTTAACCACTGCCTTCTCCATCCTTCTGGGAACTGTACTAACAGAAGACTCTAAAAATTCGGTCAATTGCTCTTTTAAGCACTCTATCAACACTGTTTCTTGATGCAATAGAATGGTTCGTTTATCTGGCGACACATTAACGTCAAAACTTGATGGATCAAGAATCAAGTTACAAATAACACATGGAGCTTGAGTGGAATTAAATAAGCGATATACTTCATTGACTCCTTTGGCAAATCTAGGAAGTACACAGGGTCTGGAGTTAACGAAAAATAATTGCCTATCAGTTGAATTTCTCCCTTTGCCGTGAATAGCCTGAGAAATAAACCCACTGCACCGGGCCTCTGAATCATCTATCTTATCTTTGAGCACAGAGTTTGAAGTGAACTGCAACTTCAAGTTAAATGGTACCAATTCAGTTATGGCTGTAGCTCCAAAGACACTGATAATATTATCTTTAATACTTGTACCAGTGCTTCTCACAAGTACAGCATTTTTAGTATTTGCGCCACTACCAATTATATGTGAACAGGTAAATGTAACTCCATTAGAAATGATCGCATACTCCTGAAGCAATGTCAGCGCCTTTGCAAATTGGCGTTTGTGGTTCTTTTCAAGAAATTTTCTTCGAACCGGTGTAATTTCAAACATATTGCTAATTGTAACAGTGGTTCCTTGGCGGCCAGATGTACTTGATTTTGAGGTGATCTCCCCAGAATGATTAAGCACAAGCTTTGTGGCTGGACCAGTATTTCCAGAATGTGACGTTACTAATGTTACATCAGCTTGTGCGCATAGAGAACTTATGGCTTCGCCTCTAAACCCGAGAGTTTCAATCTTTTCAACATCCTCAAAATTCGTTAATTTCGACGTATAATGCTTACGAGCAATACCTTCAAAATCCTGACTAGCTATTCCATTACCATTATCAATCACTTCAATGGAATCCAAACCATAATTCCTAAACTTTACTTCAATCCGAGTAGCATTTGCGTCTATTGAATTTTCAACCAACTCCTTAACTGCTGTAGCCAAATCTACGATAACTTGACCCGAAGTTATTTTATGAACAGAATTACTATCAATCGGTTTGATGACAGACATGATGGTTTGCTATAACTCATCTATCTAATATGATATTGTTTGTTTCCATTCAAGACTCCTACAATCAAGAATGTTTATGAATATCAGATTGTTGGAGGGAAATACGCGTCTCAAGGTAAGCCACCCCTGAATTCCGTCAGCCGTGCAAAGAGACTCATAACTGTGAGAGCTCTGAAACTGGTAAATAAAAATTGAAAAATTACATATATAAAACATGATCACAATTGGAGCCAAAAAAACTTTCTTTCAAGTTGCTGAGGCATGTGAAACGTGCCAGATTTGCGGACTACTGCAGAAAAAAGAGATAATACTGTAGCTCCAATGGAATAGCTTCTTCTTAACGTAGACGGGAGAACTGCTACTATATCTATTTGTCGGTTTTTATAATCAAAATGTATATAATATCCATAATATGGTAAAGCGACTTGAGATATATATCTAACGAAATGAAGTGTCGAGTTGTCGGGAGCGTTTTACTTGATCCATGTGGCTAGCGAAGCCTTGTCATGTGACGAAATTATCGGAGATAGTATTAAGTGAATCACAGATGATATGACAACTTATTTTAGAGAACGATTTTCAAAGAGCTATCAGAGAGTGATATCGGGCAGTGCTTAATTATATCTATAATCGCTAGAAGAAGAATCGAGGATTGTGAATAAGCTATAGTATAGTATAAATAACACATGTAAGTATTACTAGAGAGAGATTATGAAAGCAGCAGAAAGATCGAGCCTTTATATAATAAGAGGGATATGCCTCAGCTGATAATAATAATAATTATTTAGTTCAGAACCACATTTGAAAGTTTCCGAACCAAAGTAAGGTTATTACTTCAGTAAGACTGTGAGAGGCTTGAGAGGCGTGTGAGACAGAGTTGTCCTGACGAGCGTCTGTTTTATTTCGCCAATGCTTCAACTTATTCTTACAGCCAAGTCAGTCGTAGTGATGTTGTCTCGTACTCGCACTATCTCAGACAGTTTTTGTTTTTAATATGCAGGGCAGATCCCAACACGTTGAATCTTTAAATGCCAAACGCGCGATAAGCAACAGCTTATCCATCTTATCTACCTAATTTAGTAATATAAACAATAGTTGTTGCAAACGATGCAGAAACATTTAAATAGCGTGCGTACGAACGAATATAAATTTCGTCTTCTTAAAATTGTTTTCCACAATAAGATGAAAATTAGTTACGGAACAACAATAGTATCTAATGTGGTATTAAAATACTTCCCATTTAAAGATGGAAATACCAGTAACAACAGGACAAAAGCTGTGTTGCTGATGCTATTACTTAACAAGGCCATACCATTGATTCTGGCATGCCTTCTATCCATTATCATTTTATTTTATTTGATGTTTCAAAATGCCGAATCAACACTTTATTTGGTTTTAGCACCTCCACAATACCATCATGACTGGCATTAACGTCAGATTGACGGCAATTGACCAGGAAACAATCAAGCGCATACACACTTCTAGCAACTTCTTTCATTATGGGTATCTTTTGAAATAATCGTAATCGTCAACCGTCTCGTCCATTATGGCTCTCGTTGTGATTTTTCGTTATTATGCTGTTCTCACTCATAATCTGACACTCTATACTCAGCCTCTTCAAAAACTGCATGTGAAAATCAAGGACCCTTGATTGCGTATTAACGCACATTATCTCCCACGTGCGGCGCCGAAACAAACGCCTCCACATATATATAGAACGTCACGGCTGCTGCTGTTCCTCTCCGTTCCGTTTCCTCATTATTTTTTAATTTTATCATTCAATCAGCTGAAAGAAATAAATTACATCAATGTCTTCTGTTAATGTTATTACTGTTAGTGGACTTGGCCCTGCTACCACTGAAGCTCAAGTTAGTGATTTCTTCAGTTTCTGCGGTAAGGTCACCAATGTTTCATTAGCCTCATCTTCAGATGGCCTTTCTAAAACTGCTACTGTTGAATTTGCCAAGCCTGCCGCGATTAAAACTGCCATTCTTCTAACCGATTCTGAATTGGCTGGCCACAAAGTCACTGTTGAAGCATCCGCTGATGCGCTTGCTGCTAGTGAGAAGGACTCTTTGGCACACGAGGCCGAATCCGCCACTCCTGGTCATGATGAAGATATTGGTCAAGAATACAAGCCTCGTGCAGTTATTTTGGCTGAATACCTTAGCCACGGATATGTTTTGGGTGATAAAGTTATTTCCAGTGGATTAGAACTTGATCAGAAACATGGAATTTCCAACCGATTCACCTCTTTTGTAACCGATTTGGACAAGAAATATCACATTCAAGACAAGGCTGAGGCTACCGACAAAGCTTATGGTATTTCAGATCATTTCTGGAGCGGTCATGCTAAGGTATCCAAGTATCTTGATCAAGCTTTGAAGACTCCTACTGGCTCAAAGGTCCGTTCTTACTATACCGATATCGTCAAGAATGCTGCTGATGTTCATGCTGAGGCTCGTCGTCTTGCCACTCTAAAGCAACAAAGAGAAGCGACTGCTAGTTCTAATGCTGCACCAGCCTCTTCTACTTCTACCACTGCCGCTCCTCCAGAAGCTGCTTCTTCTGCCGGAGCCCCTTCGGCCCCTCCTGCTTATGAGAAATCTTAATTTAAGGATGACTGCAGAATTCGTATTATTTACTAGCTTTCTTATAGCAAATGTAGCTAATTAACTCTATTAAAAAAGGTTTTCTTTTCACTTACCTATACAAAGAACTGACAGTTCATGTTTGCTGAATATACTGAATACTGATAAATGTAAGCATATTTTAGGTGTTAAAAATAATAAATTATAGGTGAGTGAAAGAAATAGAAGCTCGTAAAAGAGGGGAAAAGAATGGGCAAAGATACCTCAAAGTGTCGGATAGCCAATTAGACAATCAAAATAACACAAAGATGAAGCGAACATGTGTCATCAGATAAGAATTTCGAAAAAATGTAACCCCAGATAAAAAAGTGGAGCTAGTAAATGTAAGAAAAAGGCATCTAACGGTTAAGCATTACACTCAGTTCTTAGACAAAATGGTATAAAAGTGCTTGAGCGCACATTTGAAATAGCCGATACGTCGCTCTGTGTTGGTCTCTTGCGAGACTAGAAACGAATATGACAAGGAGACATTGATGAAAGCGGCATCATTGAGTTGTGTGTCACGAAAATGGCCTAAGAACATACAAAATTATTGATATTTACTAGGCCACCAACTACACCGAACCGCATTTGTTCTTAACTGGGCCACTGTTACATTCTCTTTTTCGTCGTCTAACGCTCCAGATACTGTCGAAGCTATCGCACCCATACGCAAAATTCTTCAGTATAGAAATGATCGAGAAGGCAAGCAGGCAGTCCTGGAGAAATATATAGAAGTATTCAGAACGTAGGCAACCTCCAACACGCAAAGATCCATAAACATTCTCACCGACTGCTAAATGCTACCGTAATTCGCGTATGAATAATGGCATGAACTGAGTATTCATGAAAGCGTAGCAGCAAGATTTGCAACCATTGATTTGTGGAGCATCTCGGTGAGTCAGGATCCAGGAGAACTCGACGTCTCACAGTCTTACTGAAACCCTATTTCTTCTAAAGTTACGTTAAAAGCAGAAACACTAATGCCGCATTCAATTCTTGCAAACGGAACTGACATATAAACTATTACGCTATTCATTCCTGTTCAATAATAATAGTAAATATAATAAATTGAAAATAAGTACAAGATAAGTTCTTGTTCTGAATTCAAGAGATAAGAACGATCCAGATATAGAATTAGAAATGATCGCAGGCTATTGGATACTATCAGAATTCAAGGAAACTTTAATAATTATGGTTTGATCTCATAATTATCATACGATCTAAATAATTATCGATGACTCATCATCATCCCTGGCTTCGGTCAAGGAATCATCAGGCCGCTCATGTCTAAGTTTATTCCTTTCTCTCCTTTCCCAATTATTATATAAAAATATGATATGATCTTTGTCTCGTTTTCAGAATTCTCTCTCTAGTAATATTTAAATCTGTTTTTTGTTCTATAACTTCTACTTCACAGTTCTCCTAAGAGTTCTTTAAAAATCCTTCTAAGTAAGTAAATACTTTATCTTGTCATTTGACCAGGTTACAAAACTTTCGATATTGTCCATTGAGGGAGAATGTGGGTCCCTCTCCCCGACCCTCCCTCGAGTGTTTTAATTTACTCTTCATGAATAGGTGATATCTGCTTCCGACCCCGTATGGTGTTGTTTTGCAGCTTTTTCCCAGTGAATCTTATCAATTCACGACCGCGCACTCAATCTGATTTCCGTGTTAACAACCTCCCTAGACGATGCCTTTGAACAAATTCAATGAGTCCCCTTCTGAGAATTTTGGCCAGCGTTCTCAGTTTCCGGTACGTTCCACACGTAACCGGAACCCTACCTACTCAATCTCTCATCGGTCTCTTGTTAGTGCCATTCAGGACAATGTTTCCCGTGACATGGGTTCTACTTCTATGCAAGTTTCCCGTTATAGCTCTGGTCTAAGTGCTCCTCCGCCAACGAGCACTGTCGACGATAATGGCCGATCAACACTGTCGAAACCTGCTGATTCTTCCTCACCTGTTGTCGATTTCCCTGCCCATGAGACCCTTCCCGGCACGTTCAGCGCTGTCCCTTCCCCTCCCGTGTTACAGGTATCGTCTGCCGTATCCTCTGTTTCCTTATCTCACCCGCCCGTACATCCCTCCTCCACCGCACCTCCTCCTTCCTCTGCTATTTTCACAGCTTCTCTTCCTGAAGGTCATCAACCTTCTCTATCCACTCCTCTTCCCAAAGGTATTTCACCTCCTCTCCGCTCTGATAACCAACCTACTTCGTTCTCTCATACAGATCTCCACCAGCCAATTTCTTCTCTTGATCCCTCTGGGTCCTCTTCACTAACTGATTCTTCGGAGTTCCCGTCATCTGTGGATACTCCCTCTCTTCCTAATGTGTATTGCCCAGAAGCATTGACTAAATCTTCTCTAAATCTTGGTGATATACTGAAACTTCCACGTCCTTCAGCCTGGAAAGGTGACCCCTTGAACCTACCAACTTTTATCAAAGCCTATCGACGCTTCTTCACACGCTTTCAGTTACGCTCGGATATTTGCATTGCTATCCTTAGTAATGCAGTCCCATCCGAGACTTTGCAGTCTTGGCTTGAAGAACCCGAAGATGCCCTTTGTAACACAAGTCCTGAAGGTTTCTTTACCTTCCTTACGGATCATTGCCAGGTTTCAGCATTATCGGCTCAAAAATCTCGCGAAACACAACTCCGCACTTTGACGTGCAATTCCTATGAAGGCGTTTCCAAATATAATGCTACTCATGCCTCTCTTTCTAAAGAACTTCATTGGAATGATTCGCAAAAAGTCCATGGTTATCTTTCCGGCTTTACCCACAGAGATCTGAAAAATCATGTTCGGTTTGTTGACCCTGAATTTGATTATATCAAACTCCAAAGCCACTTCCTTGCCTACGCTAATCGTAAACTTCTTTCAGGCTCCCTTTCCTCCAGCTTTGCTTCTCGTTCTTCTGCTCAACGCTCAACCTTCCGTAAGCTTACAGCGGAAGAAAAACGACGTCGCGAAGAAGAGAATCTCTGTATGTACTGTGGAGATGCCAACCACACTTTGTCCGACTGCCCCAAGAAGCCAAGCGCCTCTGTCGCTTTGGTTTCCACCCCTCCTAAACGGAACAACCCTTTTGGTAAAACCTCCACCATTCCTTCTAAATCTTCTCGTATCCACATCTCCCATCTATCCCCGTATTTCAGTGCTCATGATCCACCTCACCGTCAATGATCTTTGCTTCCCCATCGACAAGATTCTCGACTACAGCCTCCATTATGCTAAACCTTAGTTCCTATTCAAATACGTCACTACCCGCTCTCACAAATACAAACACGAACATTGGGTTACCCCTTCAAGATCACTATTCACTCTTCTTTAACTTCCTTTCCAACTGCACAAGCCTCTCACAGTCTTCCTGAAATACAACCTCAATAATTATTGTCGGGCTTCGACCAAGGAATCAGCTGGGGCTCTACTTTTCTAAGTTTACTCCTTTCTCTCCTTTTCTGTTATTATATAAAGATATGATATGATCTTTCGCTTCATTTCAAAAGTCTCCCTCTAAATCTGTTGTTTGTTCTATAACTTCACTTCTAAGTTTTACTCATTAGAAACTAGGAGAACTGTAAATAAAGCTTTACTTCACAATCCTCCATTCTTCGTCTAGCGATCATTATAGAGATAAGGACTGCAATTACATTTTCAGAGGTGATGGCTATATTTATTGACAACTTGAGAAAATATCATAGAGATAGGATAAAATAGAGTTGGCTACATTAGGTTAATCTTCTGCTCCATGCCGTAAATGGAGAAGATAATGCGTCTCTGCGGCCTGTAGCCAGTTTAGTCTCTGGTCTGTTTAATTTTCCAGCCAACGCTCGACAATCTAACTAATAAAAGAAAGAGAAGAGTACAATAACACATTTCCACCACAAAATCTTCAATTTGAGATAGATGATGTCTCACTGTGCTAGTGAAACACTTACCTCGAGACGTACTGTGTATATAAAGTACCACATACAATCTTACAATACGCATAATATAAATATATTTTCAATCATAGATATATATATACATTTTGTCGGCAGCTATTCGGATACAACAGGTAATAAATCGTTATCTAATAAATCATCGCTGCCGGCCTCTTCAGTAGTAAGACCCTTACGAACCGCCAATACAGAATCAACAATTACAGCATCGACTCCACTTTTCATTTGAAGTCGAGCATTAATGGGATCATTGTTGTCCACACCATAACTAACACAAACTAAACCAGAGGCTTTAACAACATTGACTAAACGAGGACATTTGATCAACGGTGTACATTCGGATACAATTCCCAAAAGATTCCATCTCTTGGCGAATCGAATTCCTTCTTGTAAACTAGAAGCTCTGATATCGGCCATTGGCGCAGTACCAGACTCTGTTAAAAATAGAATCGGAATCGATGGTTGTTTCAGCGAAAGCATTAAACAAATGTCTGGATGGAAACTGGAAAAAATAATATCCCTTCCATCCGCATAATCATATACACACTTCAGTACTGTATCGCACCATAAATTCAGCTCAAACGCGAACCCTTCCATATCTTCAGCTTCACTTTCATCTAGCATAGGGTATTTACACTCAATATTGAACCCAACATGCTTCGGCAGCGTTCTAAACGCTTCAACCAATGTAGTAAAGGGAGATTGGATGCTATGGCCACGGGAATTTCCTTTGAATCCCTTCAATTTAAAATCCCTCGTATGTTTCATTCGCTCACTCATCTCATCGTATTCGTCTTCTCTTTCGCCTGATCCCGTCACAAATACTGATTGGGACCGTTGTCGAGGCGCCCTACCATCAGGTGAAGGCATTCTAGCCGGTCCTCCTCCTACTGGAGATATGGAGGAAGGAACTATCTTCGGTCGTGCTGCATCCAAGAACTGGTCAAGTGTAAGCGACTGCATCGGGATATCTATACCAGTTTCTCCCACTAAAAAATCATGATAAATAACTGGCACATGGTCCTTAGTCAGTTGGACATCAAATTCAACATAACTAGCACCTAAATTAGCAGCCTGAATAAATGATTCAAGTGTGTTCTCGCCCAACTGCAAACTCTTCTTGCTTGTATTCTTGCCCAATCCACGATGGCCAATAACACGCGTCGTGATCAAAGACTTCCAATATGTTGCTGATTTCTCGATACCCATCTTAGGGTGATCAAATGGTGTTACTATTAAGAACCCAAAATTAACAGTACCCAGGACTTCTAAAGTTTCAGATTCCACAATTGGTAACGTGACAGTCTGATGCAAACTACGCTTCTTATGGCCAATCGGTGTATAGATGCTAGACAATAACGCTACTCCACGACCAACAACTTTTTTGCGATTTCCTGAATAAGTTGGAACTAAATCAAAATAGAGCCTCACCTTTTCAATATCGTCTGTATAAAATGACAATGGTTCAGTGGCTAATCCATAATCAGGAATTGGCAAATCAATGACAACTGGTTCTCCTACACAACCGCTAGCCGAGACAATTAAAGATAAAGCTGTGTCAAGTTGAGTTGAATGGGCTTTGGAATACGGAACGCGGTCAAGCTGAACTGGATTTGTCATTTGTCTTAAATCGGTAGTGCCAATAGTGACAAGAACCATGGACTTATCTTTGAGATATCTATGACCGAAAGTTTTTATAGGATCAATCACCGACGAGGAAGAGCTAGAAGGTTCAGGAGTAAAAGCCTTGCCAGACTTTGCTGTTGTAACGCTTGTTGTAGAAATATCGCTATCAGAACCATTGCTTTCATTGGCAAAAAGAGGTTTGAACTGAACAAGAGGTTTTAAAACATCCACCAAATCAAAATGACCCCTCAAGCATGCGTGCTCCATTGCATTCCATCCAGATCCATCTACAATGTCGATTCTACTGCCTCCAGCGAGTAGAATATTTACAATTTCACGGAACCCTTCAACAGCCGCGACAAAGACAGGGGTCCACCCGTAAGTATGTTCGCTGATTTCAGTGTCAGCACGCCTGTCAATCAAAAATTGAGCCGCCTCAACGTGGTTAAGCTTTGAGCAAATAAATAACGGAGTTTCATTGTTAAGCTTATCAGTAGTGAAATTAATATCCAGTCCATAGTCTAGGAGAACTTCTAGAAGCTTCTGAGATCCAAGTTGAGAAGCGACTGGTAATAGTTCCCTGCCAAGTTGCTCTTTGATAGAAGGATCCGGGGGAATGACATCAAGCAGAACTTTGGTGGTCTTAGGATGGTTACCAGAAACTGATAGTTGAATAGGAATAATATCTTCACTATCTTTCCATTCCTTATCTGTAATACCTGACGTCAAATATCCCCATTTCTGCATATAGCTCAATAATACGCTCGTCATAAGCTTCAGACCATAATGAGCAGAGTAATGTAATGGAGTACGATTGTGGTGATCGCGGGCAATAATTGATTGACGCTGAGTATCATCAAGACAACTAAGAAAGAAATCAAGAACAGTTTCATCATCGGTAGAATTCTCTCCATCGCTTCCAAGAGTCTTCATAAGATTGGTGGCGGCATGCGGTACCACGGCAGGATGAAGAAAATTCATACTGTGATGGCTTGGAGATTTGGGTTGACTTGCGTCCGGAGGGGTCGCGGCTGAATCATTCTTGTTATTTCTCTGCCGGCCATGATTGATAATCATACGATGGATAACATTTCTGCCATTAAGCTCTGCAGGCTCATTCAACGTGTCAATACGAGCCAATAGAACTTTGATAGAGCCAGTTGCCTTAAGAGATATAGCTTTGAATAACAACGACAACAGTGTTTTTTGAGGTACAGAAGGACCACATGCAATAGCATCTTCAAGAGTATCAAAGTCATCTGCCGATATAGCCAGTTTCATTTCCCCTATTGCCCCTGTATCTGACGTATTATTTCCTTCACTTCTTGAAGGGAGTTCTAAGAAGTCAAATTCCTCGGTAACCTCCTGCTTTTTAGCGTCATTTTCTTCATTTATAGAAGAAACCAAGGGTGAAATTTTCGTCAAATATTTATTAACATCGGTCAGTTTATCATCGATTAGCCCACCATTAGCAAATGGCAGTATTGAAATCTTCGATGTCAAATACTTCATCTGTGTATGAGTACCAACTTTTTTGTCAAATTTTTTAAGAATCTTAACAAAGCCTCTTTTATTTACCTCCGCATACCACTGTAATTTGCGGAACTGACTACGTAATTCAACTAGGACGCCCATCAAATCCTCCAATTCCTCAAAATCAAGAGATTTGGGATTCAACGAATTTGGGGAGTATCTCTCTTCCACATGTTTAAGACGACGGCAATATTCAGCAAATTTAGAATTAAAGAATGAATCAACCGATTCAGCATTCCTATCGAGGGCGAAGAAAAATGGTGCCAATGCTGTTTCGGATAGAGTAGAGGTTAATGAAACAGTTGACAGGGACATATTATTCAAGCCCCCTTCTGGTTCATTTTTAGTCTCACTGATTTGTTTAATAATTTTTTTCAGTCCTTTATAATTGAGATATGACAGGCTGTAAACCGTTAACAATCGAGACTCTTGTCTGCTTGGGCCCTGCCCGAATCCGAATCTACATCCGAACTATCCAGCAATCTTACCTCCACTCAGGAACTTGATTCCTTTGCAAACTAAAAATGACAAACGTTAGTAAGATTTAACATCATTGGTCCATGTACTGTGCTCAAAAAACAATTGAGGGCAGTCGGGCACGATACAAACCTTTTCGCAAATTTCATAATGAGTGGGAAATTCAATTGGCAAATAATCCATAATCAGACAAAGTACTGGTCTTTGTGATAATAATTAATAATAAGTAGTTGAAAGTAAAGCAAATAGTGTACCTCACTTCTAACCGTTGTGTGAAGTATCAAATTCTGGTTCAAACTGAAGTGTGTGATAATGGAACGAACGTGCTGAGATAATAGGTTATTGAGAGTGTGCTTTTCCGATAAGATAAGAGAAAAAGGCTTGATCTACGCTCAGGTGCCTGTAAAGGTTAATAAAATCAATACCACGAAATAGACAGCAGGAATATGAATAAATAGAACTTCAGATCAATAATAACTGGTCATCGTTTCTGCTGATTCTCCGCAACTAGAAGAAAACTAAAAGATAGATAAAGATAAGTGAGAACATTCTTCAGTAAGAACAACGTTTTTTGTGATGATGCATGCATGATGATGGCATGTGCATCCCTAATTGGGCAGTCCACCCGTATCTTCTTTCCTACTATTTCTTTGGCCTCTTCCGCATTAAAATACTTTATTTATTATTATTATTATTATTAGCAACAGGTGTGGAGATGAAAAAAAAAAAAAGGTAACTCCGAGAGCATATGAAAGTTATGGCATGAAATCAACTGCCGATCAATAAATATCATTATCGATCAATTAAAACCCCTCTAGAAGCTAATAAATAAAAAGTATATTCATATTCAGTGAGAGCTAATTAATATATATATATGTATGTTACCATCATAAGTACTTCAGGTACGTAATTTAGATTAGGTTTAATTATAGAAATGATAAAAAATAAAACTATACAAAGTAAGACGAATTCTGCCTATGCCACCAGATAAGGGCTTACCAGTCTCTCAAACATGCATTGATGGAGTCTATCTTGAGGTCAGCATTGTTTTACTCAAAAAAGTGTCTAGGGAAACCAGGTCTATAATGCCAGTGCCAGTCCAGAATTAAAAAAAATCATCTAAGGACGTGCATAATTGATTCTTAAGAGCTCCAAGTCTACTAATAATAGCCTGCAGAAATCCCCAGCTGTTACGGGCTTGAAGACTCCTGAAATTCCACTCTGCTCTCTTCCTACCTTCAGATCATACGAACGCTACCGTCCAATATCTTTTCGTAGCTTCAATGTTTGGCCTATTTACGTTGACAACAGAGTCTTCTAGTTCACTCCCCTGTTTTGCTTTGCCGCTGGACCATTAAGGATGCCAGCGCACTTTTGGCTCGTGGTATATGCCACGCGAAGCGGATTCTCACGCCTGAGAACATCTGCAGTTCTTTTAGGCACATCTGGGCTTCACGGCGCATAGCATCCATCGTTTAATTATACAATAATATATATATATATATATAAATATATTTATTTCTTTGCTCGTCTTTTCTTGCCTGTGCCACATCAGACAGATAAGGGTCTGTCAACGTTAAATTTTATGCGGAGTCTATGTTGAGGAGATAAGCAACACTGGTGCTTTTTGTCGTTTTATTTGCACAATTATTTAGGACGGAGATGTTACTTACTACTACTACTACCTATCCATTTTTTAATTAACAATTATAAACTGCAACCACGGCAACAAGAAAGCGAAGAGAAAATCTATTAGTCCTCACCACAAAGAAAATGATATTAAAATATCAGACAGAATATATAGAAGCTGTACGCATACTGCAAGAAATTATAAATTATCCTAATAATATATGTATATATATGTTTTTTTTTTTATCTTCGAAATCAATTATTACATATTATTACATAACAATCTCTTGGAGCTTATTGCTCTCTACTTAGTCCTCTCGTTCTGCATGTCAGACAGGACTCCTCCACCTATGGATCGTCTCGATGATAGCGTAGATACTTCTGCATATATGTAATCTGTTGAAAAATTCAGTCTGCTATTAAATTAAATAATAAATAATGTATGTTATTTTTGGGCTCGTTTCAGGTAGCCGAGATTTTCCTCCGACATCAAGCAAGCCCTCGCGGTAGGCATTTAATTAACTGCACCTTAGGTGGTGGACGTAGCCCGTCCGTACCTTAAGCAGAATTTATAGTAATGTACAGCTGAGCTCTGAAAATCTTTTATATATCCTGTGTTATTATTTTGCAATAATGCAACAGAGGCGCTACACTACGCATACAATATGCTAGCCTGCCTGCTGACTCTAAAAGCCGCTCCTATAATGTGAATTCTTTAATTCAATCAATTGTTCACTACTGGAGAAACAACGTAAATGTTTTTTATAAACATTCTGTGATAAAGAAATAGATATTTCACGGGAGTGAAATTTAATTGAAAAAACGCTCTTTCCGATGACTTAATGACCTCTGTAATACATTAAATTAAATGATTAGTAGTAACATAAATTACTATATTCCATTTGTCATTTTCGTAAATACGGTGAATATTCCTTAATATTATTAATGAGAACACGTAAAATACGTATATATGTAGTAGCTACAATTATTTCAGCTCTATCCCCTTCTATTGTAGATAAAAAGTCAGTTAATGTCTGCCACATAATTATAAAATAATACCAATAGAACAACAATACGGCGAAAGAAGAATTCAGTCTCTGCTTTCAGATAAGGCCTATCAGTAGTGTCATAGATGTGTATAAGAAAACTACTTTCTCGCGATAATATGAAAGGAAAAAAGTATGTCGATAGCAGAGCAGTGAGTAGCAAGGAACTTGGCCACTGCTTGCAGTAGGCCCTTTTCAAATACGGCCGAGCGAAGCGAGGACGGAATCGAGACAAAATTTAAGATCGAGAATAAACTGACCTTGCTGGGTGCGAACGAGGCGCGCTACCCTACCTACTACGTAAAGCAATGAACGTAGTAGAATATTGTTCACAATTTTATCATTTTCTATTTCATTTTCTGATCTCATTCATTCGGTACAGAGTCTTGTTGGGACACTAAATAAATATTTAATATGTAATAATTGATTAGTATGTAATAATTGATTTCGAAGATAAAAAAAATATATATATGCATCAAGAGGCCGATATTAAATCGATTGTAGTAATAGTCAATGCCCATTGAAGGTTTTATCAAAAACAATGCAACGGCGAGGTATTCATTGATTACTCTCGCTACATATTTAAATGCTTAACTACCCCGCGTTTCCCCTCATCTGGCGAGAATATATTGTCGACCACATATAGAGATAGATAGATGTATTTGGCGGCGTGGACAAAATACAAATTAAAACTATCCATGTGCTTGAATTGCATACAATAATAATATTAGCTTCGCGGCGGTGATTCGTGTCGGATTTTTAATCAGGTATCTTTTTCTCGTAGTAACGTGGAAAAGAACTAGGGTAGCTTCTCTCTCTATATATGCTTTCCGCTGTAGAAGTAGAAATCTGATCTTTCTAAAAGGAACGACCCCGACTAAATTGGGCTGTCCTTTTTATAATATAGAGATATATAGATATAGATAGATAGATAGAGACGCTCAATTCCAGTAATAAATGAAATACATAATAGTTGTGTCCCACCCACATTATCGTGAGGAAACCGGCCTATGTCAAAAATTAAAACACATCCAACAATCTCTTCTGGAGTAGAATCGCACGTTAATAATATTTATCATATGTATACAAACAAAAGCTGCTAATTTAATGACGTATATGTAGTTTTAATTACTCTCTCTTGCGGAAGTGTAAGATATACTTCTAGATCGTAGGTAATCTATTATTAGGGTTTCAATTACAACATACCCCAGATAAGAAAGTGCCTCTCAGCGTTCAAAAAAAGTATTTTATTAATTGATGCATACTATTAGCACTTTAATTTTAAATAGCACCCGCATCAACTACCTACGCTATACTATTTATTCATTTTATTAGGGAAGGAAGGAAGGAAGCCAGCCACTAGGTCTCGCGATATTGTGGGAGAAACCAAACCCACGACGGCAGCAATAGACTTACATATATATATGTATAATCAATTAACAGAAGGAAATTACAAGGAACAACCAGTGAATTCAGGATGTACACAATAAGCTTGTTATAATATAATGTCGCGAAAATTGTATTCGAATTAGCTTCAGAATCCTGATGGCCACTGCTGCATAGTCAAGATGGGACGAAAAAAGAAACGCAGGAAACCGTTGTTGACAAGCTGCTTTCGCCGATGGCACATCTCAAATTATTAACTTTTGTCGCAATATAATTAAAACGTAAATGGAATGAAAAAAAGACAGGGAAACAAAACCAGTTCTCTAAGCCTGCAAGCAGGAGGGGGAGACTAACTCTTAGCAGCTCCGTTCAGCATACAACGTTGCCCATAATAATTAATTTTATAATGCTTTACCGTACATATGAGCTGAAATAAATTTAGTAGTTTGCATTCTTAGCGTTGACAAAGCCTAGTTAATATATGAATAGATAAATAATAGTGTAGTAATATTTTTATTAATGATAACACTAATTTTATTAGTTTAGTACTCTTTTTTTATTGTATTATTTTGTAATTACGCGTTGAAAAAATTGTATTAATAGAACAAATCGTTTGTTCTGCATATCCAGATGTTTAAAACTTTCAAATCTATCATTGGGTGATGACAGGAATTTATTGTTCCTTTTATCTATAACCATGCTATGTATGTGTATAGCCCAGCCAGACGGAACAGGAGGAGGGAGATACATTCGCAGAGAAGAAAGAAAGAGAATAAACAGGATGCAAGTGGTGGGCGCCTAATTAAATAATATAAATATAGAGAAAGAATATCAATTATCGTTTATCCTAGATGATTATAAATTATTAATAAACGATCTTGTTGTGTGGGTCATCTGCTGGAATTATAGAAAATAGTTTTAAGATGTTTGTTTTAGATTAGTTAACATTAAGCTTATCTGCTAATAATAATTTGACCTGCAGTGAGCTGAAGATGGCTTAACAGACCGTTATATGTGATGAGCGAAATGACAACCGATTTGCTCTATCCATATAGTGTTAATCAGCTAATTATTAATGAATAGTTTTGGCGTGTAACAAGCTTAAAATAAATTACAGCAACTCATATATTTCGACATATTTCTTGTGTCAACATTACTACTATATATAATATGTATTAGTTTCCAGCTATTTGCGCTCTGTATAAGTAGTTTATTATCTTCAGGAGAGAGACGGAACATAAAACAATATTGTCTACTTAGCAGCAAGGCTCGTGTAGAGAAAGGGCTCCTTCGACTGCCCAAAGGATGTAACAAAAGAATTAATAATGAACATCTTAGCTTCTCCACTGTTCTAAACCAAAAAAAAATAATATTAAAACTAATAATCATCGATTTAATCCCGGATAAAGTTTAAAACGCCGACAATCCTTTTTTTTATCTTATTATTTTATTGTGTAAATATTTGATTATTTCTATATATGTAGCTAAGATATCCCGTACGCTCATATCATTATTATTTCATGGCTTCCAAGTAGTAATAACCTGCATATCTCGGGCTCGCCTAAATTTCTTTATTAATTAGCCTTATATATATATACGCAATAGAGATCGTTAAAATGGTTTATGAAATTCATGAATTTAAAGTTCTATCTTACTAATGGGTTACATATTAAAAATCCATCTCGGGATACAACTACACTACTATTATTATCTATTATTATTATTCGTCTCATTTATTTATTTTATTTTACATTATTTTATATACATTACGTTCTAATGAAAATAATAAGTTCCTTACCTCAGGAAATGGAACATAATACTTTAATTAGGCATTATTAATGGAAGGAGGAGTGATGCTACTAGTACCAGTAGTTATCTTGATTACCTTTACTTAAGCAGGGAAGTGCTTCAACTGTGAAATGTAATTAAATAAATTCTGAAGCTTCATATTTGCTGTATACTACTAGCCTTTTTTACTAGTAAGTAGTGTATATAAATATTTCATTACTGACTGGAGTCTAGGGAGTTAATTCTTACTGATCTTGTCTAAAAAAATAGGATTTTATTGTACAATTAAAAACATTTATATTAATTAGACGATAGAAATCAATTTTATCGTACATGGAGTTTTTATTACTATTAATATTATTCAATTTATTTCTATACAATTTATTTGACGAATAGGTTTACCTGGGCCAAGTTAAATTTTTATTATTCATTTTTCCGGATTCCGACTATATACCTTTTAGTGGCAATGAGGAATTGTCATTTATTTATTTATAGATTCAAATAGAAAATAAATAGATATCTATATTATTGCTATAATCGAATGAACTAAGAAATACAGGGAAATATAAGAGAGTCAGTCAGTCATATGCAACCCAGATGAGGGGGATATGAATTTTGTTTTGGAGCAATCTCATGATTTATTTATGTTAAATAAATATGTACAGCGCATATTTGGTGCAACTCTTGTTATATCGTTATTTAGACTTGGAAGTGCACGTAATAGATAAAAATAATATATTGTCTTTAATGGTTATAACATAAATTGAGTGAGGAACGGAGATTGATTATGAAACAAACAAATATCGGCATAAATATAGCAGTACCTACTATTATTTTCACGATACGCGTATGTATATTTCTCTTGTAGTAACTGAAAATTCCTCGGAAACACTAAGATAAAACGTATTGCAATTAACATGCCCCGCCATCCCGTGCTAAAGGAAAATTTAGTGCCATAACTACTTGGAACGCATAGCAGTACCATTTATAATATTATATACATACAGTATTAGTTCATAACGTCATATAACAAAAACATAATTAAAAATAAGATTTTAAAATTTAGATATACAAAATTTATGAATACTTACAATTTACAATTATTTATTAATCACGAATTTGACGTTGCCGATTAATTGTGTCATATAGTAAAAGTATGATGAGAGCCATCAGGATGCGTATTATATTATTATTCAAGGCCCCGTCCATTTTTAGTATCGCTGATTTTTGTTAGATTTTTCTCTGGTCCTGAATATATATGAGAGGCTGTGTAAAAACAGTTTAACGGTCACTTGATTAGTTTGCTCAATACGCCAGGGCGAGGAGGGTCCCAATCCTAATCTACAGCCAACAATTACAATATTTCTTCTTACCGCTCGCAAACTTGATTCCTTTAGAAACTAAACTATAGATAGGTAGGACAAAGGTGGCAATGATAATAAAGTAATAAGCAGATGATGCGTATATCAATCAGACCAGTAACAACAATACGAAATGTTTCCTCAGGGTACCCAATGGATTATTTATCTTCAGGCTTCAGGGCAGTTAATCGCGAGTCTCCTGTTGTCACAGGGAAAAACAAGCCGATGATGGTTTTACCGTACAGTTGAGTAAGTAAGATAGAGGCTCTCTTTTTTTTTCCGAAAAGGCAATTAGGAATAATGATCAATTACTCAGGCAAGGAACAATAAATGATAATCTTCCTCGTTCCAGCAAAATCAGCGTTCAGCAAGCAGCAGTAGTTAACAATAATTATATTACTTCAATATAAATCTAGTTCATAAAATTACCCACGTATGTATATTGTAATAAAAATGCTTTTCATTATATATGCTACTAACCTTTCTCTTTAATTAATCATATTGAGAAACTATGATCAACCTCTGCATATTTTCTTAATTGTAATAAATTTCATATATGTATGTATATATAATAAATTTCATTGCAGATTATTTTCTCGCAGAGGTTTCGGTGCTTGCGAGAACATTAAAATATACCACTCGACTTTGCCCATCTCGAACAAAAGGTTTTTTTATCCAGGTTGTTAGTTAGCACAATCACCTCAATGCGGGGGTAATATACACTGAACGGTAGGAATAAATAGCGAAATTTCTGTCCAAAGAAAAAGACAATCCCAACTACCACTGATCAAAAGATTTAAAGAGGCAATAATAAGAGTGAAAGTAAATGCTCTTTCTTCCTCCTTCCTTTCCTCCCTTTCTCTCTACCTATCTCCGTCGTCATATAATTAATTGTTCCAGAATATATTGACCACGATAATGTATCCTGTCTCGTGTGGATGGCAGTGGAACAAGAATAAATAAAATGGCTCAGTATTTCGAGCGTACCTTAGTTAACATCTTCGATTTTGAGGCTCCGATCTCTCGCCTTTGCCAGTTTTCTTTGTAGTCGTCTGAACACACGGTGTCGCAGGTGTGAAATATGCCACGTATGTAATACTAAATTAGTCTATTTAATAATGCAACTAACTAGATAATTAATTGTTAAAATATTGCGGTAACAACGTTTAGTCTCTGTTTTATTGTACATATATTCATATATCTGTACTAACACCTCTGTCTATAAAGATAATATGTAATAATTGATTTCGAAGATAACAAAAAAAAAACAGATAGAAAGAAGTCTTTCTATATATTAATTACATTAGAACAATTAAAACAACTAATTACAAACTACAGGTGCCACCCTCCAGATAAGGGCTTGTTAACGGTTTTAAATCATTGATATATAAACCTGCTAACAGTCAAATTATCTGGTATAACTATGACATATTTCGATTGAGACAGATATATATAGATAGATATGGATATATACTTCTTTCTACCCTAAATAAAATAAGTAAAAATATAACACACACGTACTCAATCTACTCCCCCATACGGGCTTGCTCTCAGCGTATCAAATTTCTAGTGGCTGTCGAATCAATATCGGATTTCCAATTTGTGTTCAGGGAAACCAAGCCTCTCGCGATAATGCCTAGAAATAATAATCATAAAAGTACTTAAAAACAGAATCTATAATAGAAAGTTTTCACAGGGTAGCCAGAGGAGAGGGTACAGCCCGTTTCTCTGTATTGATTTATTTGTATTTCTATTTTATAATAGGACAACAACGGAAGAAAGTAATATAATAATACTGATAACAATTGCACTTCATATATATTTATAATTAAATCCATATGTATTCATTTAGACTACTCAACAATTGCGTTGACGTGTCCAAGCAGCGATTGTACTATATTATTTTGATTGGAGCTGGTGTGGTGGCATGATAGTATGGTTTCACCCTAGAATAATTAATAATTCACGGAGACTGGCAGTTTAAATGTGGAAGCTCGGTCTTGCCTAACAATATTGAGAATAATAATATCCACTAACAAAATGCTCGTCTTCGTGTAATTTCTTCTCTCAATATAGATATATATATATATATATTATAATTTATTTAATTTGAATTAAAATTAAATTATTTGAAAAATATTGCAGAAGATGTGGTATGAACACTCATATAAGTATAGATAGATATTAATAATGTGTTGGGCACCACTTCTTGAGCTTTTAGTATGTATATACATATCTAATCTATCTACACTATCGTGACAACTATTGTTCCGCACCTATATTCTCAAAAGGTCTGATTGTGACAATACTGTTTGTTTAAGTTACCTAGTTATATTTCACGGATCTCTGCACGGTGGGGAGCCGAGCCCTTCATGGAAAGTAAAGTAAAGACAATGTTGGCACTACAATACTACTAGTTATAGATAGATAATCAATTAACGTCTCTGTCCTACAGAGTTATATACAACACTTAAGACAATACATAGAAAGACGGATTCAGCATGTGCCACCAGATAAGGGCTTGTCACCGTTGACAATACTACTAGTATTGTGTTCCGTTTCTCTCCTGAAGATAATGAACTACTTTCATATAAAATAGTAATGTGAATAGCTGGAAACTAATTAATTATAGGAAAACAGACATATGAAGGCCGCTGAGCGAGAAGAGCTGCTAAGGGTTAGTAATATGACCGCGGACTGCCTGCAGCAAATCGAGTTTTTTGTGCTGATTTCTTCAAAATCCGCGTGTGCGACTGGAGGAGGAAGTGCTTGGTTTGGTTTTGCCCGTGTTCAAAACATTTTTCATTAGTGTTGGGTGGTATGTTTAAAGTCACAATTATAATAATCAGTCGGCCAGTTAGCGACAAAAGAGACACCCTGCCCCAAAATGCATCTTCATAGTTTTGACGGTTTGTCGTACGCGATGAATGTTTTTTTTTTCCAAATCAATTATTACATAAATAACGTTTATTATTTATTGCGTGACTCTCTATATCATTTAGGGAATGTTCGCTAATTCGTAAAAAGGTATATATATAATATCAATTGACGTCTCTCGCTACAAAATAAGAATAAAATGTAACGACAGATCCATCCCTTAAGACCGACCTTACTTAAGTAGTATGGTACATGCTGTCTCATTGTGTAGTATTTCTAGTATTTTTTTGTAGGTAAGAAAGAGACGTCAATTGCGAATGTCTATACGCTACATATCAGTATTATTTCATAATTACGTTAGTGTCTACTCCATACTCTAGAGGGCCAAGCAGGGCCGGTCGAATGAAGAACTAAACGCTTTGGAAATAACAACCGCTCTTTTTTCTGACGAACTTATTATTTTTATTATTTCGTACTTGGCATGGTACACTTCCACCTATATATTACAGAAAAAGGAGAATAAAGTATGTATTATTAAAATATTTATTTAGTATTCGTATAATTATCATGTAGGACAGAGCTAATAATAATTAATTTCTATTCAGATTGAAATTGTCGTGGCAGGTCGCGTTTCTACTTTAAAAAGCGTCATGGAGAAGTCGGATCCCTCGCGATAATATGGAGTGAACTATATATGAGACCATATATTTAGTTTCATGTATAAATATGTTCTTTCTTTATTTCACTTTTCAGGTGTAATGACGACGACCGCTGAACGGAAAGCTGCTAAGTGCCAGTGACCCAAAAAAAGGCTTTCAGGCTCTTCAGAATTGGGAAGGACGTTGAGGGCAGTAGTAGTACACCAGAATATGGCTAAACGGCGGACTCTCTCTCCACCGTTCGATATTATTTCTATCCATATATCTTGAAACATTTATATAATAGTTCATAAATAATGCAACTAATTATTGTATATTTATTTATTTATGTAGCCAATAAATAGGGCACATAATTTATATATAATGTTTACTTCCGTACAATAATGATACAGTGCACCACGAAACCGTAAAATGTGAAAAGCAGGCCCTACACTATGTTCAAAAAGCTTCTCTATCCTCAATATATATATATGTTACTGAAAGCAATGGTACAGCCAACCTCATCTGTTAGAAACATCAATTTTGTTCACAACCATCAACCAACAGTGTTGAAGAGGATGATGATTCTTGTACAAACCTGTTGGATGCACTAGATAGTCGTGAGGGGAGGGAAACTGCCGGCTATCTATTTATTTGTTTATATCGTAGGACTGACTAAAATATAATTTTTTGGTGAGTTGCCGAACGCCCTTCCTACCCTGCCTATACTGCCAGGACATGGCTTTGCTGAAGGCAGTTGCTATATATAACAAGGCCCTTCCTTCACCATTGCTTGCAGACCTCTTATGGAATCGAGAAAGCTTCTTCTCGCCGGTGAGCGGCGGTTGGTCATTACCTCTTCACATTGTCGCGAGAGACTAGCCAACTGCCGAACGGAAGGAATAACAACACTTCAACTAGCTCAAACAAACACGTTTAACACTCAGACACCCCTTGAGCGGGCGTTTCTATTAATTGTATAATTTCATAAACATATATTAAGACAGACGACGTTAAATAATAATACCTATTAGCCTCATTTATTTATTATAATATATCCATATGGCATATAATTAATTGCTGAGTGAGCTAATTTAAAAATATTCCGGCTTCTGATCTGCCAACAGAGTATATATTCGCTATCTCGTTTAATTTTTATTTAATAAACGATATTTTAAAGAATAGTTATTAAAATATAACCCGGTTTACTTTTTTTTGGCATGTTAATTCTGAATAAATTCATTAATATTAATAATATTTTTATTAATTCGTCAATATTTAATTATAGGACAAATTGGATTAGCAGTGTACGTGTGTGCAAAGAATTGAGACAAAAATGGGTTCGTTTACTAAATATATAGCCGATTTGTTCTAATTGTAAATTTATCCTGAAAACAGACAAATAAATAATGTTCGTTCTGTTAAGTGCTGACAATCAAGCTTCACACCCGCTTAAATGATATTTAAGACAAATATCGCTTGTTTATTATATATATTATATATATATATGGACAGAAACTTAATTAACTGTCCGTCCTGCATAATTATTATAGAGGAGAAAAACGATTTATAAGAACGAACGAATGACTATATAATAATAGCTCTGTGGTTGAGACCGGTACCGATGCGATGAAGAAATGAGGAGTTACTTTCTAGAGTGGCCAGGCTGTAAAGGGGCTCACGATCCCTGATCATAAAACCATTCTCGATTTTAAAAGGGATCTATTTCTTTGGCAGTATCCGCTTAGCAGCTTCATGAGTTATTACTTTGCCAGTGCCATCTATATATATATGCATGCCCGACAATGCTCATCTTTCAATAACAAAATATTTTACACGCTGATAAGTCATTACCTGGCCAGTGGCAAAGGCTGAATTCTATTAGAGATATAGTCGGTTGCTTATCAGATAGTGCAGTATATATATTTATGAATAGTTTCTGTCGACTATTTGTTTTTTATAATACATATATAACTGTGGGACACAGTCGTTTAGTTATCTATCTATCTATATATCTATCTGTATATATATGCACACAATAATATCAAGATAAATAAATATAGCATATCAGTCAGTACCTGCTGTTGGATATGTTATTTTCTCCTGTAGTAAATAATTAATTAGAGCACTATTGCCGATTAGTAATCAACTACGTATAATGCCACATACTATTTATTCATATACTATTTATTCTATCGTGGAATGCGTGAAATATAAATAACAACACGCTGAAAACCGATTAGATAAACGCCACTGTTGTTTTTTAGCTTATTATATATATATACTTGTGACCAGAAAATTGATATTTAGATAAATATAACTATATTATTATTGTAGGCTAGTAGTAGTATATATAACCAAAAACAATGCAAAGTTGATTGATTACAATTACCCCGCGTTTCTCCACATTTCGCGAGAGAACTGGTTTGGTTTGGTTTCCCTGTACATTTATTTATCTTCAACTTTTCCGTTTCCATCTTGACCAGTGTTTTAATGATGCGGCCGAATTTTGGTGCTGATTCAAGTAGTCCTCGCTCGCAATACTAATTGTAACTTTGCTCAGGTAGTAGGTCTCAATTGATTATAAATATTTATTCCACTATTGGCAGCTAACTATTACAAAGAATATTTATTTTATCAACTGCTACTTAGTCTATGCTTTTCAGACGAAGAAAAAATCCTTTTTGAGAAGACGGTGGGTGGGGTGGGGTCATTATGCAACGAAATAAAAGAATAAACAACCGCAGAGTGCGCATACACGCCACACACCCCTACAATGGTGGATGGACAGAACGGGCAGAATGGTAAATCATAAATAACTACCGAAAGGCCGACGACGACAATTACAGCCTTAGTACAAATTTCTTACATTCAATCTTGTTAGCGGCACAAGTGAGTCGATGGCCATTTCTGCCGATTCTATAACTAATTGCTTGTAGTGCTCTGCGATCATGTTCTTTTTTTTTAATATCGTTCCTGATGCGCGCCACGCCACCAGTAATATGTCGACCGTGGTCCTAAGGAATAGTTTCTTAGAAATCGGAGTGTGGTATTCTCCACACGTAGCACCTTTTTATGAGACTTGCTGTGCGAGTCGAAGACAAAACTTGCCATTTTAGGGTCAAAATGCCTTCGGGAATAATAATCAAACAAATTAAGTTTCTTCTCTATTATATATATATATGGTGAACAATAAATGAAAGTGCGCAATAATTTAAGTAATATTTCTACTAAAGCGCAACAGGGGAGCCCCCTACTGGTCATTAGTTAGCTCACTGCTCACTACCCATCCCTCTCCAATAAAGTCCATAGACGAACTTTTGAATAAGAGCCCGCACCGTACATTTAGTCAACTTGTTCAACTCCGGACTGCCAAAAGAGATATAGATATCGGAGCTTATTTCCAGCAGCTCAAAATCAAAGATGCTAATGGATGACGCGCTCTGCACTCAAATTCAGTCAGTTTCTCCAGACCTCGATCTCAAAATCCTTCTCGATTCTAAAAGCGGCCTGCACGCAGTGGTCACTCACTATATAACCCTCAGCAACTTTTCGCACTCACTGAAAGAGATTAGCATCATTATCGCAAGAGACCACTTCTTTTAAATTGGAAAATCGACCATGCACCGGCAATCTCAACATAGACACCACTAATAAAATGTATTTTACGCCGCCGATAGGCCCTTATCTAGTGGCAAATCTGGTGGCGCAGGCTGAATTCGTCTTTCTTCGTATTATTTTATTTCTATTATGCTATAATCATGTAAGACAGAAAGAAACATTAATTGATTTTCAATCAATCTATACTCAACTGGGTTTCTTCAGGCTTTGATCCTAAATTCCTTCTCGATTCTTATAAGGTGGTACCGCATCCCTTGGCAGCTTCTCACTCAGTGAGCATCGTCATATAGGTTTTCCCCAGATTATCGCGGAAATACGATCTCTACCTAAATAACGTTGAATTCAAAATAGACGATTTTGATTATTTATGTTTTTCAGTACTAAAGCCGTTATCTGGAATCACAGGCTAAATTCGTGTTTCGTTTGTCTATACAATTATCTATTTCTACATATATCTCCTCCGCGTAACCGCTGCTTATTTTGCAGATTAGTAGCTATTACGAATCTTCATAATCACCAAGCTTTTGTGTGGTGTCATTAACGTCCACTGATCTATAGATTTAAATAGTATGGTCATATTCTTTATGTTATTATTTAGACATGATTGATTTACTTAACCACAAATCAAGTTGAACAACAAAAAAAACTACTTTTCTTTCTTTTTGGCTCGTCATATCCTTTTATATAATAATATTTACATTATATTTATATTTATATATCTATCTATATGCATTGTTTTTTTGATCTAAATATATCTGTCAGCTGAGAAAGATAGGAGGATGATGGATCCGACATGGCGAATTTTATTTACACTTGCTCTTATAGTTAAGTTATTTGGTCAGATATGGAACAAGTGGGATGTGCCTAACTACGCTATATAATTCTTAGTGTAAAAGCTAATAAATTGCAGATGTCTACGCTCTTGCTTTATTTATCATTTATCCAGATAACTGTTCTGTTCTATTATGTTTCTCGATCAAACAATGTGCGGCTAGCGTGGCAATCAATGTGGCTATTTAGATAAAGGTTAGGGTGACTTTGTGCCACCCATAGATAGCGAACGTCAACTTTCTCTGAATAAACTGCTTACATACGCGCACTTGTACCTGATTCATTATTTATCTCCATTTCCAATTGAAGAATGGTAAGTTCACCTTAGAATTCTAGCAATGCTTGTTCGGCCCGTCCCTTACTCAGGCTAACATATCTTAGTTTGGTGCTTTTAACCAAGCAATGGGATTCAATATGCCCCCTACTTGGGGTGGCCCTGGTTCTCAACAATTTAAACAATATTTCCGATGTTATCCTATAGCCATGATGCCCGGAAAAGAGCGGGAGAATATTAATTTCGGTGGAAAGATTGTTATTCCGCCGAGTGCGTTAAACAAGCTTACAATGCTCCATATAACATATCCCATGCTGTTTGAACTAAAAAGTGAAGAAACTGGATTGACTACTCATGCAGGTGTACTTGAATTCATTGCTGAAGAAGGCCGTGTTTATATCCCTCAATGGATGATGGAAACGTTAGCATTACAGCCAGGATCGTTAATTCAAGTTGGGTCGATTGACTTACCTTCGGGATCGTTTGTGAAGATTGAACCCCAGTCGACTGATTTCCTCGAAATATATGATCCAAAAGCGGTTTTAGAAAACGCTCTTCGGCATTTCAGTACTTTAACAGTGGATGATATTATCCAAATATCTTATAATAATCATATTTATTCTATCAAGGTTCTTGAAGTCAAACCTGAGAGTTCTCATCATAGCATTTGTGTCGTGGAGACTGATTTAGAGGTGGATTTTGCGCCACCAGTAGGGTATGTCGAGCCTACTACAGGTGGTGGTTCATCATATCCGGCCTCTGGGGCTGCTTCTGCATCATCAGCTGTGCCTTCCCGTGGATTCAATACTCCTGTTGGAGCAATGGCAAATACCATTGGCTATGAGAAGCTAGTTAAATCGTCTGCTGCTGCTTCTAGCAGCTCCAATGTCAAAATGCTGAACCTTGAAAAGTCATTTGGAGGAGAAGGACAGAAGCTCTCTGGTAAAACGGTTTCCAAGTCTAAATACGAGGATTTTGTTGAAACGGAGCCCCAAACTGTGAGCACAGAAGAAAACCTTGGGTCTTTATTGACAACATCTGCTCCTGCGTTGGATCTCCCCTTTGGCCAGCTCTTCTTTGGCTATCCTCTTACTCCTCTCAAAAATGCTGAAGAAGAACAAGATCGTGAAGAGCAGGAGCAGGCGGGAAGTAGTATACATTTCCGAGGAGCCGGTCAATCGTTGCGACAAAGCAGAAAAAGAAAGAAAGACAATAGTGCCGCGTCCACTTCTACCACCAAACGCACCGCTTCTCCAGAGATTATAGAACTGGATTAAAGCTAAATAACATAAATATATATATTTACATCCTATGTTCTTTAAGTATTATTAATACTACTACTCCAAGCGGGTGTTGCTAAACGGATCTAGATGCAGCCCGGATCGGTAGCTCATAATACATCATCATCTATGGAATTTCCTAAGAGAATATTTTGCCTCGACGACCGGTTCGATACCTTCCTGTTACAATCCTTTGTAATGATAGTGGTAGTTCGTCATCGTCATTGTTGTCTGCACCATATTCTCGAGAACGTCGGGGTATGTCTCTATCATTGTTAATTGCAGATGAGGCAGTATAATCTTGCTCAATTTCGGAAAGAGTTCGTGTGATATCGTAACCAGTATTGGAAGCTGGAGAGGTACCACTGGGCATACCAGAATAATTATCGAATGCCGAAAACTTACGTCTTCGGAGAGCAGTAGGCAGACGACGAAGGTCCGTTACAATATCATCCTGCTCATGGTTTTGCGAAATGTGAACATGAATTTGTGATTGTTCTTCGTTATCGTTACTATCATCACCGCCATCCCCACTGTTTTTGTCCTCTTTAATCTCATTGGTATTTAACGGTCGGCTCAAAAATCCATATCGGAAATTGTTAACTCCTATCAGTAACCTGGTAAGATTCGCCAGTTCTTCAACGTATTCGATGATCTCCTCAAGAGCAGAACTGGTGGCTGACCAACCCATGTAAGTCTGTCGAATCATATTAGTTTTATTTTCCAGCTCAGTCAGAGGTCTGACTTCTAAAGACTCGTCATTATACATTGATGCTGCACGACTATTATTCATGCTGGCCATATTCTCCGTAACAAGAACTTCCCGCACTCTATTGACGACCCGTAAATGTGCAATTCTAGCACTGGGTAAGAATTGTGGCAGAGGTTCTTTCGTTATCAAGGCTACCTCTAAAGCCCTGAAAGTGGTTGCCAAACATCCGTAAACCTCTCTGCGATATGAATATACATATGGCTGTATATATGTTAGAATTAGTCTCTCATACAAACTTTATCACTTACACTCAAATCATCCAGAACTGCTGATCCGTATTGCCGTCTTAAGAAGGCGATATTATGAAACTTGTCTATAATCTGGTGTAATACAAAAATGATTTCCTCGAAAACTTTATCCAAATGCTTGAACGATCCCTTAAGTCTAGGCTCTTGTTTGGCCTGGTTTCCTACAGTGAGTTAGCAAAATACTGGTTCGCTTCATAATCAACTTACGATAACTTTCCGCTAAAGCGAGGGATTTTCCTGCTTGCCTCCAGAACTTCTGTAATCGGGTATATGCTTCATGTGTAGAGAGGTAAGAAGAAGATCTCCCGTCAATTCCCTGTGCAATGGTACCCTCTAACTTTTCACAATATTCTAGGCATGATACAATTTGATTTACTAGTTCGACCCGTGCTTTGACTGGGAATAGTACCACTTGAATAATAACCCCTGCTGCTCCACCTACCAGCATCGCTACACATCGCTTCGTAAAATTATCCTTAATATTACCAGGCACAGTTGGATATATCGTAGATAAAATTACAATACTCAGGCTGACAATACCGATCATAGCTGCTTTTGGATAGGGCGAAGTGAGCATAAAATAATATCCAAAAATCAATCCTACAGTAATAACAACACACATTACGACGGATCCACCGGTAGTGACGCCTGACCAACCAGCTTCGTATGCAGCGTATGCCCAAGCAGATCCAATCACCAAGCCAAATGTCCGAATAACAAATAAAGTAGCGGTGGTTCCTACCGAAGACTCTACCACAAGATTAGCAACAAATCCTACCCAAGTGCCTCTGATATCCACGTACCATGTTCTCATGCTGGCAGAAAATGCTGGGAATGAAACCAGCATCAATAGGACCGTGTATTTGAAAGTGAACTTGACATGAACACTATATTTGCTTGGAAATTCTATTATATCAGCTAGTAGGCTTCTCGGACCACTAGCTTTCTGCTTGTCCAAATTATCACTATTATCCCCTCTGGCACTCTTTTTGCTATGAACACTAGCGACATCAACCTCTTTAATATCGGTTTCTCCCGTCCATAGGTATTTACGAAAATTCTTTTTAGTAAAAAATGGGAACCACCATAAAGATCTACCGAAGAATCCCTTTGACTCTCTCTTGGATCTACTTTCAACAAGCTCTCGAGAATTTGATAGAAGATTGGAAGTGACATTGGCGAATTCTCTGAAATTTAGCAGGAATGATGATACTAAGAAATATTCATCTCTTGGGAGTAGTATTGAATCGCTGTTCTCTTCTCTGTCGCCGGTAGTATCGTGGTTTCCTTCAAAAATGGCCGCACTTTCTAATCGTTGAGGAATAGAATTATCATATTTCGATATTGTCAGTACAAGAAATCGTAATGTAGCGTCGATAGCTTCGATTGTAATTTTATCTCGTTGTTCCTTTTTAGAAGATTGTATATGGATGCTACCAGATGCGCTACTTTCTTCGCCATTTTCGTTTTGATTCTCTTCTATAACTTTTACCAAATGATCTGGAACGTCATACCCATAAGATATCGCTAGTTTAATACAATTAAAGCTCATGGATATCGCCCTTGATAACGAGATCACTGGTTCACGAACGCTATCTAAGAATGTTATTAAAATATCTGCATCGGCGTGAGCTATTTCTCTTGATAATCCATGGTCATCTCGGTTATTTTTTTCGTCACTGTCTTCTCCTAATAGAGCATATTCCAATTCGCAAGCACCAACTATAGCACTAGTACTAGCAGACGCATGTCCGAGAAATTTGACAGTTGGTTTTAGTTCTCTTGGTGCCATATATGAATACGTCATTTCAAAAGTTGATTCAGTAAGAGCAGATTTTGATAATGCTACTTTCTTTCGTATTGAAGTTCTCTGCTTCTGTAGACTAGATAATACTTTTGAGGGATCGGTATTTGTGAAGTTGACAAAGTAATCAACAGCTGAATTCATATGATGGTGAATTTCATTTAGACTGTCTAACACGGTTGTACCAAGAGAAGTTGATCCAAATTCAGGGTATATGGTAAGATTAATAAACAAGCAGATACCAATGCCAAATAGTAAGGGAATACTAAAACTTTTAGCCCATTCCGACATTGATGTATCTAAGGAACTAAGAAATGAGAAATGAACAACCAAAAAAATGAGAAATGCAAACATGTACAATCTGGGAGTGACACTTCTTATTAGTCCAATGCAGACAAGAATAATGATCTCCATTACCGCCAAAAAAGCTAATGCTTTGGTGGCATCTCCAGTGTGTAATCCAATTAGAATAGCAAAGTATCTACCAAATGCCCCGTACGCTAACCCTATCGCTAATCCTGATAGTGCCAATACGCATACTTCAATCATAGCACCCACTCTTCTGCCAGCATTCATACTAACAGCAATTAATGCTAGTAAATATACCGCATTTCCTAGATGTTTTTCAATCCTTGGAATGATACAAATTATGAAGCAAATTAATGATCCTAAAGCTGCTTTACCAATGCGAATGAGCTGGGTTTTTGTCAGCCCGTATGGTAACACATGATTGGCGGTTGCCAACAATGAACCTTTCCACAGATTTGCCAGCATTATAAACTAGCCCATTAATAAGGCTGTTGAGTGACCCTGTTTGTTATTCAATAAGTAATCTGATGCCCATAGATTCAAAGTAATATCAGCTTTTTTTTGATTGTGTGGTTTGTTAATATATATAAACAACAGCCGATCCGATCTCTATTATGATCTGATTCTATGGCGCGGCTGAATAGATCGTAGTGGAGATATTGTTATGCAGGCTTTACATATTGGCTATATAAATAAAATATTAGAAATTCAACCAGTTAGATAAATAAGAAGTGGCACAAATATTTTAAATAATATTTACAACCAGAAATGACTTCAGAAATGCTAGATCCGTCGATTACTGCCCAGGTGGACTTATATGGTCTTCTTGGAATAAGCATAGACAGCCAAGAATCAGATATCAGAAGAGCATATCGTCGAGTTGCATTGAAATATCATCCTGATAAAAATCCCTCAGAAGAGGCAAAGGCTAAATTTCATGATCTGAATTTGGCACTAGAGACTTTGGTATCTAGTAGTTTGAGAAAAGCATATGATCAGTTGCGTAAAGCTTGGGTTGAAAAAGAAGCGAGGAAGCAAGAGCTGAATGCCAACAGGAGACGTTTACAGCAAGATCTGGAGAATCAGGAAAAACAAGTGGTTGAGTCGGCTAGAGCGTCGGCAGATATTAAAAGAAGGGTGGAGATTTTAAAAATGGAAGGATTGAAACGGAGGAAATTGCATGAGGAAAAGATGGAGAAAAGGAAAACCAGAGATAACGAACCAAGTCCTATTACCGAGTCAGAGAGAACGGTGAAGCTTCGAATCCGTCTGACATCAACGATGCCAACTGAAAAGCACATATCAGAGTTGTTTAGCAGGTTTGGAACCGTTGAGCATGTGGTAATAGTACCGGCTGTAGATGGCAAGAAATTCTTTAGCGCCCTAGTTGTATTTGAGGGTTTAGATGGAGCGCAACTGTGTGTCTCGAAGGATTTCAGTAATATGGGGAGCGATTTTAAAGGTGTAAAGACAGCTACGTTGTTGAAGGGCGGAGAAGTAGTAGAAACCAGTAATGGCGGAGGAGCTATTGATCGCAACAGTGCGGATTATGCTGAAGCGACCATGCGACGACTCCAGATGTTGTCGAAGAGCAGTTGAAAAAGGAGACTTTATGTTCTTCAAGTATTTATTATTATTTATTTACTTTGTCCATATTAAATAGATGAGATATATAGCCCATCTACGAAGCGGATCACAAAAGTCAGGGCGGAGCCCAGCTCAGCCGCTGGAGGCAAAGGTGAGAAATGAGGAAGATTGAGCATTTAATCAAGCGATTAAAGCCCACATCAGGATGAACTGGCAAACAAAACTGTAGAAAAACAAAAACTGGATTCTTCTTTGCCGCTGGCTAGAGTTAAAAGTTGAAGTCATTGAACCCGAGCTGTTGTCAGGGAGAAGAATATAACGCAGGGAACGTAAGAGGAAAAAAGAATTCGAAGCCCATGTATAGAGGAAAATTGCCCACATTAAGATTGAATTGGAGATAATTGAGGTAACCAGCATTGTGATGGTTACTCCAATAAACTTATATCCGCTATAGGCAGCAAAGTCCAGTAATTTGGAGCCTGCACTGAGAAGGTACGTGCCAAGCTTGATTATCATAAGCTCGACAATAACAAAAGCAATGGCCTTTGAAGCCACATATCCGAGGATTTCTGGATGGAAAGTTCCATGCAATCCTGCAAAAACAGAACTTAATAGTACATAAGTGGTGAATCCCATTACTGGAATGTACATATCAGGAGCATTTATATCATCTCTAGCGGTCGCATAGCCATCTACAGCACCGGAAGATTCTGATCGTTGGATCTGTCTCGACCATGGTTTATGACGCCATGGAAGGAGAACAAGTAGGATTTTTCTTAAAACGTAAGAATTTGATACTTGAAAGTAATATTTCAAGGCCGATATTGAGACATATTGATTTATCTTGTTATACAGGTTAGTAATAGGAAAAAGTCTGAACCGCATCAGTATAACTTACATTTCGACCAATATATTCTTGGCCATAGTTTAGTGCATTTCGTCCCACTTCAATACCTATTTGGGCACTGGGATCAGTGAAGATATTGGAGTAAGGAGCTCCATATGCGCCACTAGGAGGGCCTCCCCCCTGTGGTTGTGGAGGTTGATATATATTGCCAGCTCCTCTTGGGGCAGCTCCTCCAGCTCCTGCATGTTCATATTGACTTGCACCCTGGCCTGGCCAGCTCTGCGCATTCTGTGGAACGTACGGATTTCCACTCATATCTGCCGGGGGTGGAGATCGAAATGGAGGAATTGGATGTTGTGGTACAGGATGGTGTAATGGTGGTGATACAGGCATACTTCAGCTGTTGTGAGATTAAGTTGTTGCTGGCGAGAGGGATGGATAGTGAGTGTATGACGATGGTGTTACGATGATTGTCGATGATATGATTGTATTGAGGAATAAAAATGCACAATGAGAAAAAATGAATGTTCGAGAGATTAGATTTTGCTTCTTGAGTGTGCTGCGTTATTGCAATTGGCAGCCAGTGTTTTTTCAAACGTGTGGTTTTTCTGTTTCTGATTTCGCGTAATTTACGTATAGTTGCAAATAGGGTAACTTCAAACCTCTTTTAAAGAATACCCGAAAACATGGATAACTGGGAAAAATGAGCTAGATGTTTTGGAAGCGACCGATATATGAATATTTGGAGCTTCTTCTAAAAGGAAGCTCTATAACACGAGCTTACCATAGATGTAAGATAGATAACCTCGCACTGAAAAAAATATAGCTAGAATTAACCTTAATGATTTGCAACCAATTACATCTACGTCCATGAACCTTTTTATTTGATACAGCAATATATTGAAAAAACATATGTTCTTTAGACCCTGCATCGACATGGCGTATCGGCTATGCAGGCTTGTAAAGATAAGAAGTACGATTAAAGTACCATACAACAATTGCCATATAGTAATATTAGTCAGACACATCTACCTTTCAAAAGTAATACATCAGACCCCCCGACCCTACTATTTTCCTCGTTTTCTATTTATAATTTCACTTCGCGTCTTATTTTCATTGATACCGGCGAAGTTGGACCCTATTTTTTTTGGCGTAAACAAACTCACCTCTATAGTAGAATATAAATGCATCTTTCCTCATCGATAAAATAGGATATTGATTTTAGAACGCGTGTCATATACCACAAGATTGATATCTTTCGTCAACAGCAAAAATAATAAAGAATTATGCCACCTAAAGGATGGAGAAAATACCCTGATGGGTTTAAACCAGTAAACTCTACCGGAACACCTTTGAAAGGCCGGGAAACATTTTCAATAGAAGTAAGTGGCTCCGCACCAGATCCAATAGGTTCAAACTAACAAAAGCTCAGGACCTCTTACTACCAAAATCTACTGTATCTCGGTTAGCCAAAGATAGTCTTCCTCAGGAAGTGCAATTGCCAAAAGAAGGACTAACAGCAGTTTCAAGAAGCACTACAGTATTTATTAATTATCTAGCAAGCGAGGCTAATGCAGTTGCCCATGTTGCGTGTAGAAAGACCATTACAGCGGCAGATGTATTCAAGGCGCTGGAAAATATTGGCTTAGGAGGGTTTGTTCCAAGTGTAAAGGACGAACTGATGAGTAAGTAACAGACGAGACCGAGGCCTGTGGAGTCTGAATCACAGATAACGACGAGCATGAGACTAACATGTTGCTCAGAATATGAATCTGCTGTTGCTCGTAAGAAGGAAAGGAAATCAGCTAATGCTGCGTCGAAAGGTGATGGTGATTTAGCTCATTCCGGAAAAGAGGATGAATACGAAAATATCATATCAGATGACGAAGAAATCGATGACGATGATGAAGTTAATAATTCTCCCAGTGGGAAGCCGCGAGGAGATGTGCAGAGCGCAAAGAAAGCTCGCTTAAATATAGATGATGATGAGACAGAAGCCGACAGAGATTCAATTCGAATGGATGAAACTGTTGATGAAGATGATGATGGCGATGAAGACGATAAAACTGCTGTTCCGTCAAAAGGCGGAGATGTAGTCTCAGCAGACGTGATAGAAGAAGATGATGAGTCGGAGAGACGCGTCATCAGTTCAGTTCCTGACGAAAAAGAACTTGCTGGTGAAGATATTCCGGACGAAATTAAATCTGAAGACGATGATGACGATATTGAGAAAGATGACGATGCTAAAGCTACCCATTTTGATGTCAAATAACCTAGTAAATATATGATTAATGAAAAGAGTCTTCCTCTATCTCTCTCTGGCATGCTCGGTACCCCGATTAATATGTTAGATGTAGAAATATATATAAATGCAGTATATGGATACAGGTTTTACATGTCAGAACAAAACAACAGCTCTCAGTCAATTCTAACCGCAGAATAAATACCGTGGACAAAAGCCCACGTACATAGAAAACCTATACTTCCAGTTATAAGGAACAGGACACCTGATAGTACTAAGCTATAAGCTAAATATAGCAAGGCCGCCGTTAGCCCTCCTAAAGAAAACCTGAACAGCAACAGAACTATCGAACTGAGAAACACATAGATACCAACTGACCCTGCAAGTGTAAAGCTAGACCATTGCCAACGATGATCACCAGCTATTAGCATTAAGTAAACAATACCAATTGTTATAGTTACAGAAGCTATAACCATAACAACATAACTGGTAAAAAGAAATCCAAACATATAATAAATTCTATGCAGCCACAATGAATTAATCATATAGTTGAGCTCAACAGCAACGGCAAAGAATGGAAGTATTCCAGCAATCAGAATCCTCGGCAAAGGCCTCACGTAAAAAGGAAGCCTCGGAATCTCTTTTGCTGGCTGTTGTGAACTCTGAACATAGTCTAATGGTTGGTAGCCACTGCCCTTTCGAGTATTCCTACCTTTTCTCTTGACAATAAAACTGCCAATAAAAGAAGATGGAATCGACACAAAAAACCACAGTCCAACTAATTTCAGAATGACAGGAAATGGTACTGCTCCTGAAGACCTCTGGAAAATAACCAGAAAATTTAACGTCACCAACGCACTAAATATTAGCCCCGGAACAAGTGTAGGAGTCAGTAAAAACAACATATTCCATGAAGTCAAACCAGTTTTTACAATTGTATCATTATCATCTAGCTGAGCTGCCGCATCATCATCTCCTTTGAAATATTTAAAACAATAGGCAGCAATAGATCCAGCAATAATAGATGAAAATGCATAAAGAAAAATAGCTACAGTAGCTAGATAGCCACGACGATCGGGGGACATGAATCCCAGGACAGCAAACAAAATGGTCATAACTAGCAGAGTGGCCAAATGACATCCATTGCCAACTAAGACGCTTAAAAATAAAGTATTCTTGGGTGCTCGCAGGCAGCTATCTTTTAATGATTTCCATCCTGAAACCAATTCAGCAGTGCTCATATTATTAATGTCCTTACGAACAGTTATAGCAGCTACACGTCCTAGTGCAGCACAAATGAGTCCCGTCAAAAACAAAGTACTAAGAAGTGGTGCCCAATGAATACTTGAACTTTCAATCTCAACATACTTGTCCCATCGAGAAGCCCACTTAACATCAGATTGCATCCAAATAACTGAATATGTAAATGGGATATCGAGTTCTTTAGGGCTAGTAGCGAGAATACTAAGTACGGATGTCCCCAGTTTACAAGTTTTAACGTCTTCTTTTGAAGTGTAATTCTTAGAATATGGACTAACCGTTGCGCCCACTATCCTATATTTCCCAGGCGAGTGTTCATGGTACTCGATTTTGAAGTAGAAATGGTTATGTACTGCAACATAAGGTTGAGCGTTAATAGAGTAAAATCGTCCTAATGGTGCTCCTCCAGCAAGATTATTATTGATGATATGAGCCTGTTTGTCTTCATCCTGCTCGTACACTAGCGGTAAACCATCAACACTCCAAAAGTAGCCCAGTCCAATATAACCACATTTAGCCAGGAACGCTGCTTCTTTGTCGGACCAATGCGAATTGCACAATTGTGCACACTTTACATCTTCCAACAGCCTTAGTTCAAATGGTGTGTCGTATATCCTATCTCCAAACAATAGAGAACCCAAGTTCCCCTCTACCCGGTGAGGTCCTCCTATCGGTTTACAAAATTTAAAAGGTTTACTATAATAGTCATGTGGAAGATAAAGATTCGGTTTGCCATGTCGAAGGTTCCATCTTGTCTGAGACACAGCATTAGTGTTTAAAGTGACTCGCTCTCCCTTTGAGTAGTCCTTTGGAGTTGCTCCTGGCAGATTAAACCCATATATTGGTGATGCTAGATAGAGCAACCACAAGAAACAACAGGTGACCCGATGAATCACCAGCATTGTAGTTTGAGCAGCATTTAATGAACAACGTCTACAACTAATAGGCCTGGCGCGTTCTTTGCCGCCCCACTTAGATATCTTGTCCCGCTCTATACAGTATGCAGGGGTAAATGGCATCACGATATAAAGTCTTCTGCCTCCGGCGGCTGGGCTCTGCCCAGACCCGTTGTGTTCGCTTCGCGAACTGCTGGGTTGCGAAGGTCAGGAAATATATCTGAAGACCTGGCTTGTTGGGGGTCCCAGCAGGGCTCCGAAGCGAACTGCTGGGTTGCGAAGGTCAGGAAATATATCTGAAGACCTGGCTTGTTGGGGGTCCCAGCAGGGCTCCCAGCAGTTCGCGAAACGAACACAACGGGTCTGGGCAGAGCCCAGCCGCCGGGGGCAGAGCAGGCCAGTTCATAAGATCCCCGTCAACGTGTTATAGGTATATAACAATAATAAAAATACATAATAGATAGTAAAAAAAGAAAGAAAAATTAGTATCAGCAAAATACAACAGTTCGGGAAAGTTTTTCCATAAATTTCGATTCGTTCATAGGACAGGTCGTAAATCATATATATATAGGCTTATTCTTTTTTTTCTCTCATTCAAAGCTAGAGAAGACAGTGTCGGCTTGTCATCGCGCATATAATACAAGCTTTGATTTGTCGCCTAGCGCAGCTCGAAATTCTTCATCGTTACAGATCTCATTTAATGAGCCATTGTCGATGTCTTTGTTTAGGAGAGTTGGATTTTCGAGGCCAAGACGTTGGCTGATGCGTTCATGCAGCGCGAAAAAGGATATTGTTGATGGGATCTTAATGGCAATTAAATCGTCCTGATAGAAAACTTTTACTTTAATGGATGGACCATCAGCAGGGGGAGTTGCAATCGACGAAGGTGCATTCCGTAACATGTTCGGTCGAGATGAGAATAATGACGGTTCGTTATCTTCATTAAACTCGTTGTCGCCGTTTTCCAGCACTACCGTATCATCATCCACTGTATTTCCGGCAACTTGAGATGATAGTTGTCGTTGATGGGGCTGATGCCCAGTAACTGTTGATTCAGACGCCATTCGCGAATGAGATCTGGGCCCAGCTTGTTCGAGGGGAGATAGCGGTGAAGTCAGCGACGATTGGGAATTATGTGATTGTTGATGATCGTGTTGTTGTAGTTGCTGTCTTTCTTGAGAAGAAATAGACACTGCTGAAGAGCTAACAGCCGATCTTTCACGGTCATGTGTAGAGTTCGATAATGCAGAGTTTCTTCCACCGGCAGTTGATGATGATGGAGCGCCAATGGCACCACCTTCTCCAGGTGCAGCACTTACACCTCCTCCGTTCAAGCCATTTGCGTCATATTGGCTGGAATCGTATACAGTCTCGTGTCCTGATTCTCTTGAAGGTGGCTGGGGCATTATATTCGTCTGGTAAGGAGTTTCTACATCGCCCGTTCGAAGAGCAAACAATTGCTGTACGATTGGGCTTCTAGAAACGTATCCTGGCATCATAATTAGGTTTCGTACATAATCATCGAGGTTTGCTCTTCTTTGGCTGGAGATTGAATCATTAACATATGTTAATGGACCGGGCATAAATGGAAGTGTACGTGGTTTACCTGTTCTACCTGCTTCATCGGGAAACTCGTCCAAAAGCTTGATCTGGAAATCATAGAAATCTTGATAATATCTGCAAAGATTTCTATACTTGCCATTACTCAGTTCAGCAACCACCAGATACCAGTATCTGCCACCGTCAAATGCATATCTATCAACAGAGGCATTTACGACATAAGGAGCATTACTGTTGCGAATCGCGTTTACTCCTACTGTATTTGCCGACGTCACAATTCCATTGCCATTACCATTGTTATATTCATCAGTTGATGAGCCTGTAGTGTTTGTTGATCGATGACGGTCTCGCTGTAAACTTAGCGCTTTCAGCTGTCTTGACACAGCTGCTGCTGCTGCGCCATTGTCATCATCAAATTTACCTAGTGGAATACTACTGGCCTTGTATTCGGCGGCCATTCTCTTCCATTCTTCGACTTTAGGAACCCCTGCAGAACGAATGGCTGCTTGTACATCTTCGACAGGCCGGTCAGATCCTACTTCACGAATCTGAACATAAGAAATTGGAATCAATCCTGGGCCTCCTAGTCGGCCAATTGGTTTTGCGACAAACCATTCTTCATTTGATTGAGCAATTACAATAATTGATTCACCACTATTGGCTTGTAATTCATCAGGTCGCTCAGCTTTAAAGTCATATAACACAATTCCATAAAGAGGAGATCGATTCGAAGCAGCTGATGACGAATTATTACTAGTACGAGAAATGCGCTGCTGCTTGGATAATGACTCTGGAGAAGAACTTGGGCCTGTGCTGATGCCATCTCCTCCTATAGGGATGGTGGGAATGCTCTCTTGTCGTGAAACAACCTCGAAATATGCCACTGGCACCATTCCATGCATATTTGAAGGGGGGTCACATGCCTCATACCAGTCTGTGGCATTCTCACTGCCCACAACATACAAAAAGTCGCCTTTTGCAAAACTTAGTTCGCCTGGGCCCTGGGCGTTGTAGTCATAGATTGCACGAATTATCTTCTTAGGAGGAGTTGTAGCCAGCTTTGATTTCGCCGGCAGCGAAGTATGCTGATGGATAATATTACCACCTACCTGGCTTGTGGATGAACTAGAGGTACGCTTTTCTCCTTTCAAGGAACGGCGAATGCCCTTGACAGTGGGTTGTTAGTTTGCTCGTAGGAGGTGTCTCTGCCTCCGGCGGCTTCGCTCGAGCTGGGTGCTCTGAGAAGAAGTCTGCTGCCTCCAGAGACAGAGCATGAGGGACAGTCATATAATTACCTTTATCATGATGCGCTCGCTTGTGTTTTCTCTATCTCGTCGTCACGTAACTGAATCTACTAACGTGATTTCAGTTCTTCTCTGTTGTTATTTCAACAATAAGTTCTCAACAAACGGTGATTGTCGAAGCTAACAGCGCGTATGATGATACTGGTGGTAGTAGTTCTTGGTGGGCGCGAATTTGGTAGGCAACGTTTTTCGATCTGGAGCAACAGGAGGAGGCCTGTAGAGAGTTGGCTGGAGTTTTGTTTGTGAGCAGCAGCTGTGTCACGCTGAACTGTAGGGGGCCCTTAGGGAGCTTTAGGCGTAAAGGTGTCGTGCTTGGGCGTGGAGAGTGGTAGGGTAGGCGGTTGATCCAGGAGTAAGGAGCGGCCGCGTTTAAGCTGTTTAGGCTGTTGGGCCGTTTGGTTTGGGCTTGAAGTAGGCTTACAGTGGGCTTGCTGGGGGCGCTTTTTCAGCAGGATTTTCCTTTAGGCGGACAGTAGTCCTGCAAGTCTCTCACGGCTCGAGTTTCAGGTTGAAAGTAATAGCCGAAAAGGCGGGTAGGGGTCCGTGGTGGTTACTTACTGCCAGTCAACCGGTTTAGTAATACCAGGGGTAACGAACGACGATACTGGTATAAAGTGAAAATAGCAGTGTATCAGTTTCAACAAAAAAAAAATTATTACTGGTATAACTGTAAGACACCGCGTGATTGACTACTGATTCGATCCAACTGGCTACTGCGGCTGCTACTCCGTACGTTTTATAACAATTCGTGTTTATTTTTGGTAATTAACTTTGTGTATACGAAACATGAGATTCAAAAGTTTAATCTTAATAACCATATGAAAAAAGAAACAGACTGACTACTCGGCTGTGCTTTGTAGTTGTAAATAAATAAATATCTTTAAATGCCTAGTTTGGCCATGTGATGCCAGATCGTATATCTAACGCCAGATTCAAGTGCCGCGCGGATGGCTAAGTCGTGTCACGTCGCTTCGTAGTGGCCTGGGCTCACTCAGTCTGAGTCTGCTCTGCCGAGCTTCACCTGTACCATTGTCGCATCACAAAACCTTCACTGCTCATGTCACTGAAACAGAACGTTAAGGTTGGTAAAGTGCGGCGGCAGTGACAGCGGCTGTACGGCTGAAACCAGTGAAACAAATCACAATCACAAACTACAGGTACACTATAGTATAGAACGAAACATCCATACTCACTATGTCCTTGTTCACAGTGGAAAAACGAATTGCCCAATTGGCAGTACAGAGAGCGTCTAAATTGACTGCTGCGGTGGCTTCTAACAACCACCTGAATTCAATCACAAAAGCTGACGACAGTCCTGTGACGGTGGCTGATTTCGGTGCTCAGGCTATTATTATATCTGCTTTAAAACATGCATTCCCTTCAGATCAGGTTGTTGGTGAAGAAGATGGCTCAAAACTAAGGGCAGATGCCAAGCTGCGTGATAACGTATGGCAGCTGGTCAAAGAAGCAAGTCAAGATGATGATTTCAGTAGCGACATCGGTCAGTTGCAAACGGCTCAAGAAATGATTGAAGCTATCGATCATGGTAATTCCGAAGGTGGTAATAGTGGTAGAATCTGGGCTCTGGATCCAATTGACGGTACAAAAGGGTTTCTTCGTAAAGGACAGTATGCTGTGTGTTTAGCGTTAATGATTGATGGTAAAGTTCAAGTGGGTGTAATTGGATGTCCCAATCTCCCACTAGAAATCGGAAATGATAACGAAAAAGGAGCACTGTTTTCGGCCATTAAAGGCCAAGGTGCTTTCATTAGCCCTCTCTTCGGTCCATCCACTGCGTCCAATACAAAACCAATCAAATTCAACACCATTTCCGATCCTGCCAGTGCAACATTCTGTGAATCGGTTGAATCTGGTCACAGTGCCCATGGCACTCAGGCTGCAATTGCCTCGTCTCTAGGCATTACGAGACCACCAGTAAGAATGGATTCACAGGCCAAATACTGCAGCATCGCACGAGGAGACGGCGATATCTACCTCCGTCTACCTGTCTCGGAAACCTATCAAGAGAAGATCTGGGATCATGCTGCTGGCAATGTCCTTGTCGAAGAAGCTGGCGGTCGTGTCACCGATATGTTCGGCAAAGACCTCGACTTCGGCGTTGGCCGTACTCTCCGCGATAACAAAGGTGTCATTGCTGCCAGTAAGTCCATTCATGCCACTGTGCTCAAGGCTGTTCACGACGTTGTCCAGATATCTAGTTAGGGGCGGTATCTCCAGTATAATAATTCTATCCGTACCGCTGGTCTGCCTCCGGCGGCTGGGCTCTGCCCAGACCCGTTGCTCGAGCTGCGCTCGAGTAGAGGGTGAACTGAGCCGTCAGCGGTAAGGCCCGAGCGGCGCAGATCATGTTCCTCGGATTAGATGGTCCTGGGCGCTCTCTTGACTCCCTCGGTGACGGGGCTCTGTCCCGACCCATGATCCCAGCCATCCGCGAAGCGGATCAACGGGTCTGGGCGGAGCCCAGCCGCCGGAGGTGCACTACACCAATATTACCCCTGATTACCATCGATACACCCCAGTTAGGCAATAATAACAACAAATGCCGGCACCGACGGTGTTGCGATGCCGGTCGTGATGGTAATCAGGACTCAGAGGTCGCTGATTGCTGGTTCCCCGGGGGCTCGTGACGGAAACTCAGCCGTCGGGTCGTGTGGAGTGCTGCCAAGCCGGAGATTGAATTCAGGGGCTGTTAACTTAACATTTAACTTTAACCAAACAGGCCGAAATAGCCGTGAACGGAAGATAACGGTCTGTACCGGGCCGGTTTGCGCCATCATCGTACATCAGCATCAGCATCAGCATCAGCATCAGCATCAGCTCATCAGGCAATAATCGCAATGACTTCACAGCTTCGTGTCGTTGCGCGAGCGCGGATCGATCATCACCATCATCATACGGCTGGCTGGCTATCACATGTCAGGGGCACTCGCGGCGCTCTGCCTCCGGCGGCTGGGCTCTGCCCAGACCCGTAGAAACTCCGCTGCGCGGAGTTTGGCTTGGAGCGCTGCGGTGCTGTCGTGCTACGGGCTACGGGCTACGAGGTCCCAGCCAAACTCCGCGTAGCGGAGTTTCTACGGGTCTGGGCAGAGCCCAGCCGCCGGAGGCAG